>CATNEM010000368.1:105000-210000 GCA_950096795.1 Macrostomum cliftonense | reverse complement strand
AGGCTGAAGGAGCTGCAACAACAACTCTAAATTTACATAGCTCAAACTGGTACCCGATCTCAGCTGGGTGGACTGAAGCAATGTGGGATTAAGTGCCTTGCTCAAGGGCAAAAATTGTCTCCTAGGGCCGGGACTCGAACCCACGACATTCCGGTTATTGGGCAGGCGCCCTAGCCACTAGGCTACAACTCGTCTAGGCTAATCAGAAATTTTTAGGAAAAAATGACATAAAAATCAGATCGAACAGAAGCCTAAATAATTTCACGAGAAATATACGTTAATATTTACAAGAATTAAATGGCCCTCTCTAGTCAAGTTATTAAGCTGTTGGAGTCTCTGTAAGACTGTGCACTGTAGAGTGGGCGCTGAAATGGCCTGTTAAAAGAGCTCATTTAGCGAAGATCACTGGGAGGAGAGCACTGCGAAAAGAATGACGATTTAAGCTTCAGAGGCGCAAGATTTAATTTTTGGTATCTCTGTCAGATGAAAGTTGATGAAAGTTGTCTTTATGGGTAGGCTCCGGCTTGTTGAGTCTTATTTTCTCCTGAAGGTAGAAATTGGCTGTTAGTAAAGTGGATCGTACAAGTAGCAGGCTCACTTGGGGGACGCAACCAGGCCCTGGACATCCCCATCCTGCTCGGTTACAATTTCATCAGATATTGCAGTGCGGATCTGGAAAGACTTGCTGGTACTCTTGACCAGGCCCCCCTGAACAGCGAAGCAGAACTGGTACAACTCGCCGGTGTCCCTGGGAAGATGTTCGGAGCGAAAATTGGCAACAAGGACCCCGTCGGGCTCGCGATGGCACTCGGCCCGGCAGATGTGGTCAGTCTGGGCGTTGGCCCAGCCCTCCTTGATCAGGCCTACCCAGTAGCTTCCTGACAGGTCGGCTTCGTCGCTCACCTGCAATTTTATCATTGACAAGACAGAGCAGCATCAAAGCCATCAAACCTTTGTAAAGGCTTCGTTTGCGGAAAGAAGTTATTACTCATTAGCCATTTAAAAAGTCTCTTGATACGGTATCATACCTCTACGCGGCACTGTATATCTTCTCCAACCGGGTACTTAGATAGCACGGAAGTAAAAAGAGCCATAATGAAGTCTTCTCGACTCTTCCTGATCAAACTTCTACGGTGGGTAAGGCTCCATTTTTGTAAAATTCTTCTGCTCTGCTACGTTAAAGCTAAACTGAGCAGCTATTTTGAGACTAGACTGCATTCTTATACGATTTAAAAAACCTTTCGAACGTGTCGTGACCTCAGAATTTACTCGTACATCAGTGTATAATGAATGCTGCTATGTACATACGGTCCACTGAGGGAAGTTCGAGCGAACTTCGCTTTGCTTTAACAACAGACAAAAAAAATTGACTGTTTAAAAATATTGTTATGGGATTCTATTCTTAGAATAGAAACAAAGTGACGTAAGCAGGAAACTTGTCAGGAAAACATTTTACAGTCACAGTAATTAAATTTTTAAGGCAAGGTTGAGCTGAGCCCATGAACAGACACAGCTTAAAAAGCAGAGGGCCGCTGACTCATCTATTGATATACAAAAAAATCTCTCTGTCTTCAAACTGAATTTCTACTCTTTTTTCCGAGCAACGGCAGCTTTGTGCATTCTCTTCCTCGCCTAGCCACTGCTTAATGCTAACAATGCAGCATAATTGTTGCAAATAATTGTTTTAGCTTCTTGAAATGACGATGTATATTTCTTTGCGTGAATGAGTTTTCCTATATTACTACGGTGCTACTGCGCAGAGTTATTAGAAAGTTTGGGCGTGAAAAATTATTTTTATCCATTCGTGATTCATGACAATTTTTTAGTATCAGGCTACTGTCAAACATTACTTAACAAATACTGCTCTTGATTTTTTACTCGCATCGTAATACTGTACATTCTGTGAAACTATATTCTGCCGTTAATGCTACGGATTTTATGCTATATTTTTACTAAGGGTAGCATTCATAGGGTATACGAGGTATAAATTAATTTACCATTGAGTTGATAATTAAAAGTATTTTATGTTGGACTATTAAATTTTATTATTAAATTGGATCAAGTCAATCGAATACAAAAAAAATCATCGGAGATGCGGTTCCGTGATAAAGCATAAACTGCATTATTATAGTAATTGCAGCTGTTCCTCATCTTCAACAACAATTTTATTGGCAGTTTTTAAACTGCAGGGCTACTGGTGCACAGCCAGTACGAATTTTCAAATTCGTCGTGTCAAACGAACATGGGATCGATGAATCAACGACTACTTTAACTACTTGTAGTTAGTAGTTAGATATGTACTTGGATGTAGGTAGCCAGTTGAAACAGAAGGATTTTGATTTTTTTTAAATCTGCGTTTACGGGCATTCAATCATTCAAATTCATGGGAATGTTAAGCCCCGCCTATCTTGCTTTAACACGCTTCGAGTTAAGTTAATTGAGTTGACTTAAATGGCAATTACTATAGTCCAAGGAATAAAAGGCCGTGTCAATAGACCTGCGTTTCAGAGCAATAAAAAGCATGCGATCCATATCGATTATTTCATAGAGCTAAAGTCAACAGGGATGTTTCTGATGCAGTTAATTAACTCGAAAATCTCACAGCAATTTCAAATAAGCGTTGAGGCCACTAAAAAAGCTAAATCTGCAGGAGGGCTGCAGGCACTTTGACGCTTAAAGCGACATCGTCCCACAACCAGCGACTGGGCATGACTGTCCATTGCGCTGACTCCTGAAGCGCGTTCAGTCACACTAAATACGGTATGCAGGCATAGACACACACACAGGCCGGCACCCAGTCACGCACTCACATTGGGTGTACAAGCGGCGGTTCCAGGAATGTACACTCTCTATGCCTTGGGGGGTTGCCCTCATGCGCGTAAATTGCACAAATGGCCCATAGCCCAACCAATTCTTGCACAAGGCCCCAAATTAATGTGACCCTGCACACAAAACCACGCCAGGGAAAATAGCCAACCTAAAACGCGCGGTTAAACCTGGACCAGTGGCACACAAGAGTAGTAATATACCATACAAAATCGGAGGCAAAACCTTCACTTCGGTCAGGTTTGCACTCCGATTTTGTATGGTCACAAGGTGTGGAAAGCGTAATAAATCGAAACAATCGAAAGCGTATTTTAGCAATGTCTGACAATTACAACAAATAATGCAATTTAGAAATTGATGTCATCAAATTTTCTCATTAAAAATGTGTTAAAACATGTGATATATGTGGTGATATTTGCAGTCACACAGTCGTAAAATTTTTTAAAAATTTAAAAAAATTAGCATATATAAGAGATATATAAACGGTGACACACACGATTTTTTTGTGCAAAAAATGGTAAATAAAATAACTATTTCGGTTTATGAGACATTTGAAATAGTTAATGTTCAAGTTAGAGATATAAGAGAAAAAATTGAAAGTTGCGAAATTGATGAAGTTTATTTAAAAATTTCACCTTCTTCCGAGATAAAATTATATCCATTAAACGAAGATCAAAAACTTGATACAATTCAGCATGGCTTATTAGTTATCGGAATGGCAGAGTATTTTAATTATGATAGCGATATAGATGACGTTATTGAACATAATTAACTTGCTTTTATTATTTGATTTTCATAAAAAGATCCTAAAATTTCTTCACCATTCTTATCAGCAATTATATACGTTGTTGGATTAGTTTTCAAAACTTTACTAATAATAAATTTTTCACTTATTTTCCAATATCCTTTTCTACCTTTTTCAAATTTATCTTTCCATTTATAAATGTAAACTTCATCTCCAACTTTAAAATTGTTTTTACTTTTTTTAATATCTTCAAACTCATTTCTAATTTTTTCGGGATTATTATAAGCTTGCTGAGGAGTCATTTTAATACTTCTATGATATGAGTTATTATATTCTTCAACAATTCTAGGTAATATTTTAACCCACTTCTGATTACCTTGAACACTGAACTCAAACCATAACATTTTTCCCAAAGTTCTATTGAATCTTTCTATCAAAGCATTTTTACTTTCTCCATAAATACTATAGATTTCATTAACATACTCTCCGTTTTCTTTAACTCTCTCCTTTCCCTTTTCAAAATGATAGAGTTTATACATATGCTCGTTATAGAATTCTTTTCCTTCGTCTACACATAATCAATTCGACAAGGTTCGGCTTTTGCCTAGGACATAGTCCGTTCCTATACTTCTAAATGCTTTTGCAACCTCTTCTCCTCTTTTAGATTTCAATGGAATAGCCCAAGCGTATCTTGTAAAACCGTCTAAAATTGTCAAAATATATTTATATCCTCTGTCAGACTTCGTCTGCGAACCGAAGGTTCGGTCTGGAGGCATTACCATTATATCAGCATACCATATTTCATTTTTCTTAAAATTCATTATTTTTCTAAAGAATTTAGGTTTCCTATATTCGCTATGTCTAATTTTAGCCTCTTCAGCACTCAAACCACTTCCATATAATAACACACACTTCAAACAATTATTTCCATGTTCATTGTAATTGATACCTAATCCGAACTTAACTTTAGCTTGAAGAATTTTCTTGACCATAAATCTTGTCATTTTCTGTGATATACTCAAACCTTGTAATTTATCTAATCCCTTAATCATTTCTTCATCAGCAATATTTTTCAATCTCAAAGCTTCTTCAGGACTGCTTTTGTCCGCTTCTCTATATGCTAAATCGTGATGATATGCCAACCAATCTATACCATTAATAGGAATTGAATCATTTTTAGGAGTGTTATCTGGATTTAATCTAAGTTCTAATCTTGTTCCAGGTCCAGCAAAGTTATATCCAGGAATATGTAGTTCTCCAGTATATTTCCTCTGTTGTAAAAATACTCGGAAGACTTGTAATTCCTCTTTGAATATCGAGCAATCCTCCATTCATTTATAATGTTCAAAAAATTATTCATATTCGGAGAAGTCATATGTTTTAGTCTTTTTAACATACTTTTTCTGTTTTTCTTTTATTACATCTTTATTTTTCTCATAGTATGTTTTCCAATATTCTTTAATACATTCCATACACTTAGTATCTAGCATAACATCTTTTTTAAGCCAGTAAAAATACTCTCGAGTATATGGGTATTCATTTCGACATGTGAAGCAAGTTTGCATCCTCATTTTTAAATATTTTATTTTGACTTTCTATACGTTCTACAACATCTCTCATAGGTTTTATTGCATTCTGAAAATCCCTAATTAGCTTTGGTCTAATTACGCCATAATAATAATCATTATTGCACGCAATACACATAGAAGTCAATGTTTTATTTTTTGCATCATAGTAAAAGTATTTTTTATTGTGAGGAAATTTAATTTTACAACCATCGCAAGTTTTCTTTTCCATTTTAAATTGTAAAAAATTAAACGTTATTATGACCAACTGCTTTTGCAGCGATCAAAACTAATTTTCTTGGAGAACGCATCGAACTTGTTCGCAGACTTTGTCTGATGGACGAAGTCCCAGCTCTGCTGATCCCTTGTCCTTTCTTACTCACACTATCTCTAACCAATTTATAAAGTTTAGTTTGTTTAACAGATCTAGAATCAACTATATTGTCGTAAAAAGTTTTTACTTTTCTCAATTCATCTTCTGTATATAAACTTGGATTAAATTTTATTCTAGGTTTTGTTACAATATTATAACCACCGCCCAATTGTTTTAGCAAATCTTCATTATTAAAAGTTTCTCTTCCAATTCTTACTTCATCACCAATTATTTGACTTCTTATACTTTGAGGAAGGTTAGAATCGGTATATAAATATTCAAAATCTCCTTCATTTTGTCTAATTTCTTCAATTCTCTGATTTGCAACGTCGACATCGTAATCTGGTGGCAATTCCTCTATCGAACTCTCCTCATCTCTCTTCGTATTTTCAACAATTTGTTTTAGTAATTCATCTTGTTGAGAAAGTTGTCCAACTAGTGGATTAACGAATGGAGCTGCCGCTTTTTGAGAAGCAACTTCAATTCCTAATTTTTGTAATTTTAAATTTCTTACAAAATCATTATAGTCTTCGTTTAATTTATAAGTTGCTAATTCTTCTGGAAGATTCAAAAACGTGCTCATTTTTAATTCTTAAAAAATGGCTGAAACTGCGACAAGATTTAGTGATAAGTTTAATTTTAATAAGAAAATGATGTATATTAATGAGTTAAAACGTACTGATTTTAATTATACTAATCCTAATTCTGATAATACAAACAACTATACGAGTGGTACTATAACCTTTGACATAGGCGCAGTTAACGATGTTTTGGATATGCAAAATGCATTTTTTAGAGTTCGGTGGAGATATGTTAAAAATGATGGAACTGATTTGGGAGCAGGAGACATAGCTGCTAGAAGTGGTGTTGTAATTGAAAATGATTGGTTTTATAAGTGTTTTTCTCAAGCACAATTGAAAGTTGCTGGAGCAGAAGTTGAAACATGCACAAATCCTGGAGAGGTTAATTCTATTTTGAAACATCTTAACTATTCTTATTTGGCTAAACAAGTTGGAGATAATGTTGGATGGATGCCAGATAAGGGTAATGGAAGTCATTTTAATCCAACTTATACAGATATAGATGGTGCTGCGGATATTGGTGCCGTAAGAAATTATTTGAATACTACTCTGAAAGCACTCGTTGAATCTATAGCGGATACTAAAAGTATAAATACTGGTTTTATTGATAGAAAAAATAAATTTCCAGTAGCTGTTTTGACAACTGCTAGCGCATATGAACAAGATTTTCCTATTTACCCCATGTTTGCTTTCTTCTCTCAGAATAGGGTTTGGAAAAATCTTCTATTCTCTATTCAACTTCAGATTCAAGGTGGATATCAAGAAAGAATTCTATTTGGTAATTCACAATCTTATGACTTGGGAGTTAGAATAGCGTCAATTCAATTGGTTGTTCCGCTAATAGAAGTTGTTGCACCAATTGCTGCGCACATTAATCAACAAATTAAAGACATTCAGTATTTGTTTTATCATCAGCGCAATCATTACTCAAGATCGATGGATGCTGAAACTCAGTTTATGCAATGGCAAATTGTTAGCACTTATAAGAGAGTTAGGTATCTCATTGTTTGGTTTAAGATAACTAATAGAACTGGAAGGCGAGTTAATAACGATTTGTATTATTTTAGGTCTCCAAATGTTGCTGCATTGCCAGCTGCGGCTCCAGATCCAGCAATCTCTCAAATAAATGAATTTCATTTGGAGAATATTAGATTGAGAGTTGATTCTCAATATTATCCAACAAAAGGACCACTCAATCTAAATCCTAACACAAATGACGTTAATGAATTAATTGGATATTATCAAAACTATGCTAAGAGTGCTCAGGCAGTTCCTAAATATACAGTTTCTGAGTTTCTAAATATTTATGGTGCAGTCGTATTTGATTTGAGAGCTACAAATGAAAACATAAATCAAACCGCTCTAACATATACTCTAGAAATTAACAAGGTTGGAAATCAGTCTCTTGATGTTAACGTCTTAACATTGGAGGAGTATGGTGCTCAAATTAAGCCTGATAATACTGTTGTACTAGGTTTCCCATATCCAAAAAGTTAATTTTTTTCTATAAAAATGAAGGCGAAACATAATAAATTATTTCCAAACGACCCATTCCTTTGTCTAGTAATTGGAAGTTCAGGAAAAGGTAAAACACATTTTGTATATGATTTACTAACTACTGAAGGTATGTTAGATTATAATAATCTAATTATTTATACAAATAAACCATATATTAAATATTATCTATTTCTAAAACATGGATTCAAACATAAATTGAAGAAAGATATACTATTTAAAATGTTGAGAGCTTATGAACAATTTGAGGACGAAGATGATAACAAAGGATTTGAATTACATAACATTGAGGATTTGGTTAAAATGCAAGCAGAAAATCCAGAAAATATTGATCCTAAATGTCCCACTATAAAAATATTTAAAAATTTAGGCTATGATGAAATTCCTAAAAATGATAAAACACTTATAGTTTTTGACGATTGTATTAATGATGGTTCTCAAGATTTACAAAAAGAAATATTTATTAGTGGACGTGGAGATGGAATTGGAGCATTTTACATAACTCAATAATTTAAAGAATTAGATAGCATTATAAAAAAGAATGCAAGTTGTTGTGTTATGTTTGATTTGGATAATTACGACTTGCAAAATATTCATGTTAGATTTAATCCTGGAGTTGATCCTGCACCATTTAAAGCTAGGTGTAAATATATTTGGGATAAATCTCAATATTCTCACATTTTTATAAATCCTAGACTTGAGAGAAAAAATAGAATTCATGTAAAAATTATAAGAGACGAAAATGATAATTCGTCGGACGAGGACTAAAATTTTATTTTTTAAACATAATAAATGGAAGATCAATTATATGTGTTGCCACAAATTTTGGATAGAGCCAATAACAAATTTGAAACTACTTTGCAGTTTAATATGACATCTTCTGAGCAAAGAATTTACTTTAGAGAAGCTCTAATTTTAAAACCAGAGTTATCATATCAAATGACATTAACATTATTTTCAGTTTTCAACATGCCACAACTTATTAATTCTTCTAATAATCAATTTCGTTATTCAAAAGATGGTGGAGTTAATTGGACAACTATTTCATTTGCTCCGGGAGCTTATCAATATACTGATTTAAATGATAGTATTAAAACACAATTAACAACAAATGGAGATTGGATAGAAGATGCCAAAACTGAAGTCGATAATTCTCTAAATCTTAAAAGAAATATATCTGATTCTTACTCTAAGAGTGAGATAGATACTAGTCTAGGATTGAAAAGAAATATATCTGATTCATATTCTAAAAGTGAGATAGATACTAGTCTAGGTTTGAAAAGAAATATATCTGATTCTTACTCTAAAAGTGAAATAGATACTAGTCTTGGTTTGAAGAGAAATATAAGTGACTCTTATTCTAAAAGTGAGATAGATACTAGTCTAGGTTTGAAAGCTGATAAAATTACTAATATTGCTACAGGTCACGTTCCAGCAATGACATCTGCAACTGGTAGTGGTTTTACGATTTCGGCATCCTCTGAATTTAATGCTAGTTTTGCTGGATGGAGAGCCTTCGATAATAATGGTTCGAGTGAGTGGGCTACTGCAGGAGCAACTTCAAATTTTTGGATTAAAGTACAATGTCCTACTGCAATAGTATGTTATAAAATAGATTTAGCAGGTCGCGGAAGTAATTCAACAGAACAAATATCTTCGTGGAGATTTGAAGGAAGTAATGATGATTCTAATTGGACAGTATTAATCCCAACACAAAATACAACTATTCAAGCATCTCCTACAGTCTCAACTTTTAATGTTACTCAAAACACAGAGCTCTCATTTACCTATTTTAGATTATTTTGTATTTCTGGAACAGGTAATTCAGGTTTGGATAGATTTCAAATATATAGAAGAATTATAAACGACTCTTACTCTAAGGCCGAGTCTGATGCTAGATATCTTCAATCAATTTCAGGAAATCTAGATATGAAAGGACATAAATTAACCAATCTACAATTTGGTGTGGATAACGAAGACAGCGTTAATTTTGGTCAACTAAATGAGAGAATACAAAACACTTATCGAGATATATTCGTAACTAATCCATTAACTTCAAATACTTCGAACAACGAACTTATTGTTTCAGCATCTGAAAACAATGACAATGCCTTTTTAGTTGCTGACGGAACATTAACAACAGGTTGGTCTCCTAATGTTGGTACGACAACTAATATGGAAATTATTTTCACATTTACATTATATCCTAGACAAATTAGGGAAATAAGAATAACGGGTTCACCTAATATTGATGTTCCATCAGGATGGTCTATAAGAGGTAGAAATAGTAATGCAGAACCATGGACAACAATTCGAACTTCATTTTCAACAATTCAAGCAACTTCTTCAGCATTGGCAGAATTGCCTTTTACATTTTATAGATTCTTCAGTTTCTTCTTCCCAACTGGAGGTAATGCTACAACTCCTATAGAAATTAGACAAATTCACCTTTTTGAAACTCGTCAAACTCTTGGCAATTTGAATTGGCCTACTACTCCACTTTCAGCAGCTCCGAGAGATTATGTTGATAGATTGGCTACAGCTTCTAATGATGGTCGAATGTCTGCAGCAGATAAAAATAAGTTAGATAATATTCCAGCTATTAATGCTGCACTTTTCGAAGGGCCTATTTGTAATTGGAATGGTTTTCAAAATCCTACAACTGCTGGAGACACTAATCCAACGGCGACATTATTCGGCGATGCATCTTATATCGATTCTGCAAACGGTATAAGATTAACGCGGGAGGTTGCGGATGTTAATGGAGCTATGCAATTTAACTTTACACACTTTCAAAATATTTCTGCATCATTCTTCTTCAAGGTAGAAAATGCTACGAATAGTGGAGCAGATGCAGTTTGGTTTTATGCATTCTGCAAAGAAAGACCAACAGTAGAAAATGGTTTTGGTTTAACAAGCAATGTGGGATTAATTGTATTTGCTAGTGAATGGCATGATAGATTCGGAATTTTATGGAGTAATAGAAGATCAGATGGAGTTACTCAACGAGGTGATGTTAATACAGATGCTGATCAAACTGTAACTTATGCTAACATTGATAATGGAAGTTGGCATAGGTTTGAGATTAATATGGTTAATCAAAGAATCTGGTATCGATTAAGTTTATTCAACACTACTACAAGAGCATATACAAATGTTGGAGAAAATAATTTTAATTATGCCAATGCTACTTGGGGAACACTAGATAAATCTGGAACACTTATGGGTTTTGGTGCTAGAACTGGAGGAGAGGCTGCAGCTCATTTCATCAGAGGTGCTATTGTTACAAGAAGTAGTGGAATAGGTTATAACTTTCCAGCAAGTGCTTATCTCGATGAACCATAGGTTCCGAACTTCGTTCGATAAGCCTATATAAAAAACACACATTTTTTTCTATAAAATGGTCTTTGCCAGAAGTAATTCTACTAGACAACAAATTGTAGTTCAAGTTCCACAACAATCTGAAAATATAAAAGTTTTTAAAGGAAAGACAGCTCTCTTATTCACTGGTGTAAATGTTGTTGATAATAAGAAACTTCAGGAATTAATTAAACTTCTACAAACACATCTAATTCTTCAAGAATATTGGAAGGTTGGATTCAAATGGGTTAAAAAAGAGATTATTACTACAATACAATACTTAACTAGTAGTGGACAAATTCCAAAAGAAAGAGGCGAATTCATATTAATTTTAATAAAAATAGAGTAAAAAATGTTCCCGCTGACAGAAGTTGAACATAGTGAAAGAGATTTGTTTAATCAAAGAAAAGGTATGATGAAAATCAATATTGGTAATATTTCAAAAGATTACGACTTATATTTTAAAAAGTGTATACGTGCTTCTAATCAAATAAGGAATCTCGATTTTTTCAGCATTGGCTTAGGAAGTTTGACAGTTACAATTGTTGCCATATTGGGTGTTATTCAAACATTACCTAACACAATTCATATATCTCCAACATTTTTAGGAGTTTCTATAGGTGTTCTATCTCTATTTGAACTATTGAAAAATCTATCGATTATTTTAGCAATAAAACTATATTTTAAAAAACAGAAAGAGAAGTACAACTCCATTAGAGATTTAGCATTTCAATTCAAAAATCTATTATATTTGTACGTTCAGAAGATAATTGACGATGGTGTAATATCATTCACAGAATTGACTTCTGCAGTAGAATTACACGACAAATACATTAAGGAACGTAATCGAATATTAGACATTGGAAGTTTTACTGAAAATGAATTAAAAGAGTTAAGTGTTCAGAAGTCTATTACAAATGTTGAGAAAAAAGTAAAACATAAAAAGACTCAAATTGAAGAATCTCTAACACCTTCAGAAGTAGTTTTCAATTCTCGCGACAATGTTAGTATTGTTGAAGAAACTTAAGGTTCTCTTGGAATTAATCTCAACTTCCTTATATCTAGAATTAAATCAACGATGAATTCTTCCCACAATATTAATTTTCTTTTAATCTTTGGTTCGAACTTTTTATTAATACATAAAAATTCTAGACATTCTTTTAATAACATTTCATTTGGCATATTCCACTTTCCAATTTTTGTACAATTCTTAGAAAGATATATAAAGTAATGTTGTGCTAATGTTAAAATTTTTTCAATCTCTCTAGAACTTAATCCAATACCATTATTTTTTGTAAAAAATTCTTTATATAAGTATACACCTCGACATGGTATATAAAGAGGATTAAATGGAATTATTGATAATGATAGATTTTTAATTATTACATTTCTAAAATATGTGTAAGATATACTAAATCTTTTCGTTTTCTGAAGATTGACTATTTTTACACAACCATAGCAAAAGTAGTACGGCTCATCATACGATGTTTTCTTCTTACTCATGAGAACATTACAACTATAACACTCAATTTGAATTGTCATTTTTTTCTTGAAAAAAAGGAAAAGTGGTTTAAGACTGACAACATTAAACTTCAATTCTATACTCCAGAAACAATTGCAAAAAATATTCAATATGAAATCTTGTGTTTAAGACAGGTTAAATTTTTATGAATACCCGTAATATTCTTCTATCTATCTGCTGATAGAATCGTAGGTTCGGCAAAAGCCGAGGACATTATTCTTTGTGTTAAAGGGCAAGATTTTCCTTGCTCTGTTTTGACAAAACCAAAAATGTATTATATAAAGATTGATGATAATAATGATATTAAATTTCTGAAAAAAGTTGACAAGAACGAATGTTCTAAAACTATTAGGAAGACTGTTCGAGATATTTAATTTTTTTCCTATAAAATGGGCGAGTCCGAAATAGACAATTCAGAATTGACATGTCCTGGTCTCAATGAAAAAACTATTATTTTTATGAAACTAATGAATGATAATGAAAAAGCTGTTCGAAATGATAGAGGTATTATAAAACTTATGAAAGTTAGAGCTACTCTTCATGATAAGCAAATTAAATTATACATTGAGAAGTTTAGAATTAAAAAGGAAATTATGAGAACAACTGAACACGACTATGAATACATTGACTATCTATTTGATAGAAAAGTAGAAATTAGAGATCAATTATCTGATATTAGAAATAAACTAGAAAAAATTAAAATTTTGATAGAAAGTAAACAAATACAAAAACTCATTGAAATTCACGAAGATATAGATAATCTATTCATTTTGAATTATGATAACATATCAATACTGCACGAATTGAGAGATGATGTGAAACAAAAAATAAAAGATTATAATTATAAAATAGCATGTGAGAAACTTAGAAAAATGTTCAGCTGAGCTGTGACTTCGTCGTTCATATGAATTCAATTCCTTCTTCCTCTTCACATTCTTCATCATAGTCCTCATCTCTTACATCTTCACTATAGTATGGAAACATTACTCCATTCTCATCTGCTTGTCTTCTCTTATATGAATTTATAAATGGTGAGAAAATTTTATTTTTTATCGCATCTTCTCCTTCTGGTATTTTAACTCCACTTGATAGAGATCTTTTCCATGGTGCAGGATTTTCAATATCTACAACCTTAGAACGATATAGATTGTCATAATCATTGAAATTTACTTTTTTATTATTACATCCTTTAAATGTTTTTTTCTCTTCAATTATATAGTTATCTGTGAGAACTAAACAGTATTTAACTTTTGGTGCTAGAAAGTATCCAAATATAATTCCTCCATCTCCATAATCATTTTTACCTTGGGATAGATTACTTCCAACATATCCATGCTCGTTTAAAATGTTCCAATTCTTCATATGAATATATAGTGAGTCAGTATCTCCGTAATAAACCTTAGGTTCTTTAGAGCCTTTGATTGAAATTATAAAATTGTTCATTATTCTTCTTGCGTGAGCTAATATGAATATTCCTAATTGTGCTGGACATAAACCAGTTGTTGGGCTTTCTCCTAGTATTTCTTCCAAGTCTTCATTACGATTATTATTTTCTGCAAAGTATTCTGTCTCATCTTTCTTTTTTTCAACATAGTATAAGTCTTCACATATCCTCTCGTAATTTTTAATAGTGTCATCATAATTAGTTTTCAGTGTTTCTTCATTCCACAAGTGTGATGTGAATGTTATATCCTTCTGAACTGTTTTACCACATAGAGCATTCATAAGTAGTTTTATCAAGTTAGAACCTGCTTCATTTCCATCAGCAATGTACTTTTCCTTAGAGTAAATAACTTGTGTATATATGCATCAAATGGTGATATTTTGTAGTTTTCTTCATATATAATTCCAGAATATATTCTCAATATTTTTCCACCCATTCTTACTATTTCTTGAATGTCTACAGAACATAGAGTGTCTATAACAATTCCATTTCTAAATCTATTAACACTTTGTGTTTTTCCATTGACTTTTATTTTATCTTTTGCTGATAGATGTTGAAGACATAGATCTTTGGGATTTTGGTACAACACTTTAAGAATTGCTGATTTTGGTCTAAATGTTTGAGAATTAAATTTATCTAGAATTTCTTGCTCTTCTTCTTTTACAAATTCTCTAGCACTTTCAATTCTCGGATATTCTCCATCCTTATCTGTCATAGCTGAAGGATATAGAGATACTCCATCAAAATTCATAAGAATGTCTTCTAATACACCCAATTCAGATTTCAACTCTTTTGCTATAGTTTGTTTAGTCTCCTTAGGAAGTTTTAGATAATTTTCAATTACTTCTTTTCTTTTTTCTCCATTCACATACTTTCTTAATATTTTGAAAATAGATGGCAAATGCTTACTTTTAAACCTATTAATATTTGCAAAAACTCTTCCACCTTTATAGCTTTCCTCATGAATACTCTAATAAATGGATCGACGTGAGAGTGAATCGAAAATTCCTTACTTAGTTTATCCTTTACTTCTTTGTCGGCAGAACTGAAATATTCTTCAATTGTCATAGGATGTATAGTTTGTTTTAATAGTTTAATATAATTTGTCTCAACCTTATTTTCGAGATAATCTTTCATTTTATCTTCATATTGCACAAAGTCTTTAAACCACGTTTTAAGAGTTAGAGATGAACACGTTAGTGTATCGAACATAGAAAATCCTCCAATTTCCATCATAATTGAATTATATTTATAAATGCACGATGCTAGAGATATTACATCAAACTGGAGATATTCATACCACTCATGCTTTCTTTCTAAATAGTCAGATTCTTTAAAATTATGAACTAGAGCAGTTTTTCTCAAATATTGGGGTATCTTCATAGAATCACAAAAAGCAGCTAGAGATCTTACGAAATGTTGTTGTGAACACACAAATGTTATAGCTTGTTTAGAGTCTTTAAAGTTTTTCTTCTTTTTCTTATTAATTGCCTTAATTACTTCCGGAGAAGTATACTCATTTATAAAAGTAACTGATAGAATTCCTCGAGATGTTTTCAATATTCTAACTGGTTTAAGCTTGCAAAATAATGGAATATATGAATCAAATCTAGAAGAGTTGTGCGCAACTAAAAGAATCTACTTTGTAGAAATACGTCCAAAATATTTAAACATTTGTCTTACACAGTCGAGCTGTTTTGAAATGCCTTTAAAATCACATCCTCTTTCAGACACAAATATTTTAGTTAAACCTTTTAGTTTTTGTAAAATGCTTGGATTATTTGCATTATGTGCTAAGTCATCTTTTGATATTGTTTTAGAGAATTTATCAAAATTTATAACACCTACGGCATAAGGACAAGCATAACTACTATCATTATTATATGTTTCAAAATCAATAACAAACACACTTTTTTCATTAGTATTTTGAGATGAGGCATATTGTTTAATGTCTTTTATATTTTCTTCATTTGGTGTTTTATGTACAACCTTGTAATTATTTTTTATCTCCATTACACCAGCACTTCTATTACTATCTCTTATTAAACAGTAGTGGCCTAACCGAAGGTTCGGCTTTTGCCGAGGACATAGTCCGTTCGCAGACGTCGTCTGACCAATTGTTTGATTTTTATCATCATGAACGTAATTAACTAATAGCCAGTCGTGGTTAAAGAATCTTTCACTATCTGGTTTAATTGATCTTTTTTTATTATAAATAGCCATATGTAGATTGAATTTCTCAGTAAATTTACCTATTCTACTATTGGTCATTTTACCCCTTTGAGTTCTAGAATCATATAACCACTTCGAATACTCCTCCATAGTTGGAGCTTCATCCTTATATATAAATTGCACACATTTGAAGAAGCAATTTCCATCTGTTGGAATGTAGCAATTTTCTCCAACATACTCTTCGATTGAGTAACTAACATTAGTTCCCATACCTTGTTGAGACCTTGTGTGCATTGCAAATGCATTTTTAATAACTACAACAGTTCCACTCATATAACTTAAATCAAGATTATAATTATTACTAATTTTGTCTAACCAACCTTTGAACTCATATTGATTTCTGAAATATACTGTAAATTGTCTTATTTCTTCTCTATCGTCTCCATTCTGAAAAATAAGATTAATCCTAACATTTCTAAATTCAACTTGGTAATTTTGTTCTAATTGATCCTGAATAAAGTTAACAACATTTTGAACTGGCTCAAATATAAATCTTACTCCTTCATCTTGCTGTTCTTCCATCTCAACCTCTTCCACTTGTGTTTGACGTTTTCTAGTTTTCTTCTGATTCTTTCTCAATTCCTCATTTTCTCTCCTAAGTCTTTCAATTTCTTGTTGAAGTTTTTCCTCATTTTCTCTTCGAAGCTTTTCTTCTAATTCTTTTCGAAGCTTTTCTTCGTTTTCTCTTCTAATCATATCTTCTATTTCTTTTTTAATAGATATTTGTCTGTTTCTCTCTTGTTGTATTAATCTTTTTCTTTCTAGATCGCTTTGAATATCTCGAAGAGTTTTAGATCTTGCAACACTACTTTGAGATGTTGATGGACGAAGTCCCAGCTCTGCTGATGACTTGCTTTCAGAATTTGAAGATTTGGCGCTTTCGCGTTTTATTCTCAGAATGTTTCGAAAAATTTCACGAGACATTTTTAATGGAATTATTTAAACATTTTTTATCTTAAGAAAAGTCCCGAACCTGCTATAGGTCTAATCTCGAGGAATAAACCATTTCCATCTTTTTTCTCAATTATGTTAAAATCTTTACCAAGTTTCTTAAATATCTTTTCCATAGTTGGTCTAAATTGATTGCCTATATTTTCGAAGAAGTTTTTTGCTTTAACTCCAGTATTTTCTAATGTTTGACCAAACTCTTGAAGTTTGTCTGCAACTACTCCTTCTCCAACAGTGCTAGATCTCAAAATTAGGCCAGATCCATTACTATTTAATATAAGACCAGAACCAATATTATTTAATTTTTTAAGAGCTTCAGCCTTTGCTTCCGATGTAGAACTAGAACTATTAAGTATATCAACTAATTTTTGTTTAAATGCCGCGTCATTATTTATTTGTTGTCTTTTAAATTCTGCATCTCTTCTAGCTGCTTCGTCTGCTGCTTTCTTATCATTAACAGCTTTAGCAATTCCTGCAGCTCCTCCGGCTACTCCACCTGCTGCTGCTAATCCTCCGAATATGATAGGAAGAAGTGCTGCTAGAGGAAGAATTCCGCCATTTTTGGCTTTCATCTCTCTAAGTTGATCAGCGTTATCTTTTAAGCGTTTCGCTGCAACTCCTGCTACACCTAGGCCTGCTAGCAAAGGAAGAATTGGAAGAAATCCACCATCTTTTTTAACTTACGTACCCAATAAGAATTTAATATCGGAATCTGTTAATCTATAAGTCTTATTTCCATATTTAAATGAAATTGGTCTTCCTTGCTCTGCATATTGAAAAGCTAGTTTTAATGTTTCTGAATCATAATTAAATTTGCTAGCTAGTTTGTCAAATCTATTTAATACCTTCAAATCTCCATTATTCGTCATGTCAAAATATCCTAAAAGACCTTCGAGAAAGTTTATTCTGCTTATATCTTCGTCAGTAATTCTGTCCATTTTTAAGTGTTTAAAATTTCTTAAGTCCTTTACCTCCTTTTATTCTTTTTAGAGCCTCTTCATACTCTTTTAAACTATTTGAAGATATTTTATTTTGTTGAACTGGAGCTGGAGTTTCTTGAGCTGAGGCTGGATTTTCTTGAACTTTTTTCATACTACTTAAATATTTTTGCATTTCTAAAATGTCATTAAAGTCTTTTAGTTTTCGATACTCTTCTGCCGATTTTGCGGCATCAATTCCACCCTTAACAGCTGATGCTATTGAACCGGCAGCCGATCCAACTTGTCCTATTAGTGGTAGATTGTCTTTTACTAAATTTCCAAACGATCCTATTAAATCGGCCTAATCCTTCACCTTCTCTTTTATAGAATTCTTCTTCGCTTATATTCATGTCTATTTTTATAAGAAGAAAAATGTGAATATTTCTACTTATTTAAGTAGTGTAATTTACATTTTTATAAAATACTAGTTACCTTCTTTCCTATTGGTTGACAGAATTCTGTCACTGGCAAGAAAAAAATTTTCTGCCAAAATTTTGCCAAAATTCTGCCAAAATTCTGACAGTTCTTGCACAAAAAAATCGTGTGTGTCACCGTTTATATATCTCTTATATATGCTAATTTTTTTTTAAATTTTTAAAAAATTTTACGACTGTGTGACTGCAAATATCACCACATATATCACATGTTTTAACACATTTTTAATGAGAAAATTTGATGACATCAATTTCTAAATTGCATTATTTGTTGTCAGACATTGCTAAAATACGCTTTCGATTTTTTCGATTTATTACGCTTTCCACACCTTGTGACCTTACAAAATCGGAGTGCAAACCTGACCGAAGTGAAGCTTTTGCCTCCGATTTTGTATGGTATATTACTACTCACAAGGCAGACGCGCTAGACCGCCGAGCCACTCTCCCTCCTGAACTTTGGACTTTTTGAGCGTTGAGGCCACACTTTCAGAATTAAAATTGTTTTTTTAAGGCATCAGGATGCAAACAAAAAAATCCCAGCCTTTCGCATCCGCAACGAAAATTTCACTGCTTCCATCAAAAGCAATTCTAGAAAGTAGTGGAAATGACTACGAGCTACTAGAACTCTTGAATAGCGTCTTCGGCGTAGAGAATCTGCATTGACCTTGATTTGTCCTCAAATGACATCCGATGTCAAGGCATCAAAATAAAACTCGTTTATCTAATTACTCATAATCGACTTCAAGGAAAGGAATATTATTAGAACCGACTGGACAAAATGAAAGAAACCAAAAAAGAAAATCTTCAGAAGCCTTTCGTCGTTAAAATATTTTTTGAATATTTTTGGTAATTTTATATGAGAAAAAGCAGAAAAAATACTAATTGAAACTTAAACCGATGTGTACTCATTTCCAGACGAATAATCTCTTTGAGGCTATTCCATATTTTATTTAGATGCATCAGATTTTACCAAATTGCAACAAATAGGATCGGACCAACAGAAGGCTGTAAAGTAATAAATACATTGTTGACTATATTTTTGGTGATTAATGTAATTACGTAACAAGGAAGGTCACAAAATCGATGATGATGAAAGTATAAGCAGTCTACAAGGGTTTACGGAGCTTTCATCCCAATTTCTTCAGGTTTTTTTCCAGTAGGACCAATAGAAAAGCAGCGAGACATTTCAAGGCCAATATTCTAAATAAATAAGCCATTGCGCCTGTCCTTGGATTGCTACAGCTGTCTCCGAAGCATTGTCAAAAGATTGAGAAATACTTGGTGAGACTGAAAATGGACATTGTTGGCTTGGCACCCCGATTCAACTACACCCTGCACAGTTTGTTGCACATTCTGGCGGGTAAGTTGGCTCACTACTTCACAGTTAACTCCTGTTATAAACGATCCCTGTGATAACTAAGTTTACGGACATTTTAGAGGTTACTTTTCCCGCTATGTTTCTTCTGACATTTGGGGCAACAATTGGAACTATGGGAAACATTCTGGTCATTAGTGCTGTCTTTTTACAGAAGGTCAGTTATAATATTACGAGCTTTTTAAATATAACAATAGTTACAGAAATTTGTAACACGTTGAAAAAAATTTTAGACCTTGCGCCACGTGGGCAACCTATTTGTCGTAAACCTGGCTTTCGCCGACCTCTGCGTCACCATATTCATTGATCCGTTTGCCATCACGGGTAAGCAAAGCTTTAACTTGAGTTTCTGTAACGTTTAAATTGATTCTAAAACTCTTTTATAACAACTCTAGGCGTGATGCATGGTGAGATCTACTTCAAGGAGCGTCCCGCTCTCTGCGAGTTCGTTGCCTCCACCTGTCTCACTGGCTGCTACTGCTCCCTGCTCAGCATCGCCGCAGTCGCCATCAACCGCTGCGTTTTCATCTGCCACAACACCAGCTACGCCAAGTTCTTCAACCGACGCAGCTGCATTGCGCTCTGCATCGGCCTGTGGATTGTGAGCTGGCTTCTGCAGTTTCCCAACTTTGTAGGCTGGGGCGACTTTGACTACGACAGGAAGAACTTCGCGTGCGTGTGGAATCGGATGGCCGATCGGTCCTACACGATCTTTTTCTCGTGCTGTGCCGTGCTGGTACCGAGCGTTGTGATCCTCATCTGCTACTTCCGCATCTTTGTACACGTCAGGCAGGCCATGGCCCGAGTGCGTCAGCTTCGATCGAGAAACTCGAAGGGCCACAATGGTAGTGGGAGCTCAGGCAGCATCAGCGACAGACCCGGAGGCAGTCTAGACTCGATCCGGCTTGCTCGAACTCTGTTCTTCGTGTTCGCCGTATTCGCTGTCTGCTGGACGCCCTACGCAATAATCGTCTCTCTGGACTGGGACGACAGCTTCCCGATTCACACCCACGCCTACGCTGTTTTGTTCGCTCACACCAGCTCGAGCGTGAATTTCATCGTCTATGGCTTGAGCAACCGGGAGTTCCGAGCCGGATATCGCACGGTTTTTGTTCGTCTAATCCGCCTAGTGACGGGCAACCGCTGCAATCCTCAGGCCAGCGTTGGCTCTGTCAACCCTGGTGGAAACGCAAAACCTGATGTTGCTACATTTGAGTACAGGGACGTTGATGTTACTGCTTTCTGACTGTAACTTGAGCTGCATAGAGACAATTATTTTGTTGTTTTGATGAACCAAAGGATGCACTGATATCGGTTTCAAAAGTATGCAGCTTCAGTAAATGAAGAATCAAACGCTTTTTTCAGAATGATTAGTCATGAGGGGATAGGTGGAGTGACTTACGACGCTAGCAGTTAGTCTGAGTACGACTATTTCTTGCGAGCAATAGAATCTTGCGCTGTTTCGTAAATCTGTCCCACACTTTTGAGTTCTAGCCACACTATACCTATGAGTAGTACAGTAAAACATGTCATTCAATCATTGTATAGACGCTCGCATTTAAGCCCTTTAAGCAAAATCAGTTTTATTTTTGTAGCTCACCTTGCTTATACAAACTATATGTCGGTAAATTGTGCGGACGTCAAAAAGCCTTGCTTGATTTCTTTCGGGTGTAATGATAGAAGAACTTGGTCTTCGCTTAATATTTAATTTAAAAAACATTATCACAAATAGCCGTGAAACTCTGTCTGTTTATTTCAGTAGTTTAGAAAAATTTCATTACGAGTTGTATCAAGCGTCGTCAAATGGAGTCGACAATGACTTCCAAATGTTGTGTCAACCTATACTGTTTCTTACTTTTGATTTTCTTTACAAGGCTACTATTTTGGCATTGACACTTAAGTTTTTATTATGAATTACCAGTAAAATTAACTTTCTGTAGTAGAAACTTGCGCTGCAGGATTTAATTTAAAAAAATTCAGCCGACAAGCTATTCAAATGCTACGACAAAACCTTTAAAATCGCTGCTAATCTTTTTTTAAGCAATCAAGCAGCTATAGTTTTTTTGCTTTTCGACTTTTCTGTTTCAAAACTTTTTTCGATTCAATCATTTGGCTATCATAGCGTGAATTTTATTATTTTCTATTGAGAAACTTAAGCGACTTGCGAAAAACAAAAGCTATTGAATAATCACACGTAATTTTTGTCATAATTTATCTGTTGCTTTAACTATTAAGACCGAAATAAATGGCCCAGTTATTCTAAGATGAATTAAAAAAGCTTTGACTTAATTATTTGTGCCAATCATTCCCAATTAACGACCTTTCTGCTAAAACCAGAGCCGTTACGGTGAGTCTTTGTATGACTTCAAAGTGACATTCAACTGAGACGGATGTTGTGACAACAGATTGGTGCAATAGCTAGGGTAAAAAGAGCACTACAAGGTGGAAATGGCGAATCAGTAAATGAGTTTGCTTATAGTGCAAACAGCCAGGTATAACGGGAAATATTTCACTTTTTCGTATTTCTTTGTTATTTGTTAAATAACCTTGCTAGACAAGCTAATTAGTGATTCTTTGACAGCTTGATGCCTTTTGACACGAGCATTTCTAGGCATCATTCCGGAAGCATCTCGGAAAATTGTTGTGTAAAATTTCTATACTCAACAACAAACTCGTTCTGATCTCCAAATGAGATCAGAACGAGTTTTTCTTTGAAAAAAATGTTTCCAAGAATACACAACCTTGAGTGTTACACTGTGGCTTCAAAGCATAATTATTTAAAATTTGATTTAATTTGCAAAAGCAAAGAGTCTCATGCTAAATTATTATAGTTACTATTGAGATTAGCAATTATAAGCATCATATTTCGACAAGACAGCAGTATTATAATCTGAATGCGCTAAATGGCCTCTTCACGCTTTCATGCTTTTTTAACAAATTTTTATTTATACTTTTGGAGCAAAGCATCATTTTTAGGATATCTACCTTTATCTATCTTTACCATCTAAAGCAAGTGTTAAACGTTAAAGATTTCTAATGAAGCAAAAACGGCCGAAGCTCTTTGCAAATTACGAGCTATAATATTTCAAACCAGACAGTGTCTGTCTCTTTCAACATAGATTTAGCTTTATGAAGCATGAACTTAAAAGCTTTGATGTTTCAAAACATCAGCGAGAAAACAACTCAAGAATTGTTATTACAGATTGTAAACTGACTTGGATAATTATTAAAAAATGATTAAGTAATTGACTCTAAAAATGTTTTGCCGATCAACGATTTCATGACAGTTTTGTCTCAATAACATTTTTTCTGACTTTAACAGTTAAGTATTTCAGTTTTTACAGCTAAAACCCAAAATACTTTTAATCAAATTTAAACTCACAAGATGAGCATTTTGCTTCAGGCAATTTCATTTGGAGGTCGCAGCTTGCTACTTAATAACCTGACCCTTAGGATAGGGGTTAAGGAGGATACGCACAAATAGGCTACTACTGTACGAAAATCAGAATTATAAAGTTTTATGCTATTCATACTAATAAAAGTAGTACTCTATGGATACATACACGCAGAGTATTATCCAATCGTTGACAGAAGATTTTCGCCAAAAATACACCGGTAAGATACAAAATCTATACGTTGTTCTCAATAATTTCATCATAAATAGGAGTTGCTCAAAAATGCAAAGAAATTATCAATAATAAATCATAATCCCGTTATCGACGAAATGATTTTTGCCCACCCAATTGCTAAGCTAAGAAAATGTATTTCAGGGCTGATAATCCCAGCTATTACTCGTACTTTAGGGCATACACCGGAGTCGTACGGTTCAGTGCCTTAGAAAGGGAGGTGGATTTTTTTCCGCTGTTTGAGAGAATGCATTCGAAACGAGAATGTTGGCAACACGACAACTAAATGCGCTTTCAAGCATCCCCTGAGGCAGTACGGGCAACAAAACTCAACTTGAGCATGTGTTAGATCTATCGCAGAAGAATTTTAAGTGGATGTCTCGGTCAAGGATGTCCAGGTGGAAGGTTGCTCATTCATTTACTTGTCATCAATCTTGATTGCATAAGCATGAATCAAATGACACGTGTGCGTTGTGATGGGGTCAAATGATATGACAGAATTATAAATGATATAAGATACGAGCGTATGCTAAAGAAAGGGGCTGTTTTTTACTGCTTAATGCACCAGCTTCAAACTGCTTCTTTTTTCACTGTGATGCAAATTTGAAGAGATTGATTAAATGACTAGAAACTTGAAAGTAATGTGCGTGTATATAAATAATTTTGAATCAATTTTGAATATTTGACTTTTTGATCACTCGTTGTAGAAGAGGACATCGTAGCTTATTAGCCGATGATTATTTGGGTTCAGTTACCAGGGATACCAGGGACCACTTGAAACCTGTCACTGACTGACTGAGACAAACTTGCTGACGGCACTGTCGTACCATGATGCACGTAAAGATCCAGGGATTCGATGCTTTACGTCGGTGAAATTTGGGACCGGGACCTGAAACTTAAGGGAAAGGAAGGACAAGAGTCACTACTACGATTTGTACATGTTAGGTGCAATGCTAGGGTCTGCCGACCTATAAGACTCATTAGCTTGCATAAAATCTAAGATTGACGCTTATGGATGCAAATTAAGCAGACAAAAGTAATTATTCTACCTGAAATTCGGCGCGGAAAAGCATGCGATTAGTAAAATTTAATAAATGAGCTAATTATCGTACTATTGCAATGCTTGTACGTTAAGCCATCTAAAAAAAGCTAAATCTGCAGGAGGCTGTAGGCACTTTGACGCTTAAAGCGACATCGTCCCACAACCAGCGACTGGGCATGACTGTCCATTGCGCTGACTCCTGAAGCGCGTTCAGTCACACTAAATACGGTATACAGGCATAGACACACACATCGGCCGGCACCACAGACCAATAAGTATAACTAGACTGCGCATGGAGCACTGCCTGCCCAGGCAAAAATGAGACAAAAAACTAATGCTAAAAATGGCCCCAGAGATTCCTTCCCCAACCGATCGATATTTGGTGCAGGACGGGGACCCTCTCCCTCTCTGTCTGCCCCTAGTTTAAAATTCGAATAAGATGATACAAGCGTTAAAAACCTAATTAAATAAAAACTCAAAACAATATCAATGCACTCTAGAATTTAGAATAAACCATCAATAATCTAGTCTCTAAAAGCTTCAAAATGTCACAAGCTGAATGAAGCTTAAAGTCTTAAAAAAAGAAGTGAAATGTGGGCAGTTTCCTAAAGGCGTATGGCTGCAGCAACAGTTCTAAAAACACAGTGTATCGTTTTACTCTTCCTAAAGATGAAAAAGAAATTGCTCATTGCATTGCGGTGCGTTGACTTCGAGGTCCGAGAATGGCCTTACGAGCTGACAATGAGGCTGACTGGGTCGATTTCTTTAATAAGTCAATCAGCATTCTTGAAAGCCTTGAATCATTGTCAGACATCAAAGTTTTTCGTGCGGGAAAGAATACAGGCTTTCTTGGATTCATAAGCAATTGTCACGTCATCTTTTCGCTTTTAAAGCATTTTTTCCACTGGAGAGTTTTTCTTTTCCTGCTCCTACAGGCTGTCACAGGATTTTTTGAGCTATTTCTTAATTCCATTCGCCTTCGCAACGGATGGAATCATAATCCAACCCCCCGGCAATTTCGATCAGCCTTCGGGCAGCTTCTGGTTCATGCAGGAGCAGGAATCATCCAGTCAGCTGGCACCAATGTTAAGCAGCAAGACGCTAGGATTCAAATATCTCTCTCATGCCTGCCATCGACGGAGCCAACAGATCATTCGGAGTGGAAAAAGATCCAGGTCAAAAATGCTTTGGCTACACGACTCAATTCTATCCAGCATTGCAGAAGTGCATCATCTTGCGAAATCTGCCAGTCAGTAGTTTACTATATTGCTGGTGCTGTTGTCAGGAGCATGCTTAAGCTGATTAGAATGCCCTCCGTGTAGATAGGGATTCCAAAATCCCGACATTTTACAATCCCGGCATTGAATAGTCCCGAAATCCCGGGATTCAAAATCTCTGATTTTTGGCCCCAATCCCGGGATCCCGGGCTTCGATCCTGGGATTCGATCCCCAAAATCCCAGGATCCCGGGCTTCGATCCCGGGATTCGATCCCCAAAAAAAATCCCGGGATTCAAATCCCAGATTTTTGGCCCCAATCCCGGGATCCCGGGATTGGAATCCCTCCGTGTAGATCAGTGTTAATTTCTGCTGCATCAGCACCCGCTCTAATGCCACATTCACTAGTCACAACAAAGAATGCACTCAATAAAGAAGGTCACGGAGGACTTCTATTTCCTAGTCGCGATGTACTCAGCGTACTGCTAAATGTAGAATCAATAATTCGCCGCTCAAGCTACAGCAGTTCTTTTTCTCGTGACGCTGTAGTTCAGGAGACCCTATGGCTCACGTGTAATCTATTTTCTGAACTGGATCTCCATTCAGCGGCTGCTAGCGTCGGCATCGAGTCGCATAAGCTGCATCTGATTAGAGTCATGAGCAACTTTTACATCAATGAGCGAATGAAGAAACTGGCAAATGACCGGGCCCATGCCCGATCAAGGCCAGGAAAGAGGCAGAAGATACTGAGAACTGCTATATTTCTTAACCTCTAGGTGCAGAAAAGAAGGATGATGGTAAGTTCCTCTTAATGGTAAGTGTTTTCGGCATTATTTTAAATTGCTAAAACTATTTGATACCCGAAAAAAAACAAATTTCCACGCTATTTTACAGTATATTTTCCCTTCACACGGCTGTTTTCTATTTTGCCGCGGTAGGAAAGCACCAAATATCGATCGTGTTGGGGTGGGGCCAGCGGGCCATTTTCTTATGGGGGTTTTGACCACGCTTTTTTCCGCCAATGCGCAGTCTAGTTATACTTATTGGTCTGCGGCCGGCACCGAGTCACGCACTCACATAGGGTGTACAAGCGGCGGTTCCAGGAATGTACACTCTTACCCAAGGCAGATGCCTTGGGGTTGCCAGAATGGGCGTAAAATTGCACAACTGGCCCATAGCCCAACCAATTCGTTCTAAAGGCCCAGAATAATGTGTCCCTGCAGACGAAACCGCGCTAGGGAAAATAGCCAACCTACAAGGCGGGGTCGAACCTGGACCAGAGTGGCACACAAGGCTAGACCGCCGAGCCATCCATAACCTAGTTTGTAGGACAAAAACTAGAAAAAACATGTCAAGAAACTTAATTTGGACTTACATTACTTATCCTATTGACTCACAGCTTCACCTGCTTACCGGAAGTTAAAGTTTAATTCCAATTAGTAGCCATTGTACTGCGACTCTAGAGTACATGTGGCCACGTAATACAGTTTGAGTGCCAATCATAAACCAAGAGTTCGTTTCGGCATATTTTGTTTTCTCAAACATGTCCTCAGAGCCTCGACCTCCCATTCCCGATCTCGAGGTCAGCGTCAGGTAGCTGGATATTACATTTAGATGATAGAAAGAGATCTGTGTAACCCGCCGTCACCAATTTGTGTGAGCTGCATCTCCAAACAGCCCGTTTTGAAATTAAATTTTACCGACTAATTGAGGACCATAGTTTCTTTTAGATGTCAATCTCGACCCAACAGCCCGATAAATTGACTAGATGTCGTTTCTTATTCATGGTCTATAGGGATTCAGTAATATATTAATATAGATCATTAGTAATATAACCGTGCTTTCCTAATGGTCTAGACTCTTCGTAGAAGCGCGCCATTAGCTACCTATAATTTCATTAATAATTTAGATGCCGCGACGCTCTAAGCTTCACTAAAGTACAACCTTATCGGAGTCCCCTATCTAATCATATTCTGAAGTGAAATCGCATCGGTGTTCAGACGTCACTGAATGACGTCTAGATATTTAGCGATTTATATTAAAACAAGCCATAGTAACCAAACTATGTTCTTCCCAAGAAAACCCATTTAACAATTAATCGGTTTAATTAGCAATTCAAAGTCAAGTAAAAAACTTTCACTTGAAATGAAATTAAAAAAATTATTTATAGTACCCATATACCGATGGAGGAAATTTCACGGGAAAACTTTAGCAAAAAAATTGAAATCTAAAATCTCCAACAACACCGCTCGCTGATTGTTAACTGCCAATTCGAATTAGTAATGCATTCCGGATGCCAAGAAATTCTATCTTATAAATTGAAATTTTATTCTAGGATTTTTAAAACGGCAGGTGTTTTTATCCTTTAAAAAATTGCCCTCAGAAATCAGCACAATATCAAACTTTGAAAACATCAGATGGACATTGCCGGACTTGCACCACGTTTTAATTACACACTTGAGAGCCTTCTGCACGTTGTGCCAGGTAAAAATGACAAAAAAATAGTCCAGCAGTGTCGTGTATCTTCAATCGTGTTCATGATGTTTTCTAAAAACAAAACAATTTCAGAAATAACTTACCCCGGTTTGCTACTGCTAACATTCGGTTCCACAATAGGAACGGTCGGAAACATTTTGGTGATTGGAGCAGTTTTTCTACAAAAGGTAAGCTGACAGAATTTGAGAATTAGTAAAAGAATTCGAAAAAAGTGAATAAATCTGTATCTATCTGAGCGAAACAGACGCTGCGTCACGTTGGCAATTTGTTCGTCGTAAACCTGGCTTTCGCCGATCTGTGCGTCACCATATTTATCGATCCGTTTGCCATCACGGGTAAGCAAAGCTTTAGCTTGAGTTTCTGTAACGTTTAAATCGATTTTAAAAGTCTTTTATGGCTGTAAAAACAACTCTAGGCGTAATGCACGGTGAGATCTACTTCAAGGAGCGACCCGCTCTCTGCGAGTTCATTGCCTCCACCTGTCTCACTGGCTGCTACTGCTCCCTGCTCAGCATCGCCGCTGTCGCCATCAACCGCTGCGTTTTCATCTGCCACAACACCAGCTACGCCAAGTTCTTCAACCGACGCAGCTGCATCGCGTTCTGCATCGGCCTGTGGATTGTGAGCTGGCTTCTGCAGTTTCCCAACTTTGTAGGCTGGGGCGACTTTGACTACGACAGGAAGAACTTCGCGTGCGTGTGGAATCGGATGGCCGATCGGTCCTACACGATCTTTTTCTCGTGCTGTGCCGTGCTGGTACCGAGCGTTGTGATCCTCATCTGCTACTTCCGCATCTTCGTGCACGTCAGGCAGGCCATGGCCCGAGTGCGTCAGCTTCAAGTTGGTGGAACAGGCGGATACTGCCGCAGATTGCCCAGCAATTCTGGCGAAGGTTCCGGTGGCAGTCTAGACTCGATCCGGCTGGCTCGAACTCTGTTCTTCGTGTTCGCCGTATTCGCTATCTGCTGGACGCCCTACGCAATAATCGTCTCTCTGGACTGGGACGACAGTTTCCCGATTCACACGCACGCCTACGCTATTCTGTTCGCTCACACCAACTCGAGCGTGAATTTCATCGTCTATGGCCTCACGAACAAGGAGTTCCGCGCCGGTTATCGCATCGTGTGCATCAGACTGCTCCGCCTGATCTCTGGCAGCCGCTGCAATCCTCAGGTCAGCGTTGGAGCCGCCAGCACAATCGCCTACAGCCAGATGGAAAGGAATGTCAGCGTTGCTGTCAGGACGGAAGATCGTTCAGTCACACCGGCCGCAGCCACAGCTGGGGGCCGCGGTGCCGCTGTTGCGGACGAAGCAAAAGAACGGCAGCTCAATGAGTAGATCTTAGTGGCCGGGATCGGCTGTCCCGAGCGGAGACAGCTGCTGCACGTCATGTGACATGGGACCAGGTGGATTGTCACTAATGAGATAAATCTTAATTGAGTAGGAGAGAACCGGTAGGGAGTTGTCGAAAATGATTAAAAATCTGACATGGCTCTGGAAAATGGCGTTGCCTTGATTAGATTGACGCAGACATGAAGTATCGAAGCAATTTTTTTCTCTACAATACATGAAAATGACATGAAAAATTGATATGGGATAGGTTTATTTTTAAGGATAAAAAAGATCTGTATCTAGAAAAAATAGTTTAGATCCAAGCCTAGAAACCTTTAACTCTGGAGAGAAATATTTCCATCAAGAATTTAAGGTCACCTTAAGTACACTCGTACTTGAGGTGTCCTCGATAAAATACCGATATTTCTTTTTATTTTATACACGCCTAAATGCACAAATAAAGTTCACAAAAATATGAAATTGTAACTATTGTATTTTTGAGAAAAAATTTTTAATTTATTTTTGTGAGTCCTCTAATTGTTGTGTTTAGAACATTTATTCACCTGTAGAAAGATCAAACGGACCTCGGAGTTATCCATGTAAAAAAATAAGTAGGTAGCCGTACAAGTATAATTAAAGCACAAAGCGTTTTTTGCATTGTTTATTTCATATAGTTTTAAAGCATACTGAATTTTTTTCACATTTTAAACTTTCTTTAACTGTAATTTTTTCTCGCAACTCGTTTAATTTATAAAAATCTAAACTAGATTGAATTTTCCTGGGTCTATGTTGTACCAAGAGTGCACAACTTTTAGCTACTAGCAGTCTAAAATCTTTGTTATTTAGGTTAAAAAGTCGTAAAAACATGTTTTTTTCTTTTTATTTACTTTTGGTAATATTTTTGGTTACCATTGGTTATTGCACTCCATATTGTAACACTAATGAATTTCTAATGATATAATGCTAATTATTATAATTTCAACTTGTAACCAATAAAAATTTACACTGCTAATTAATATTGTCAAAATGGATAAGATGATTTAATTAATTTTAATGTCAATTAGAAAGTTGGTACAGAAAAAACTGTGTAAAATTATGTTCGCATATTCTAATTCCAACAGTTTATTTTATTTTGCACACTATGCAATAAATCTTACGCAATTTTGCAGTTTGACGCGATGTTTGCTAGGAAAAGCTTTGAAAACGAAATATAGAAATTCGCACTGACTATACGTTACCGTGTAGCTTGCAGTTCGGGGAAATCATCGGTGGCTAAGAGCGCTGAGCTTTTACGATGAAACTCAGAATTAGAATCTTAAGCTAAACTCTGAGTATCCTACTTTGAACAGTTAATTAAATTAAAGTACTTAATGACACATAGAACTCACTAGACACCCACCCCACGCCAAAACACATCTCAATCAAAACATCCACCCCACTCCTAACAACCACCTCACTCAAAACATCCACCCCACTCCTAACAACCACCTCACTCAAAACAACCACCTCACTCAAAACATCCACCCCACTCCTAACAACCACCTCACTCAAAACATCCACCCCACTCCTAACAACCACCTCACTCTAAAACAGCCAATTTCTACACTCCTTCCAATGCAACCATCAAATTAAAAATTAACCCAACATAACATACATATGCTACATTTCTTAAAAACAACAAATGCACTCCTGCAAGTCAATCGTGCAAAGTTAGCTACAATTTTTCATCCATCGAAAATAGTGCTAAACAGCCTAGCTAGTTAGCCAATTATACAGATAATTGAAATGCCCTAGGCACTGCCGCCACCAATAGGAGAGACATTGTCAAACACTTGTTCAACACCTTCAACATTGTCTCTCAGCTTGTCCACCAGTTCGCCCAACACCTCCAGAGTATCGTTGTCAACTTCAACTCGTTCAAAAGGCTCGTAGCGAACTGACGCATCTAAAACCGATAGACCGGCAGAGCGAAGTCCTTGAGCCACAGTGTTGACAGCGCTGGGTGCGCAGTCAAATACAAACGTGCCACCGCCAGCATCGTCTGTACTGTCGCCGATATCAAAGCGAACATCGGCGCAGTCGAATTCCAGCGCAAGCTCAGTGGCCCGGTCTAAATTAGCCAGCTTAACTGGGTCGTGCTGAACCTCGACGCAGCCTTTCTTTTCGAAGAAACTTTTAGTAACGGAAGAGTCAATGCCGGCAACTTCTAGGCCGATTCGTTTCGCATGACTTGAAACCTGAGGGCAGATGAGGCACATGGTGGGCTGAGTGAGCAGCTCGAAGTCCAAAGTTCGGGAGAGCGAGTACAGGTTCGACCCCACATTGTAGGTTGTTTAATTTCCCTAGCGCGTTATCGTGTGCAGGGTCACATTAATTAGGGGCCTTGTGCATTATTGGTAGGGATATAGGCCAGTTGCGCAATTTACGCCCATACTGGCAACCCCAAGGCATTAACAGTGTACATGCCTGTAACTTGTACACCCCATGTGAGTGCGTGACTCACATGGGTGCTATACTGGAATCAAGTTGCGCACCGTGTGTGTGTGCCCAAATCTGCATACCGTATTTTGTGACTGAACGGGCTTCAGGAGTCATTGCAATAAACAGTAATTCACTGTAGTTGGTTGTCGCTTTACGTCAGGGAGCCTACAGCCCTCCTGCAGACTATTGACTGAGCTGAGCAGTTCACTTTATATCGTAGTTGGGCATTTTGGAATAAAAGCTCGACGCCTCAAGGAGACAAAAATATTTAGGCTCGCCAAATTGCCTAGAAAAAGCCAGATCGAGGCTTGTTCCGAAATGTCCTAGAATTTGTCAATCACCAAATTTCTAATCTTTTGAATTTCTTATTTCGAGAAGACTTTTCTTTTGGACAATTTGACTTCCCATACTTCCCAGGTGTATCTCCTATGAGCTATAGGCTTGTGTATTGTGTATTGCAGTGTACGACTCAAAAAAGACTACTTGAAGGCACACTGTACACTTGCCTGATAGAGAGGGCATGTCAAAATTAGGGCAGTCAAATCAATAACATGTTTTTCTACTCGCTTGATCAGGCTCAAGCAATGCAGGAACAAGAAAAAATAGTTTTTTTTTTCAAACGAAGGTCGGTCAAGATTCAAGAACAATCACTCATACAGATGCAAGTGGACATTGCAGAGTCTGGCCACTTTGATGTAGCTTAGTTAGCCTCAACGAATCAGATTGGTTGAAAGATATTCACAAAATCAGTCAGTCAGCATCAATTTGCGTGACGATCTGGGCAATGGAAAATCGTTTGCCGAATTGCAGAGAGTTGGCTATCAATGTTTTCTCATTTTTTGGCATTTTCGATGACAAGCAAAATTATTTAGATCTACTAATCTTCAAGCAGTCATCTTAGAATCAGATTGAAGAATTTAATTTTTTTAGATTTTGCTTAAGATAGATAATGCATAATGCACAAGGATCGAATTTCTGCTTGGTTTAATCTGTCGTTCAATAAAGATTTTTTCTCTTAGTTAATTTATTGCAAATTTTCGGAATACATCCATGGGAAAAATATACCGTGAGACAGGCCAATCTAATTACTTAGTAATTCAAGCGAGTATTTCTTTTAATTGGAAACGCACTAAAATTAGAAGCCTCAGTTTTTTTAAATCAACGAAAATTCAGCCACAATTTTAATTAGAAAGTTTAATAATAAACATTTATTACGGTCAGTCAAAACTGAGTACGTAGCCTGACTGAAAGTAAGAAATCCTATCTAGTAAAAAATGAAGCGTCGTCTCAAGACATGATTTTTAATTATGGATTTAATTAAAATAATCTGTCTAGCTGAAAGACTATCTAGGATGCCTTAAAGATTAGCATAAATAAAAAATAGGGTTCAAGAATGCTGAAAAATTAAATAAGGGATAAAGAATCATTGAAGATGCTGAGAGGATGCTGAGGGACCATCAGAGATGCTGAAGGATCATCAAGAATGCTAAAGAGTCATCAGGGATGCTGAAGGATCATCAAGAATGCTAAAGAGTCATCAGGGATGCTGAAGGATCATCAGGGATGCTGAAGGATCATCAAGAATGCTAAAGAGTCATCAGGGATGCTGAAGGATCATCAGGGATGCTGAAGGATCATCAGGGATGCTGAAGGATCATCAGGGATGCTGAAGAGTCATCAGGGATGCTGAAGGATCATCAGGGATGCTGAAGGATCATCAGGGATGCTGAAGGATCATCAGGGATGCTGAAGGATCATCAGGGATGCTGAAGGATCATCAGGGATGCTGAAGGATCATCAGGGATGCTGAAGGATCATCAGGGATGCTGAAGGATCATCAGGGATGCTAAGTTACAATGCACTACCACAAGGAATAACCAACCTCCTGCTTGCACTTGATTCGGTGCACGCTATTAGAAATGACTAGCATGCAGATGCCGCCCCGACCTCGAATCTCAATAGCATAGGAGTCAGTGCCCTCCGCTGACTTTAAAGCCAGAACGCGTTCCAGAGTTTTCATAGGCACATTGTCCGTTTTGGCCTTGTCGAACACCGCTTTCAAATGCACATTGGCCTGCAAACTGGTGCTACCGTTGCCATCAATAATCGCTTTGCGCACCATTCGCTGGTAAGTGGCGACCAGGGCGCGTTTCTGAGCCGCTCCGGCCTCCTTGTCGTTGCGAACATTCTGCCAGCGCGAGTGGCCAGCAAGCCGACGGCTGGCCACAGTTGCTGAATGCGTCGGCAAGAGACCGGCAGGACGGGAGGCGGCTCGCCACGCACCGGCGCATTCTTTATAAGCCGCTAAACCAAGCGGTTGGAATAGGAGGCGGTGCAGTAGCCGAGACTGCAAATCAATCAGCATTGCATCGCTAATGCGTAAGTTTCTTTAATTTAACGTGAAAAGTTACTTAACATTATTACTTTAACAGACACTTTAAGAATTAGTTTACTTCAATAGTAACGTGCATTATAACACTGGCTAAATTTAATTGAATTGAACCTTAACTTAAAGATCAAGATCAAGATCTTCAGAATCATAATCCACAGATACACAGTTACTCCATTAGAGTAGGAAAATACACACCTCCTAACACACTTACCTCATAAGAGTAGGAAAATACACACCCCAATCACACACCTACCCGTTAGAGTAGGAAATTACACACTTCGCTCACACACCTACCCGTTAGAGTAGGAAATTACACACTTCGCTCACACACCTACCCGTTAGAGTAGGAAATTACACACTTCGCTCACACACCTACCCGTTAGAGTAGGAAATTACACACTTCGCTCACACACCTACCCGTTAGAGTAGGAAATTACACACTTCGCTCACACACCTACCCGTTAGAGTAGGAAATTACACACTTCGCTCACACACCTACCCGTTAGAGTAGGAAATTACACACTTCGCTCACACACCTACCCGTTAGAGTAGGAAATTACACACTTCGCTCACACACCTACCCGTTAGAGTAGGAAATTACACACTTCGCTCACACGCCTACCCGTTAGAGTAGGAAATTACACACTTCGCTCACACACCTACCCGTTAGAGTAGGAAATTACACACTTCGCTCACACACCTACCCGTTAGAGTAGGAAAATACACACTTCGCTCACACGCCTACCCTGTTAGAGTAGGAAATTACACACTTCGCTCACACACCTACCCCTTAGAGTAGGAAAATACACACTTCGCTCACGCACCTACCCTGTTAGAGTAGGAAATTACACACTTCGCTCACACACCTACCCGTTAGAGTAGGAAAATGCACACCTCACTCATACATACCTGGTTAGAATAAGAATACATAGACTTCACCCATCGATTTATCTAACTACAATATAATAGCAAACTATGCACGACAATGGAAAATACAGAATTTACGAACAAACCTATTCAAAATATTACTCAAGCTTAGTTAATCTTAATTATAGGAGGACTATCTGAATTAGCTAGAAATCACAATTCGTTATTGATGAAAACTCAATTAAGTGACAAGACAAATAAGACGAACAAAGATGCAATAAATTTTACACCTTTTATTAATTTCTGACTAAAGCTAAAAGAAAGTCATTTGAGAAAGCTTCTTCTAGCTTTATTTCATTTCAATTTTACATAGCAGTTTGTACGGCGTACCGTCAGAATAACTGACTGCTTTCCTGATTGACTATGAAACCAGCAGCCAAAAGAAATCAGCAATCAGCATTAATTAGTTTCATTGTCAAAATAAATTTAAAACAAATAACCAATCAAAAATTCTGTTCAGCCAAATTAGTAGTGACGCACGATGGCTGAATATTTAACCGACTTTAATTAAAATTTTACACCGCTTAGGCACAAAGATAAAGGCAAAAAAGGATTATAATTATCCGAATGGAAATGGCCAAGAGAACCTTTGAGCGTTTTCTTTCATACAACAGAGCAGCGGGCTCTCGTTCTAGTTAGAATCATATGCTTTAAAATCAGATTACTATTTAGTGTCTAGATGCCTCTTAGCGACCTAATTAAAACGTATCACCCCCTTCATTGTGTAATTCTCTGTAGCACGTTGTGTGCGTGCGTTCTCTTTCGATTTGCTACCACTACGCTGATGACGAGGGAGATGACGAGCGAGTAGTACTCGAACAGGTACTTGTGTCCGACTCAGCGGAACCAGAAGAAGTCGACACATTAGAAGTCGAATAGGATTTCGAGTAGCTTGATGAAGCTTTGGAGTCTGCATGTAGATCTGGTTGATCCCCATCAGCCCGCTCCGACTGCTGTCCATAGACAGGTTCAAAAGAGGGCAGTAGAAGGCAAGAGGGGGCTTCTGGGACAGTAAGAATCGCCCTTTTCTATATGCGCCTATAACTAAATTAAATATCCCCAGGCACTTCAGCAAAAATAGGGTACCTCCCCTTTTTGACCAAAAGTCACCAGATCCCATTCACTAGCCTAAATTTAATGTCCCTATAGATCCGTACCTTTTTCCCCAATGGGTCATCTGGGACAGGGAAAAAAACCTGGGACAGTCATAAAAACTCGTAACATGCTCAAACACTCTTCTCAAACACTAAATTAAATATCCCCAGGCACTTCAGAAAAAAAGGGTACCTCCCCCTTTTGACCAAAAGTCACCAGATCCCATTCACTAGCCTAAATTTAATATGTCCCCATAGATTCGTACCTTTTTCCCAATGGGTCCTCTGGGACAGAGGAAAAAACCTGGGTCAGTCACAAAAACATCGTAACATGCAAAAAATCATAATCCATAATCCATTATTTTGTTTATCCTGGCGAGTTCAATGGACCTCACGCTATTATCTGGAGACATTAAACCTAAGCCTTATTGTAGCTTATAAAATATAATTTCACAATACATGATATCTAATTCTTGAATATAAATTCCTTATGAAATAACCCGTAGAAAAAAATAAATAAAAAAAATCCTGACAATTCAGGAAAATCCTGACAATTCAGGAAAATCCTGACAATTCAGGAAAATCCTGACAATTCAGGAAAATCCTGACAATTCAGGAAAATCCTGACAATTCAGGAAAATCCTGACAATTCAGGAAAATCCTGACAATTCAGGAATCCTGACAATATTTATTTAAATGATTTATTTTAATATATGTTATACATATGTTATACATGTTATACATGTTCTTAGTAAAACTTATTAAAGTTATTCTTAGTCAAACTTTTTGCGCTTATCATGCTCGTCATCATTATAATCCTCCAGTAGGTCGTCTTCCTCCATCGGATCTTCTCGTGGCGGGCAAGGCTGATAGGTTGCCTCCGGATCATGGGTGGCCTTTGTGTTTTTCACCAAACTTTCCGAAATTGGACAGCCGTTCCGTGAACTTCATGCCGATCCCCAGCATGTTGGCTACTTGAGCGAGAGTCTTGTCGCCCTTCAGGTAGTTGACCAGGCGGCCTTGGGCGAAGTTGGCGAGGCACTTGATGATGTCGATGTCTCCAACTAGCTTCACCAGCTTCTTAAATTTGGTCGCGCTTAGCGATTTTATCAATGTAATCGGCTATGTCAATTGAAATATCCATATTTGAGAGCGAGAGCGAGAGCGAGGCGGGCGAGCTTCCATATATATGCGCCCTGCTAGAAAATTCTAGAATTTTCTGAAGGGAATCCAATGGCTACAAGGAACTGCCTCCCTGCGCCTGCCCAATCCTGCCCAAAACTATACAGCTCATTTCCTGACTTGTGCAGGAGTGTACAAAAAAATATGCACGGGCTGTCTGTCTCTCTCGTGTACGCTGCTTCTACTGCTTAGAAAAAGAAGGATAGATTAAAAACGCTTTCTCTATCCCAATCTCTTTGAGCAGTCGTCCCAATTCCCTGTCCGGCGCGTGCAATACAAAACCCACCGATCTCTCTTTTCCCATGCACCCGCCAACCCCCAGCCCTAACTTAGTCTTTCCAGCTATAACTCCTTTAACTAATTTCCTCGCCATACTCTCTCTCCAACCACTCGATGCCCCCATACTGTCTAGACTTCTAAGCATTTCTTTATCCCATCGGTGTTTTTCATTTGGGAAGTCGCGATACTTAATATCATGTTCCATACATACCTCATCAAGCTCATTTACAGGCTCATGACCCGGATTAGGCACATTGTTAGAATCTAACTGAATTTCAAGAGGGTTCAAAGGTCCACAATACTTATATCCAGGGATTGTCCACCCTTTGCTTGGCTTCGGAAGCTTTTCAATTATTCCGTGAATGTCGGGCATTTTTTTATTTATTTTTTTATTTAAAATAAAATTAAAAAATAATGACTGAGAACAAATTACAAGCAATTTATTACCGGGACGGCGGTTATTTTATCGGAAATAATGCCGTCTCCAAATTAACAGAACTCAGTAAAGAACCAAAACAAATAGTAGAAAAATGGCTGTCTAAACAGGCTGTCTATCAAGTCTATTTCCCACCTGTTAAATTTACAAGACCCCACTTCAACATCTATAAGCCTAACGAGGCGCACCAAGCTGATCTTCTGTTTCTCCCAAACGATTCTGGGTATAAGTACGCTCTCACTGTCATTGATGTAGCTTCGCGTTATAAAGAAGCAAGGCCACTGAAGACAAAACAGTCTCAAGCTGTAGCGGACGCTCTGCAAGACATATACGAAAATTCACCCTTAACCTTCCCACAAACATTGATGACAGACCCGGGTAAAGAATTCATGGGTCGAGTTAAAACTCTAATGCAAAAAAATAATACAAAAATTCGTTACGGTAGAACCGAGCTTCACAGAGATCAAGCCTTCGTAGAAAGATTTAATCTAACTTTAGCCAAGCGACTATTTACTAAGCAGACAGCAGAGGAGCTCAAACTGAAGAGCGGACAATACTACACGAAATGGACAGACAGACTCCCAGTAGTAATCAGTCAGCTTAACAATGAAGTTTCTCGCATGACAGGCCTAAAACCTTCAATTGCAATTAAACAAGACAAAGTTCAGCTTAAATCTCCCAATCCACAACAGAAAAATTATCCAAAGCTCCCAGGAGTTTATTCTCCGGAAATTCTCACAAATTCTGAGTTTGTTCGATTCCTTTACCTGCCGGGTGAATTAGAAAAGGACACCAAGAGACGAGCAACTGACCCCTATTTCAGTTTAGATGTACATAAAATAGACAGACATTTTACAACAGCAACTGGTGACTACTATTTTCTGTCTCAAGCCTTTAATCCTAAATCCCCTACAAGATCATTTGCCAGAGCAGAACTTCTCGTCATTCCAAGTGACACAGAAATAAATTGAAAAATAAAAATGTACAAAAAATGATCGAAACCAGAACAGTTAATAAAATTAGCAAAATCATCGACTCTAAACAACCAGGTTTTGTAACTATTAAGGGTATGAAAGTGAAAGTCGATCCGTTACAGCAGCAAATCCATTGTAAAGATTGCAATAACCACACCCACAACCCCCGCAGCATTACAGATGAAAAGACAGGTGGAATTCTGCCCCTCGCTGCACTGATTCCAATCATTGCGGGTGCAGTTGGTGCTGCCGGTGGCGTTGCCGGGGGGGTTGCGACGGCTGTGAAAGCGGGCAATGACAGAGCTCACCAGTTAGAGATGCAGAAAATTGCCCAAGAAAAGGGAGTCACAATTAAGGCGGGTGAAGGATGCCCTTTGGAACCTAATCCCTCGGTAACCGAAAGCATTTCAAAATCCGACATTATTAAAGCCATTATGACATTGCACAAAGCGGGATTTACAATACTCCGGATGTGAAAAGCCAACAATCAGGATCTGATTAATAATACTCAAATTAATCAAAATTTATTAATCCAGAGAAGTTCAAGCAACACGAAGGGTGATCACCCTAAAACATATTTTTTTATTTTTTTATAAAAAAACATGCCAAAAGCAAATTTTGCAAAAAATTCTGTGGACAAATATTTTTCCGAAAATTTTCCGCAGCTTCAAAATCTTTCATTTCAAGCTAAAAGCAAACGGCTTCAAGAACTCACTAGGGAAAAATTCGGTTTGGATCCTGGCTATCTTGGCAGCTATGAGAAACAATTGGAAGTAATAAAACAGCTGGAGTCATCAGATCAGTATATCCCAGTAAAAAACCCAGCAGCTGAGCACCAACAGAAAAGCCGCACCCTAGTTAAAAAGTACCAAACTCTCACAGGACTAAATGTGTCTAAATACCCACAGAATAAGCAGGAACAGGATGAACTTGAAAGAATTGTTAACCAAATTGAATCGGAGATGAACCAAGAAGATATTCCATTTGCAAAGAGAACTTTTACTGATCACTATATAGAATATGCTATTCCTGTAAAACCCAACACCAACAACATAAATGGCTTTAGAGATGACATTCAATCAGTTATCGATCACGTGCTTAAAACACGTAAAACATTCAAGCTTCAACTATCGTTTTTAATACAGTTTTATATGCCTACAAGGCCCACCGAATATCTTGATTATTACATGACAACTAAGGCTTCACCCTTTAGTCCAACCGATTCACCAGACCCTTTTCTACAAGAAATTACTAAAAAGATTGACGCCTTTACATCAAGAGGTTCTGGCTGGGTTGTTACTGGGATTCAAAAAGTCTCAGTCATGATTTATAAATTTGATCCTCTTAAAGCTTCCTCTTACCTGGAGTTACCAACAAAGCTCGCCAGTAAAAAGGCTTGTGTCAACGTAAAGAACTATGATAACTGCTGTGCTTTGTGGGCGGTTTTATCAGCATTATTTTACGATAAAGATCGGTCACATCCTGAAAGAACTTCACATTATAAAACATATTTTGACCGATATTTTATCAAGTGTCTCAGTAAAGGAATATTGTTTGAGAAAGGTGGTTTATCAGTCTCTCAAATCCCAAAACTAGAAGAAGTGTTTGATAACAAAATCAGAATCACCGTCTTCGAGTGGAATGAAAGCAAAGAGAAAGTTGAAATTGTTAGGAGTAGCAAGAAAAATCCAGCCGCCAGCACCAATATCGATCTTCTAATAATTGGGAACTTACAATTTTTAGCCCATTATGTTTGGATAAAAGATCTTTCCAGGCTACTCCACAAGCAAATGACAAGCCACAACGAAGCCGTTTCCATCTGCAGACTGTGTCTTAAGTATTATCGCGGGAATAAAGAAAATCGAGAAGCTAAGCTCGCCGAGCATGAGCTTACCTGTGAGGACCATCCAACTAACTGCTCTCTACCGATGGGCAACCAGAAGTATTTACGGTTTAAAAATTACCACAAGATGGAAAAACTTCCCTTTATTGTATTTGCCGACTTTGAATGCTCATTCATTAATAACAAACACATCCCAAATTCAGCAGCGTACGTTTGCATTGGAAATATTGATTATCTTGGAAATACCGGTATTATAGAGTATAACCATTTCTTCGGTGAAGACTGCATTAAAAAATTTATATTCAGAATGTTAGAGCTGCGTAAAACATTAAGCTCAGTCACTCCTGCGCCAATAAATATGTCAACTCAAGATGAACTCAATTACCAATCGGCAACCCGGTGTTACATATGCAAAAAGCCATTTGATGACAACCTAAAGAATCCAAAAGTTAGAGACCACTCGCACTTTGACGGCCATTTCCGCGGTGCCGCACACAACACCTGCAACCTAAAGTTAAAAAATAATGTCCACGACTTAAATGTTTTTATACATAATGCGCGCAATTACGACCTGCACCTAATTGTTGAAAGAATAGGTGAAATAGAGGGCATTAACCTTGACTGCATAGCAGAGAACAAGGAAAAGTTTAAATGCCTCAATATTAAAGAAAATGGAACGTCCACAAGTGGCGCTGTAAAAATCAAGGATACTTATCAATTTCTTCAATTAACCCTAGAAGATCTCGCAAAAAATTTAACAGATGACCAATGCGTCTATACAAAAAAACTGGCGAAAATCTTAGGTAAGGAAGATTCAGATCCCGAGTCTTTCAAACTACTCAGAAAGAAAGGTTACTACCCTTATGAATATGTGACGGGGTCGCCCACCGCTGAAAATCCTGTTTTTAAAGGCGAACTTCCACCAAAAGAGAAGTTCTACTCACATTTAAAAATGACTGAACTCACCGACGAAAAATATGAGCACGCGCAAGCAGTCTACAAACACTTTAACTGCAAAAACTTCTTTGATTACCACTTAATATATCTTTACACTGATGTTTTTCTTTTGGCTGATGTATTTCAAACCTTCAGAAACACCTGGTACACAGCATATGGTCTTGATCCTGCGCATTTTGTAAGTTTGCCCGCCACCAGCTGGGAATCGCTACTTAAAATGAAATGGGATGAAAACCCAGACTGGTATATCGAATTACTAACCGACATTGACATGTACAATTTTATAGACACAGCGAAAAGAGGCGGCATATCAATCTGCGTGAACAGACATGCAAAAGCCAACAATCCGTATCTCGAATCTTATGACCCAACAAAACCCACAAATTATATCGTTTATTTAGACGCCAACAATCTCTATGGATGGGCAATGAGTCAAGACTTACCCATAAGAGATTTCAAGTGGACTCAACAATTCGAACCCGACTTTTCTACTCCCGCCTTCTATGAAGTTGACGTTACAATTCCCGATGAACTCCATGATCATTTTTCTGACTTTGCGCCATTCCCTGAGAATATTAACTGTCCGAAAATTATCGAACACATGGATGGCACTTGGAGCCTGTCTACAGAAAATGAACACACCACTAAACTCACCCAAAACCTACACAACAAGACTCGCTACAAAATTCATTATAAGCTGCTACAGTACTTCATATCCTTAGGCTGTAGGGTCACACATGTACATAGGGCCCTCAAATTCACAGAAGAAGCGTGGATGAAATCCTACATAGAAAAGAACACCCAGTTCAGAGCCAAAGCAACCAACAACTTTGACAAGGATCTGTTCAAGCTGGCAAACAACTCTGTATACGGCAAAACTCTTGAAAATGAGCGCAACCGCACGAATCTAAAACTCGTCACCGTTCATGAGCGTGACATTATTCAGAGAAATATTTCTAAACCGACTTTTAAGGAACTTCACGTCTTCAACGATTACTTAGGGGCTGTTCTATTCTATAAGACAAAAGCAACACTCTGCAAACCTATATTTACAGGTGTCACTGTGCTTGATGAATCGAAGCGTCTTATGTACAGTTTCTTCTATGACATGAAACGACAATATGGGGATCGGAGCTCAGGCGACACTCGGTTAAAACTTCTTTACACTGACACCGACTCTCTAATTCTAGACATTCAGACTAAGGACATCTATCAGGACATGCTTGAACAAAACCGGGGCCCCCAAAACCCTTACGATTTGTCAGAGTACCCAGAATCATTTAAAACTTTGAAAGGTGATCAAGTGATTGACCCATCCAATAAAAAAGTAATTGGTAAAATGAAAGATGTAGAGGCAGGTGATGTTATCTCCGAGTTCATTGGTTTGAGATCCAAATCCTATTTTGTAAAGTGTGGTGAAAGCGGTGTAATTAAGAAGTCCAAGGGAATTCCGAAACATGTAGTTAAGAACTCTCTACATGAAGAAGCCTACAGAGATGCCCTGTTACATAATAAGAAAACTACACATGAGTTTGTGAAGTTTCAGTCTAAGAACCATGATGTTTTTACAATAACCCAGAAAAAAATAGGCCTGTCAGGCGCAGATAATAAGAGATTTTACCTCGACAATATTACGAGTCTTCCATTTGGGCACTGGAGGCTAAAAACGTAGGTTGAATTTAAAAAAAAATGACAAAAAATAATGACGACAAATATTTTTCTGGAACAGTTGGCCAAAGAACTAAAAATCCCAAACTTTAGAGGCGTCTTTATGAAGGATACATTACCTGAATCCCACACATTGAAAGAATGTGGCATCATGAACTTTGACACTGCCGAGAAACCAGGGTCTCACTGGGTTTGCTGGGTGATTGATCCAAACAGAAAGCATAAGTACTACTACTTTGATAGCTATGGGACAGCCGTTCCTGATGAGCTAAGGGAATATATGGAAGCTCCAAAAATCTACCGCTCAGACTTTATTCTGCAGGGGCTTAGCAGTGATATTTGCGGTGAGCTGTGTATGACTGTTTTATATGCAATGACTAAGACTCAAAAAAGCTATAGGGAAATCATTTTAAGTTTAAATGTTTAGTTTTTGCATAGTTTTTCGCATAGTTTTTGAAGACAGTTTCAATATCATTTCTTAATTGGCTCATGTCATCAATGCTATTCAAATTTTGTTGCTCATTAAGCTGCTCATAAAGCTTTTGAATGCTTTGAAACTCATCCTCTGAAATGAACTTGTCTTCTATTGCTTTTGAAATGTACCCGGTGACTGCCGACTGGATGCTTTTCTGTTTTGCTTGCATTTCCTGCAGATGCTTTAGCTTCTGGCGTCTGTTTCGAGTTAGAGCTCCTGTAACCGCTGAAATGAGACCACACGAGGCCCCAATAATTCCAAGTGGAACAGCGACTGGTGCGGTGATAATGGGAAGTGTAGAAACAGCAGCTGCAGATCCGCTTATAATTGACACTGACCCGAGAACCATATTAATATACTCGAAAGCTTGACACTGGCTGTTGAAGCGTTTCAGTTTTTTAGAGTTTTTCATAAGGGCGGTTTCAATGTCATTTCGCATTTTCTGAATCTCTACAAGTCGGAACTGTTGAGAGTTGCAGGTAAAAGTTTTGATTGTTGGATAGAGATTTGGCGCACTAGGTGCCATAGGTGGGTCATACAGAGAATCATTTTCGGCCATTTTTTATAGGTAAAAAATTTTTTTTTCTATTTTACGATCGGGCATCTTCAATGTCAATGTCAGGGAGATTGTGCTGTCGTTCCAGGCGACTAATTCGTCTCAAAGTTTTCCCCCACTTGTTATAAATTCTATCCAGATAGAGCGTATGCGTGGCAACATCTCTTTCTATCTTTTTTATTTTTGCTACATTTTGATTAATGGTTGTTCTCCAAGCGGTAAATAAGGCATCAGTCTCTGCTTGTGAATAGGAATCAAGGATGTCTCGCTTTTTATTAATCGCTGTTCTTATAGCAATGTCTTTTGCATTGATTTCCGATCTGAGAGTTTGAGCTAGAGTCTCAACGATGGCGGTCAGCTTTGCTATTTTTGTCCGCAAGTCTTCAATGTTTATTTGATGATGGTGTGCTGACCGTTCCAATGGTTTTAAGCGGCCTTTGATTGGTCCGATCTCCGGGATTTTTTCGTCAACGTTAATGTAGCGCCTGTCAAGGAAAGCAAGCGAGTGTGCAGTGGAGCCACTAGTAGATTCGCCAGCAAAGTTTATGGACATTTTTTGTTTGTTTTTTTAAATTAGGCTACTGTTCTTTTCTCTTTGTTAATCATCACGAACTGATAAGGTTTATTCCACTTTTCAAAGCATAGGTTAACGAATTCTTCCTGCGATACCTTTCGACCATCGTTCTTTCGATCAAATGGAGGCTTAGTAAAATGGGCAGGAGCAATCACCTCGTTACTTAACCTCTTCAGTCGGTCTTGCGGTATGGTTGGGAACAAGAGGATCAGATTGCAGTTCCCACGAATAGTTTTATTTGGCAACTCAAACCAGTTTTGGGTAATATAGATTACATTACAGTTGTTGTGTCGACCCCTGGTGAAATAGTTTTCAATTTGCTTCTGGGGCCCTGTCATGCAGTCATCAAAGACAATCAAGTGTTTCCTTCCCTTTTCCAGTTCATCAGGCTGAGGGAGAAGTTTAGTTTTAGGATCAATTTGCGGGTCCCCATAAGTGAACACTTTAATGTCGTGCCACTTTTCATTATCTGGGATATGGCTAGCATATTCTCTGGCGACAATTTCTGGATCACTTGGCAGCTTGGATTGGTTATTAAAACACTGAATGATATGCTCCTTTTTAAGTTTGTTCTGTAGACCTGCAATCAACATTTTATACTCGCCTTGAGTTCACGGCCGCGGACCGTAAGGGCATCGCCGACGCGGCAGTAGAAAGCAACTGTGTAAAAATACATTCGGCCTTTATATTTTCTGCACTTATGGACGCAATATCGGCACTACAGATAAAGACATATGGTCATGAAAAACAATCCTGGACAACTTTGTTACACGAAATAAAAAATTTGAAAAGAGGCAACCGTGGCAGACCGTCTTGCGATTCGAACACAAACCTTCCCAAATTTACTTTAACAACGTTAGTGTCTCTGGCACTGGGTCCATAACCGGTGCGTGTGTTTTTTTACTTATATATGTCTTTTTGCAAGACGTCTTGTACCCCCACATGTCTTGTACCCCAAGAAAGCACCCGTGAAACTCCTACCTTAGTCATATTTAAAACCGCTGCCCTTTTTAAGATCGGCTCTCATCTTAGCATAAACGGATGGATCAATGCTATCAGCGCTTGGTGCCAATGAATTTGGTGCCAATGAATTTGGTGCGAGTGGTTGACCGTCATTTATAGTGTCCTTGATCTTCTTCGCAGCTGTGACTACACTTCCCACCGCCTGGGCCCCGACCTCGGCAGCATTTTTAATATTTTCCTTGTTCTCACTGATGACTTTGAAAATCTTTGCCCCCTGGGCGATCAAATCAGCAATACCGTTACCCGATCGCTCTTTTCTTGGATAATGACCTGCTGGAAAAAGTCCAGATCCTCTTTTAATGAGCTTTAATTCATTCTCATCGTAGTATTTAGGGACGTCTTTTTCGAAGATTAGTGGCATTTTTTATCTGGGAAAAAAATTATTTTTTATTGAACCTTGAAAGTAAAAGTTCTCTTGCTCTTTTATCGATGTACTTCTTTTGTAGCATTTTATCAAGAATGTGAACAAACTCTTTTCTATTCTCATCCTTTAAACCTGTCTTTGCTGCTCCTAGGAGAACGACTAGTCGCTTGTAGACTTCAGGCATCCCTGTGCCGGTACTTGCAGCTGATGTGTCTGGTGATGTCTCTGGTGATGTCTCTGGTGATGTTTCTGGTGATCTAATGTCTTGCCTTGGTGTGAAAACTCTGTTTGAAATTCGCTGCATTCTATCTGGTGAGAACTGCTCTAGATGCCTCCATACTTGTGGATTTCCCGTTTTGTAATTAGCTACTTGAGTTGGATCTGCTGTCTCAAGTTGAGAGAGTACATCTTCTTCTGTTAATTTTTTAGGGCTTTGTTGCTGTTGAGGGGTCTCTTGTTGCTGAGAGAGTTGTTTTTGCTGTTCGAGGTAATTTATGACTTCTAGCTGATCTGGCAGGTCGAACCATTGTTTAAAGTGCTTATACTTTCTAAAGCTGTTCAGGTCGACCCCATTGTCATGTAAAAATTTGAGTATGTCAGGGACTTTAAGGATGTCTATGTCTCTTTGTAAAGCAAAAGTCACCAGATCTTTATAATTTTGTAGCTGTTTCGCAGAAATAGTTTCTTGATTTTTAGTCATGAAGTTGAGCAATACTTGGGTGAAAGCAACTTTCTTTGAGGTGTTTTCTCCTTCCCCGGCCGCGCCTTCTTTGATGACTCCAATACTTTCTTTCGTTATCTCAAGATGATAATCCACAGGATCAGTAGAAATATTTTTACGCCAGACACTAACACCAAAGACGAGTTTGCCTTCATATTCTACTGGCCCAAAGAAGTTATCTGTTACTTTCAATTTTTGCTGAGATGCTTGAGGAGACGTTTCGCCAGGTGGAATTTTATTCAGCGTATTCTGAAACTGGCTCTCTTGAATCTCATCAACAGCTTCCTTAACTGTTTCAATGGATTTCTTTGCTTCGGTGTAACCTGGTTTGTGAAACTCAGTGGCGGCTTGGATAAACTCATTGTAGGACTGCTGCTCTTTGTTAATTAACCCGGTGACTCGTTTTTCAGCTTCTGCGAGCTTCTCCAAGACAGAGATGTAATGAGAATTTTTTCGCTTCATTTTTTTATTTTAATTTTTAAACTAAAAAAATGAACGATCCTCTGACGCCAGTTTTCTATAAAATCAACAAGCCTATCTTGAGTGATGACAGCACAATCAAAGCGACTCAAGTAAGAGTCCCCAGTCATGAAAATCAGAATGAAACTAATTTGGGCCCCGGTCAAACGCTAACATTTACTTACACTGGGTGTTCATCTCTGGTCAGCGTTCACAGTCTAAGGAGCGGGTTTTACATGACATTCCAATACAAGACTAAAGGTGGTACAAATGCTGATGGTGCTAATACTGACAAGCATGACGCTAATGTCACGCTAATCAGCAACTTCTGGGCCTACATGTTTAAGGAGATTAGCGTGTCGAACGGGAGTACAGAGCTGGAGAGAATTGCCAACTTTGGTGTAGTGTATGACACTCATTGTCTCATTGAAAACCCAGATTTTATTCAACTTGGTAGCGGCGCTGGCTTCATCCCTAATGAGGAGAAAGGAGACGTAAATGATTCAGGTTATGCAAAAAGAAAAGGGAGATATAACTATGCATTGACGGGTGCTGATGATGGCGCAAAGAATACTAAGTATAGAAATTTAGATATATTTGTACCTTTGAGATTCATGAGCGGGTTCTGCAATACTTTTAATCGCCTGACCAGCAACTTTAGCTACACATTTAGGCTTACCAGGGACGATCGCAACAGGAGTGTTTGGACAGGAGCTGCGCATACTAGTATGGAAGTTAAGCTAGCGGGAGTTGAGCTGTACTTGGAAATCATTGAACCAAAGACAGCACTGAAAGCTGAATATTTGAAGGCTATTGAAAAAGACATTGATGTTGCTTACACAGCTTACATGTGCAGGGATGAACGCAATGAAATAAGGCAACAGATTTGTATTAAGGAGGGTTCTTGCAGCAACCCAAGGTACATTATTGTCAGTTTGAGAGATCCATTAACTATAAGTCGTTATGGACATGGAAATGTGCGAACAATTCAGCATGAAATCAGTGATAATCTTTACCCGCCAATGCCACAGAATGGAGATTTTGCAACAAACAAAATTAGTAAATTTTACTGCGAGCTGGTTGACTTAGCCGTAAAGGAGAACAACGGAATCGCCATTACGGCAGGGCAGTACAAGACTCTTTTCCCCATTTTCGGTGCAGACGTGTCGGCCAGGCAAATGCCTACTGACAACAGTCCGGTGAATATTGTGACCACTATCGACAGAAGTGAGGCAACACCCGTTGACCTTTTTATCATCTATGCATTTGAGAGGAAAATTAAGCTGAACATGATTAATAATTCTTCGAGTAAGGTTTAAAATATTTTTTTGTAAAAAAAAAAATGGAAGCGATTGCTGAAAGACTAAACAATATCGTGTCGCATTCGAAGGAAAGTATCCCAATTACAATAACTGGTCGACTTACAGATTCAAGTGGAACTTTTATTGAAAAACTTGAGCAACCCATTCGTCTGGACCCAGAGGCAAACTACCATGTTTATCTCAATGACTTTACTGGCTGGTCAAATGTTCCCAACGTGACAGAAAAGAATAACATGTTTTATTACAAATGGAAACAAATTGGAGGCGAAGTGAAAGAATTTCCGGTTAAATTCCCTGTGAGCACACAGAGCGTGGATACTTATAATTACTTTCTGGAGAACGTTTTTACCAAAAGGGGGCATTTTGAAACTCCTGATACTAGCAAACCCGAGAATAAACTATTTCCTGTTAAATTGTCCTATGATCTCACTGTAATGAGAGTGGTTATGCAAGTTCATAAAGACGCAGAGGTGGAGTTTAAAGATGGCACCTGGTATCGGGAGTTGGGATTTGAAAAGAAGGTTTACAAGGCGGAAACTGCAGCTCCACCCACAGCTCCTTCGCCGGGGGCGGTTATGTTGAGCCGCCAGCCAGCACGCGGTTTATTTATGGCAGAAAATATCGCAGACATTGTTAAAAGTTTGAACATTTTGATCCGAAGCAATCTCAGTCTGGACTGGGTCTTCAAGGGAAAGCGAACAAATATTTTGTACAATATTTCTAACTCTGTTGCTGGTGGACAGATGATTGTTGAGAAGCCCAATCCAGTAAAAAGAGTTGTGCTCTGTAACAAAGAAATTAATGAAATATTGCTACAGTTTGAGACCGAGGATGGAGAAGCTGTTGATTTTAACGGTGAAGAGTTTGCCATGACAATTATTATTGAAAGAATGTGAGAAAAAAAAATAAAAAAAACAAATTACAACTGATTAATAATTTCTGCAAAGTTATAGTAGCTGTCGTAATCTTTAATAGTTACTCCATGCAAGTAATGCCAGTGAATCTTAACTGCTTGATTAAGATTCGGGATAGTTAGTGGGACATTAGGCCAATATTTTTTCATATAAAATTCACATTCCCATTTGCAACGATACCGAGACTTGAACTGAGGGTGAGATTTTTCGTAGTAAGATCCTGGAGAAACGGTCGGAAACATTTTTTTATTGAAAATTAAAAAAAAATTTTTGGGTGAGTACCCCGATCAGCGCATAACTAGGGTGGATAACCAGGGTTTTAATCCCAGTGTCCTAGAAGCCCCATTAATAAAAATGTCAAAAACATCTCGAGGATATGAAAAATAGCAATTTTTTTTCTGTCCCAGAAACCCCATTTGCTAATTGCCTGGAATAATAAATTTAGGCTAAATTTTATGTCCTGGGGGGAAAAGCATTTTAAGAGGAGGCCCCCCTCTTTTTTCAAGTAGTCGAGGATATGTTAGTTAGTGGTAGGCATATATGTAAAATGTCGAATTTTTTGTCCCAGAAGCCCCCTCTTGCCTTCTACTATCTATCTATCTATCTATCTATCTATCTATCTATCTATCTATCTATCTATCTATCTATCTATCTATCTATCTATCTATCTATCTATCTATCTATCTATCTATCTATCTATCTATCTATCTATCTATCTATCTATCTATCTATCTATCTATCTATCTATCTATCTATCTATCTATCTATCTATCTATCTATCTATCTATCTATCTATCTATCTATCTATCTATCTATCTATCTATCTATCTATCTATCTATCTATCTATCTATCTATCTATCTATCTATCTATCTATCTATCTATCTATCTATCTATCTATCTATCTATCTATCTATCTATCTATCTATCTATCTATCTATCTATCTATCTATCTATCTATCTATCTATCTATCTATCTATCTATCTATCTATCTATCTATCTATCTATCTATCTATCTATCTATCTATCTATCTATCTATCTATCTATCTATCTATCTATCTATCTATCTATCTATCTATCTATCTATCTATCTATCTATCTATCTATCTATCTATCTATCTATCTATCTATCTATCTATCTATCTATCTATCTATCTATCTATCTATCTATCTATCTATCTATCTATCTATCTATCTATCTATCTATCTATCTATCTATCTATCTATCTATCTATCTATCTATCTATCTATCTATCTATCTATCTATCTATCTATCTATCTATCTATCTATCTATCTATCTATCTATCTATCTATCTATCTATCTATCTATCTATCTATCTATCTATCTATCTATCTATCTATCTATCTATCTATCTATCTATCTATCTATCTATCTATCTATCTATCTATCTATCTATCTATCTATCTATCTATCTATCTATCTATCTATCTATCTATCTATCTATCTATCTATCTATCTATCTATCTATCTATCTATCTATCTATCTATCTATCTATCTATCTATCTATCTATCTATCTATCTATCTATCTATCTATCTATCTATCTATCTATCTATCTATCTATCTATCTATCTATCTATCTATCTATCTATCTATCTATCTATCTATCTATCTATCTATCTATCTATCTATCTATCTATCTATCTATCTATCTATCTATCTATCTATCTATCTATCTATCTATCTATCTATCTATCTATCTATCTATCTATCTATCTATCTATCTATCTATCTATCTATCTATCTATCTATCTATCTATCTATCTATCTATCTATCTATCTATCTATCTATCTATCTATCTATCTATCTATCTATCTATCTATCTATCTATCTATCTATCTATCTATCTATCTATCTATCTATCTATCTATCTATCTATCTATCTATCTATCTATCTATCTATCTATCTATCTATCTATCTATCTATCTATCTATCTATCTATCTATCTATCTATCTATCTATCTATCTATCTATCTATCTATCTATCTATCTATCTATCTATCTATCTATCTATCTATCTATCTATCTATCTATCTATCTATCTATCTATCTATCTATCTATCTATCTATCTATCTATCTATCTATCTATCTATCTATCTATCTATCTATCTATCTATCTATCTATCTATCTATCTATCTATCTATCTATCTATCTATCTATCTATCTATCTATCTATCTATCTATCTATCTATCTATCTATCTATCTATCTATCTATCTATCTATCTATCTATCTATCTATCTATCTATCTATCTATCTATCTATCTATCTATCTATCTATCTATCTATCTATCTATCTATCTATCTATCTATCTATCTATCTATCTATCTATCTATCTATCTATCTATCTATCTATCTATCTATCTATCTATCTATCTATCTATCTATCTATCTATCTATCTATCTATCTATCTATCTATCTATCTATCTATCTATCTATCTATCTATCTATCTATCTATCTATCTATCTATCTATCTATCTATCTATCTATCTATCTATCTATCTATCTATCTATCTATCTATCTATCTATCTATCTATCTATCTATCTATCTATCTATCTATCTATCTATCTATCTATCTATCTATCTATCTATCTATCTATCTATCTATCTATCTATCTATCTATCTATCTATCTATCTATCTATCTATCTATCTATCTATCTATCTATCTATCTATCTATCTATCTATCTATCTATCTATCTATCTATCTATCTATCTATCTATCTATCTATCTATCTATCTATCTATCTATCTATCTATCTATCTATCTATCTATCTATCTATCTATCTATCTATCTATCTATCTATCTATCTATCTATCTATCTATCTATCTATCTATCTATCTATCTATCTATCTATCTATCTATCTATCTATCTATCTATCTATCTATCTATCTATCTATCTATCTATCTATCTATCTATCTATCTATCTATCTATCTATCTATCTATCTATCTATCTATCTATCTATCTATCTATCTATCTATCTATCTATCTATCTATCTATCTATCTATCTATCTATCTATCTATCTATCTATCTATCTATCTATCTATCTATCTATCTATCTATCTATCTATCTATCTATCTATCTATCTATCTATCTATCTATCTATCTATCTATCTATCTATCTATCTATCTATCTATCTATCTATCTATCTATCTATCTATCTATCTATCTATCTATCTATCTATCTATCTATCTATCTATCTATCTATCTATCTATCTATCTATCTATCTATCTATCTATCTATCTATCTATCTATCTATCTATCTATCTATCTATCTATCTATCTATCTATCTATCTATCTATCTATCTATCTATCTATCTATCTATCTATCTATCTATCTATCTATCTATCTATCTATCTATCTATCTATCTATCTATCTATCTATCTATCTATCTATCTATCTATCTATCTATCTATCTATCTATCTATCTATCTATCTATCTATCTATCTATCTATCTATCTATCTATCTATCTATCTATCTATCTATCTATCTATCTATCTATCTATCTATCTATCTATCTATCTATCTATCTATCTATCTATCTATCTATCTATCTATCTATCTATCTATCTATCTATCTATCTATCTATCTATCTATCTATCTATCTATCTATCTATCTATCTATCTATCTATCTATCTATCTATCTATCTATCTATCTATCTATCTATCTATCTATCTATCTATCTATCTATCTATCTATCTATCTATCTATCTATCTATCTATCTATCTATCTATCTATCTATCTATCTATCTATCTATCTATCTATCTATCTATCTATCTATCTATCTATCTATCTATCTATCTATCTATCTATCTATCTATCTATCTATCTATCTATCTATCTATCTATCTATCTATCTATCTATCTATCTATCTATCTATCTATCTATCTATCTATCTATCTATCTATCTATCTATCTATCTATCTATCTATCTATCTATCTATCTATCTATCTATCTATCTATCTATCTATCTATCTATCTATCTATCTATCTATCTATCTATCTATCTATCTATCTATCTATCTATCTATCTATCTATCTATCTATCTATCTATCTATCTATCTATCTATCTATCTATCTATCTATCTATCTATCTATCTATCTATCTATCTATCTATCTATCTATCTATCTATCTATCTATCTATCTATCTATCTATCTATCTATCTATCTATCTATCTATCTATCTATCTATCTATCTATCTATCTATCTATCTATCTATCTATCTATCTATCTATCTATCTATCTATCTATCTATCTATCTATCTATCTATCTATCTATCTATCTATCTATCTATCTATCTATCTATCTATCTATCTATCTATCTATCTATCTATCTATCTATCTATCTATCTATCTATCTATCTATCTATCTATCTATCTATCTATCTATCTATCTATCTATCTATCTATCTATCTATCTATCTATCTATCTATCTATCTATCTATCTATCTATCTATCTATCTATCTATCTATCTATCTATCTATCTATCTATCTATCTATCTATCTATCTATCTATCTATCTATCTATCTATCTATCTATCTATCTATCTATCTATCTATCTATCTATCTATCTATCTATCTATCTATCTATCTATCTATCTATCTATCTATCTATCTATCTATCTATCTATCTATCTATCTATCTATCTATCTATCTATCTATCTATCTATCTATCTATCTATCTATCTATCTATCTATCTATCTATCTATCTATCTATCTATCTATCTATCTATCTATCTATCTATCTATCTATCTATCTATCTATCTATCTATCTATCTATCTATCTATCTATCTATCTATCTATCTATCTATCTATCTATCTATCTATCTATCTATCTATCTATCTATCTATCTATCTATCTATCTATCTATCTATCTATCTATCTATCTATCTATCTATCTATCTATCTATCTATCTATCTATCTATCTATCTATCTATCTATCTATCTATCTATCTATCTATCTATCTATCTATCTATCTATCTATCTATCTATCTATCTATCTATCTATCTATCTATCTATCTATCTATCTATCTATCTATCTATCTATCTATCTATCTATCTATCTATCTATCTATCTATCTATCTATCTATCTATCTATCTATCTATCTATCTATCTATCTATCTATCTATCTATCTATCTATCTATCTATCTATCTATCTATCTATCTATCTATCTATCTATCTATCTATCTATCTATCTATCTATCTATCTATCTATCTATCTATCTATCTATCTATCTATCTATCTATCTATCTATCTATCTATCTATCTATCTATCTATCTATCTATCTATCTATCTATCTATCTATCTATCTATCTATCTATCTATCTATCTATCTATCTATCTATCTATCTATCTATCTATCTATCTATCTATCTATCTATCTATCTATCTATCTATCTATCTATCTATCTATCTATCTATCTATCTATCTATCTATCTATCTATCTATCTATCTATCTATCTATCTATCTATCTATCTATCTATCTATCTATCTATCTATCTATCTATCTATCTATCTATCTATCTATCTATCTATCTATCTATCTATCTATCTATCTATCTATCTATCTATCTATCTATCTATCTATCTATCTATCTATCTATCTATCTATCTATCTATCTATCTATCTATCTATCTATCTATCTATCTATCTATCTATCTATCTATCTATCTATCTATCTATCTATCTATCTATCTATCTATCTATCTATCTATCTATCTATCTATCTATCTATCTATCTATCTATCTATCTATCTATCTATCTATCTATCTATCTATCTATCTATCTATCTATCTATCTATCTATCTATCTATCTATCTATCTATCTATCTATCTATCTATCTATCTATCTATCTATCTATCTATCTATCTATCTATCTATCTATCTATCTATCTATCTATCTATCTATCTATCTATCTATCTATCTATCTATCTATCTATCTATCTATCTATCTATCTATCTATCTATCTATCTATCTATCTATCTATCTATCTATCTATCTATCTATCTATCTATCTATCTATCTATCTATCTATCTATCTATCTATCTATCTATCTATCTATCTATCTATCTATCTATCTATCTATCTATCTATCTATCTATCTATCTATCTATCTATCTATCTATCTATCTATCTATCTATCTATCTATCTATCTATCTATCTATCTATCTATCTATCTATCTATCTATCTATCTATCTATCTATCTATCTATCTATCTATCTATCTATCTATCTATCTATCTATCTATCTATCTATCTATCTATCTATCTATCTATCTATCTATCTATCTATCTATCTATCTATCTATCTATCTATCTATCTATCTATCTATCTATCTATCTATCTATCTATCTATCTATCTATCTATCTATCTATCTATCTATCTATCTATCTATCTATCTATCTATCTATCTATCTATCTATCTATCTATCTATCTATCTATCTATCTATCTATCTATCTATCTATCTATCTATCTATCTATCTATCTATCTATCTATCTATCTATCTATCTATCTATCTATCTATCTATCTATCTATCTATCTATCTATCTATCTATCTATCTATCTATCTATCTATCTATCTATCTATCTATCTATCTATCTATCTATCTATCTATCTATCTATCTATCTATCTATCTATCTATCTATCTATCTATCTATCTATCTATCTATCTATCTATCTATCTATCTATCTATCTATCTATCTATCTATCTATCTATCTATCTATCTATCTATCTATCTATCTATCTATCTATCTATCTATCTATCTATCTATCTATCTATCTATCTATCTATCTATCTATCTATCTATCTATCTATCTATCTATCTATCTATCTATCTATCTATCTATCTATCTATCTATCTATCTATCTATCTATCTATCTATCTATCTATCTATCTATCTATCTATCTATCTATCTATCTATCTATCTATCTATCTATCTATCTATCTATCTATCTATCTATCTATCTATCTATCTATCTATCTATCTATCTATCTATCTATCTATCTATCTATCTATCTATCTATCTATCTATCTATCTATCTATCTATCTATCTATCTATCTATCTATCTATCTATCTATCTATCTATCTATCTATCTATCTATCTATCTATCTATCTATCTATCTATCTATCTATCTATCTATCTATCTATCTATCTATCTATCTATCTATCTATCTATCTATCTATCTATCTATCTATCTATCTATCTATCTATCTATCTATCTATCTATCTATCTATCTATCTATCTATCTATCTATCTATCTATCTATCTATCTATCTATCTATCTATCTATCTATCTATCTATCTATCTATCTATCTATCTATCTATCTATCTATCTATCTATCTATCTATCTATCTATCTATCTATCTATCTATCTATCTATCTATCTATCTATCTATCTATCTATCTATCTATCTATCTATCTATCTATCTATCTATCTATCTATCTATCTATCTATCTATCTATCTATCTATCTATCTATCTATCTATCTATCTATCTATCTATCTATCTATCTATCTATCTATCTATCTATCTATCTATCTATCTATCTATCTATCTATCTATCTATCTATCTATCTATCTATCTATCTATCTATCTATCTATCTATCTATCTATCTATCTATCTATCTATCTATCTATCTATCTATCTATCTATCTATCTATCTATCTATCTATCTATCTATCTATCTATCTATCTATCTATCTATCTATCTATCTATCTATCTATCTATCTATCTATCTATCTATCTATCTATCTATCTATCTATCTATCTATCTATCTATCTATCTATCTATCTATCTATCTATCTATCTATCTATCTATCTATCTATCTATCTATCTATCTATCTATCTATCTATCTATCTATCTATCTATCTATCTATCTATCTATCTATCTATTTATCTATCTATCTATCTATCTATCTATCTATCTATCTATCTATCTATCTATCTATCTATCTATCTATCTATCTATCTATCTATCTATCTATCTATCTATCTATCTATCTATCTATCTATCTATCTATCTATCTATCTATCTATCTATCTATCTATCTATCTATCTATCTATCTATCTATCTATCTATCTATCTATCTATCTATCTATCTATCTATCTATCTATCTATCTATCTATCTATCTATCTATCTATCTATCTATCTATCTATCTATCTATCTATCTATCTATCTATCTATCTAGGATAAATATCTATAAAGTAGCAATACGTGACTAATAAATAAATAAATAAATAAATCAATCCATCACCAAACCTCAGCTTGACGAGCGCGACTCTCAGCTGATGGAGCAGCAGGCCCTGATCGGGAGTCTGCAATCTCGCCTTGCCCGTTACGACGGAGAGTCGGCTGGGACGATGAGAAACTTGAGCGCACTGGACGAGAAGCTGCGCCGAGCTAAACAAGAGGTAGATTTTTATTGCTAAAAGACGAATTTTTAATAAACCACGCATTTTGCTACTTATATTTGTAGAAAAGTCTTTTATAAACTACCTTTTTTCTTTTAAATGCAATTTCTGGTACTGAAAGCAGTTGGAAAGCAACAAAAATTATTTTATATTCTCACAGATCGATCAGTACGAGCGTCAAGTCAAATCGTTGGAGTCGGAACTTCGCGAAGCCCGCGATCAACGTCAGCGCGACTCCGATGAGCTCGCCAGCGCTCGCCAGAGCCTACTGGAATTAGATCGAGTCGAGGTGCTCAAAACCGAGCTGAAACGGCGCGATGATTTGATTAACGGTTTGAGGTTGGATGTGAGTCGAACGCACGAGGCCAAGGAGCAGTTGGTGATGGAGGTGAGAATGATTATGCGAATGTAGTTGGTACCGAGGTATTGATTCTAGAGGGTAGTTAAAGACGAATGGCTCAGTCTCAGAGGGTAGATAAAGACGAGAGGTTCAGTCTAAGAGGGTAGGTGAAGATGAGAGGTTCATTTTAAGATCGAGGGTACATGTAGATAAGACGAAAAACTGAAATTTTATTATTTCTCAATTAGAACAAAAATTCGTCTGCTAAATTCTTATTTTTTAATTTACTAAAGACTCCAATTTCACATAAAACATTGTTCCCAACAGCACAATTCGCTTCGCAACAAACTTTCCGGATTGGAATCTAACTTGAAAAAGAAGGAAGCGGAGGTGATTTTTGCTTATTGGAAAACCACCCGTTTTCTTAGAAAACCAACGATCTGATTTGAATTTTGCTATCAAAATTTTTTACGCTTTTGCTTTTTATTTTGTGACTGGCTATGCGCTATGCGTTGTGTTAACTTAAAAAACCCCCAATATCTTGAATCGTACAGGTAAAGTACAAAAATATCCATATATATTGAAGTTGAAAAAGAGATTCAGTAAGAAGTAGGCAGCAAGATTTTGTGAGAGTACACTACACTGATGGGGCCGCAATACTCACCCAACATTTTATCCAAATTCATTCTCAATGAATCAGATTGGTCTCCTAGAGTTGGGGGCGCGAACCCCCGACCTTCCTGTCTAATCGAAAAGTGTTTTGTGTGGTTTTTTTCGCCTAAAATTCAATAATCAACTGATTACAAAATTGTATAAATCATTATCGGAGCAATAATCGGCGTTCGTTCAGTTATTAAAATTGAATTTAAATTTCAAAAAATATTTGAAATAACCGAACAGCCCTAATCAAAACCAACCACCATCAGCTAAACAGCGCCACTGCCAGGTGTCAGGACCTTCAACACCAGCTGACTGAAGCCAGGCGTCAGCAGGACTCCAACGGCAGTCGTCAGGAGGCCAGCCGCCTGCGCGGCGAGAACGAGACGCTCCGTGCGCAGCAGGCGGAGCTGCAGGACCAGGTGAAACGCCTTACAGATAGTCTGCAGAAGCTGCAGGCCAGTTCAAAGGAGACTCGAGACGCTCTGACTGCGGAGATCGCTGAGAGGCACGACTCGTTGCTGAGGCTCAAAGCTGAAGCCAAATCAATGGAAGAGAAATTCAATGACGCAGTTAATGTGGCTAATCAGCGATCCGAGGTAAGATTTAAATTATTTTCGATACATATCGGCACAAATAGTAAATAGAAGATAAATCTAGGTAAACTCAGTATTAGAAGTCATAATGATTATGGTGGACCATTATACCGGTAGAAGTCAACTCATTACAAAAAATATCGTTACATATCTGCGTGAAATATGATCGTTATATATTTTAATATTTTTTATCAAAAGGAAAATCAAATTTTTTCCGGTATAGAATTTTTAATTCGGTTCAAATAATAAAATCGATACATATCGAGACATTAACTTTAAACGGAAATGCGCTCGTAAAAATAAAAAAATTAAAATGCAACAAGTTTTTAGTCAGCTTAAATTTTTAAATCAAATTTGATTTTCTCGCTTTGATTCATTAATATCTGTGTTAAATTAATAATTAATTACGTACAAATTGCAATCAAAACGGGAAAAAATAAAAAATAGGCCCGTAGAATCGAACCCAGGCTGCATTTATCATTCATCGAATAAAGAGATAAAAATTTAATTAGAAACAACAATTACGATACATATCGGCTAGTTATTTATTCGAATCTTTCTCCCAAGATGCTGAAGCAACTCCGAGCCGAACTCGCCGCTGTCGGCGAGTCAGCCGCCGAAGCGCAGGACCGGCTTCGCCGATCCGACGCGGCCAGCCAGCAGTGGCAGCGGCATCGCGAGGACGTCCTGCGCGAGCTGGAAGCGCTGCGAGTCCGCTGCGCCGAATTCGAGCTCAGCGCCGGGCAGCGCGAGGCGGCCTGGAAAGGCGACAGGGCCGAGCTGCAGGCGGCTTGCCGACGCCTCACTGACCAACTGGCGGCCAGGGACGCGGCTATTGAGCAGCTGCAGGTGAGTTGGCAAATTGACAGCTTGGCAGTGAGTGCTTTTCAAGTTGGTTGTTAGAGAAATCTACACATTAGAAAGAAGAATTGGTAAGGGATAATTTTTCACGGCAACTGAAACTTGATTGTTTGATATGTATATAAGCGTTATTGGTGGATTTGGTGGATTGTAATTTATTGACAGGTAAAAGTAGACTTTAGTGGGCTTGAAATGTAAATTGATTAAACAAGTGATTGACAGGTAATTGGGAGAGTGATTGACAGGTAATTGGGAAAGTGATTGTCAGGTAATTGGGAAAGTGATTGACAGGTAATGGGGAAAGTGATTGACAGGTAATTGGGAAAGTGATTGTCAGGTAATTGGGAAAGTGATTGTCAGGTAATTGGGAAAGTGATTGACAGGTAATTGGGAAAGTGATTGACAGGTACTCGGGAGACTGATTGACAAGTAAACGGGAGAGTGATTGACAGGTACTCGGGAGAGTGATTGACAGGTAATCGGGGGAGTGATTGACAGGTAATCTAGAAAGTGATTGACAGGTAATCTAGAAACTGATTGACAGGTTGTCAAGGAAGTGATGAACAGTCCTGATCAGTGAATAACGATCAAAGACGATTGATTTATTGGTTATAGCCGAAATCCCACGCCTGCGATGACCTTCAGGCGGAACTAGAATCGTCCGAGGCCGATCGTCGAGCCGAGATGGACGCGGCCAGACGGCGCGAGGCCGAGCTGACCGGCGAGTACCAAGCGGAGGCGAACGCGGCAGCTGAGGCGGCCCGGGCGACCGCGCAGCGTCTGGAGGACGCCGTCCGTGCCGCTCGCGGCGAAGCCGCCGACGCCCGACGTCGAGCCGAGGATGCCGAGCGGGCGTTGGACTTGGAGCGCGAGGCGCGCGATCAGGTTGGCGCCGAGGCGCGGGATTTGGCGCTTCGACTGCAGGCTAGCGAGGCGGAAGTGAAGCGCAGCGCCGATGAGGCGGCCCGGCTAGTGGAGAAGCTCAGGGAGGCTGGCGCTGAGGTGAGCTGGGGATTGCGGGATTTCGGGTTATTGTATTGGGTTGGAGGGGAGTCAACGGGAGCCATGTCAATTGGAGTACAGTATTTCGTGATAGTAGGTAGAGTATCGTATTCTTAGAGAGTAATCTAGTGTACGAAGTATTCCCATGAGAGTTCGTTAGAAATTCTATGAGTACAGTAGCGCATTCGATAAGAGTAGTATATAGATTAGTCTACGAGAGTAGTATTGATTAGTCTCTGAGAGTAGTATAGATTAGTCTCTGGGAGTAGTATAGATTAGTCTCTGGGAGTAGTATAGATTAGTCTCTGGGAGTAGTATAGATTAGTCTCTGGGAGTAGTATAGATTAGTCTCTGGGAGTAGTATAGATTAGTCTCTGGGAGTAGTATAGATTAGTCTCTGGGAGTAGTATAGATTAGTCAACGAGAGTAGTATAGATTAGTCCATGATAGTAGTATAGATTAGTCCATGATAGTAGTATAGATTAGTCTATGATAGTAGTATAGATTAGTCCATGATAGTAGTATAGATTAGTCTATGATAGTACCTCGTAGTATAGATTAGTCTCTGGGAGTAGTATAGATTAGTCAACGAGAGTAGTATAGATAAAGTCTACGAGAGCAGTGTAGATTAGTTCTATGAGAGTACTATAGATTGGTCTACGAGAGTAGCGTAGTGCTTTCTATCAGGTTATTATAGAATATTCTATGAAAGTTAGGCGAAAGGATCTATGCGACTAAAATAAAGTAAAATGAAGGCAACTTAATTATTCGATTACTATCCAATAATAAAATCGAAAAATTCTTAATTCGCGAAACCTCAAGTCGAAACGTCAGTCCGACTTTTTGGCGCGTCTCCAAGAAGCCCTTGCCAGAGCAAAATCGGAGAAAGACGAGTTGAAGCAGCGCTTGGAAGAAGAGGTAACAATTTTGTAACAAACTTACCCAAAGTTTTTCGAAGTCTTCGGACTCTATTTATACTGGTTTTTTGTTATATTTTTTCAGCTTTCGCAACGCGAGAAATCAATCCAGCAGCTGCAGGCTGACCTGCTTGAGTCGCAGTCGCAGTACACCGCTTGCTACGATGAGGTGAGAAAATGTTTACAGATATCCTGGTAGGTTGATAATAAGTTTAATATCTCTTAATTCTACATGGTGTAAAAATTTTCTCAGCGGGATCTTCCTAAAATCTTATCAAAAACATCCTTAAATTTGTGTAGAGTTTTTCCTAAGATTTTTCTCTTTACAATATCACTAAGACCTCCCTGATATCTTGCCCATATCTTACTATAATCTCACAAGCATTGTATTTGAGCACGATGTCTTGTGAGATTTTTCTAAAATATATTTTCGATTCTCAGTAAATCTCACTAAAATCTCAGTGAGATTTACCGATTCGCTCACTGAGATTTACGATTAATCCCAACTGAGATCTCTATAATTTCAAATAGTATCTATAAAAAATCTCATTGAGATCTCCCTATAATCTCACTGAGATGTTTCCATAATCTCATTTAAATCTTCGTATAATCTCAATGAGATTTCCCGAAAATATCAAAGATATCTCCCTATAATCTCACTAAGATCTTCCTACAATCTTAATGAGATCTCGCTACAATCTAAATGAGATATCCCAACAGTCCTAATAAGATATCTCCATAATCTCACTGAGATCTCTCCATAATCTAACTGAGATCTCTTCATAATCTCACTGAGATCTCTCCATAATCTCACTGAGATCTCTTCATAATCTCACTGAGATCTCTCCATAATCTCACTGAGATCTCTCCATAATCTCACTGAGATCTCTCCACAATCTCGCTGAGATCTCTCCATAATCTCACTGAGATCTCTCCATAATCTCACTGAGATCTCTACATAATCTCGCTGAGATCTCTCCATAATCTCACTGAGATCTCTCCATAATCTCACTGAGATCTCTACATAATCTCACTGAGATCTTTCCATAATCTCACTTAGATCTCTCTACAATCTCACTGAGATCTCTCCATAATCTCACCGAGATCTCTCCACAATCTCACTGAGATCTCTCCATAATCTCACAGAGATCTCTCCACAATCTCACTGAGATCTCTCCATAATCTCACTGAGATCTCTCCATAATCTCACTGAGATCTCTCCATAATCTCACTGAGATCTCTCCATAATCTCACTGAGATCTCTCCATAATCTCACTGTGATGTCTCCACAATCTTGCTGAGATCTCTCCATAATCTCACTGTGATCTCTCTACAATCTCACTGAGATCTCTCCATAATCTCACCGAGATCTCTCCACAATCTCACTGAGATCTCTCCATAATCTCACTGAGATCTCTCCACAATCTCGCTGAGATCTCTCCACAATCTAACTGAGATCTTTCCATAATCTCACTGAGATCTCTCCATAATCTCACTGAGATCTCTCCACAATCTAACTGAGATCTTTCCATAATCTCACTGAGATCTCTCCATAATCTCACTGAGATCTCTCCACAATCTCGCTGAGATCTCTCCATAATCTCACTGAGATCTCTCCATAATCTCACTGAGATCTCTCCATAATCTCACTGAGATCTCTCCACAATCTCACTGAGATCTCTCCATAATCTCACTGAGATCTCTCCATAATCTCACTGAGATCTCTCCATAATCTCACTGAGATCTCTCCATAATCTCACTGAGATCTCTCCATAATCTCACTGTGATGTCTCCACAATCTTGCTGAGATCTCTCCATAATCTCACTGTGATCTCTCTACAATCTCACTGAGATCTCTCCATAATCTCACCGAGATCTCTCCACAATCTCACTGAGATCTCTCCATAATCTCACTGAGATCTCTCCACAATCTCGCTGAGATCTCTCCACAATCTAACTGAGATCTTTCCATAATCTCACTGAGATCTCTCCATAATCTCACTGAGATCTCTCCACAATCTAACTGAGATCTTTCCATAATCTCACTGAGATCTCTCCATAATCTCACTGAGATCTCTCCACAATCTCGCTGAGATCTCTCCATAATCTCACTGAGATCTCTCCATAATCTCACTGAGATCTCTCCATAATCTCACTGAGATCTCTCCATAATCTCACTGAGATCTCTCCATAATCTCACTGTGATCTCTCCACAATCTTGCTGAGATCTCTCCATAATCTCACTGTGATCTCTCTACAATCTCACTGAGATCTCTCCATAATCTCACCGAGATCTCTCCACAATCTAACTGAGATCTCTCCATAATCTCACTGAGATCTCTCCACAATCTCGCTGAGATCTCTCCATAATCTTACCGAGATCTCTTCATAATCTAACTGAGATCTCTCCATAATCTCACTGAGATCTCTCCACAATCTAACTGAGATCTTTCCATAATCTCACTGAGATCTCTCCATAATCTCACTGAGATCTCTCCACAATCTCGCTGAGATCTCTCCATAATCTCACTGAGATCTCTCCATAATCTCACTGAGATCTCTCCATAATCTCACTGAGATCTCTCCATAATCTCACTGAGATCTCTCCATAATCTCACTGAGATCTCTCCATAATCTCACTGAGATCTCTTCATAATATCACTGAGATCTCTCCATAATCTCACTGAGATCCACTTAAAATCCCATCAACCAATTTTCCACCAGCTGCTCCGCTCCAAGGAGGAGGTCGGCAAGTTGCGGGCGGGCCTTCAGCGCTGCCAGGCCGACGCCGCCCAGGCCGCCAACGAGGCTCGCCAACTGGACGCTCGGCTGCGAGAGTCGCAGTCGGCGCTGGACTCGTCGCGTCGCGAGTGCCAGTTGCGTCAGGCCGACGCGGAGCAGCAGCGCGCCAGGCTGCGCGAGCTTGAAGGCGAGCTGCGCGCCACCGAGGCCGGACTGGAAGAGACGGCTGGCGAGCTCGAGAGAACTCACGAGGCTGGACAGAGGCTGGCGACTCGATGCAGGGAGCAGGTTGGGGTTTTTTAACTTCTGCTTCGCAATAATTTGTGTTTTGCCTTTGGGTTGGTGGTTTCAATGTACATTCGTGCATGAGGGTTGGGGCACGCAAGGTGTACACTGCCTGGGGGATGAAAAAGTTGGAGTAGATGTGCACCTCTTGTAACACCAAATTTTAAGGATACGTGCAAGAATGTATTTAAATTATTTGTAAAATCAGATTTTTTGATTCTTTCTAACATCTGATTGGTTGATTATTTCTAACATCTGATTGGTTGATTATTTCTAAAATCTGATTGGTTGATTATTTCTAAAATCTGATTGGTTGATTATTTCTAAAATCTGATTGGTTGCTCATTTCTAAAATCTGATTAGTTGATTCTTTCTAAAATCTGATTGGTTGATTCTTTCTAACATCTGATTGGTTGATTATTTCTAAAATCTGATTGGTTGATTATTTCTAAAATCTGATTGGTTGATTCTTTCTAAAATCTGATTGGTTGATTATTTCTAAAATCTGATTGGTTGATTCTTTCTAAAATCTGATTGGTTGATTATTTCTAAAATCTGATTGGTTGATTATTTCTAAAATCTGATTGGTTGATTATTTCTAAAATCTGATTGGTTGATTATTTCTAAAATCTGATTGGTTGATTCTTTCTAAAATCTGATTGGTTGATTATTTCTAAAATCTGATTGGTTGATTATTTCTAAAATCTGATTGGTTGATTCTTTCTAAAATCTGATTGGTTGATTCTTTCTAAAATCTGATTGGTTGATTCTTTCTAAAATCTGATTGGTTGATTATTTCTAAAATCTGATTGGTTGATTGTTTCTAAAATCTGATTGGTTGATTATTTCTAAAATCTGATTGGTTGATTCTTTCTAAAATCTGATTGGTTGATTATTTCTAAAATCTGATTGGTTGATTCTTTCTAAAATCTGATTGGTTGCTTATTTCTAAAATCTGATTGGTTGATTATTTCTAAAATCTGATTGGTTGATTATTTCTAAAATCTGATTGGTTGATACTTTCTAGAATCTGATTAGTTGATTCTATCTTTCATCTGATTGGTTGATTATTTTTAAAATCTGATTGGTTGATTCTTTCTAAAATCTGATTGGTTGATTCTTTCTAAAATCTGATTGGTTGATTATTTCTAAAATCTGATTGGTTGATTATTTCTAAAATCTGATTGGTTGATTATTTCTAAAATCTGATTGGTTGATTCTTTCTAAAATCTGATTGGTTGATTATTTCTAAAATCTGATTGGTTGATTATTTCTAAAATCTGATTGGTTGATTATTTCTAAAATCTGATTGGTTGATTCTTTCTAAAATCTGATTGGTTGATTATTTCTAAAATCTGATTGGTTGATTATTTCTAAAATCTGATTGGTTGATTATTTCTAAAATCTGATTGGTTGATTATTTCTAAAATCTGATTGGTTGATTATTTCTAAAATCTGATTGGTTGATTATTTCTAAAATCTGATTGGTTGCTTATTTCTAAAATCTGATTGGTTGATTATTTCTAAAATCTGATTGGTTGATTCTTTCTAAAATCTGATTGGTTGATTATTTCTAAAATCTGATTGGTTGATTATTTCTAAAATCTGATTGGTTGATTCTTTCTAAAATCTGATTGGTTGATTATTTCTAAAATCTGATTGGTTGATTCTTTCTATAATCTGATTGGTTGATTGTTTCTAAAATCTGATTGGTTGATTATTTCTAAAATCTGATTGGTTGATTCTTTCTAAAATCTGATTGGTTGATTATTTCTAAAATCTGATTGGTTGATTCTTTCTAAAATCTGATTGGTTGATTATTTCTAGAATCTGATTAGCTGATTCTTTCTAAAATCTGATTGGTTGATTATTTTTAAAATCTGATTGGTTGATTATTTCTAGAATCTGATTAGCTGATTCTATCTTACATCTGATTGGTTGATTATTTCTAAAATCTGATTGGTTGATTCTTTCTAAAATCTGATTGGTTGATTCTTTCTAAAATCTGATTGGTTGATTATTTCTAAAATCTGATTGGTTGATTATTTCTAAAATCTGATTGGTTTATTATTTCTAAAATCTGATTGGTTGATTATTTCTAAAATCTGATTGGTTGATTATTTCTAAAATCTGATTGGTTTATTATTTCTAAAATCTGATTGGTTGATTATTTCTAAAATCTGATTGGTTGATTATTTCTAAAATCTGATTGGTTGATTCTTTCTAACATCTGATTGGTTGATTATTTCTAAAATCTGATTGGTTGATTATTTCTAAAATCTGATTGGTTGATTCTTTTTAAAATCTGATTGGTTGATTATTTCTAAAATCTGATTGGTTGATTATTTCTAAAATCTGATTGGTTGATTATTTCTAAAATCTGATTGGTTGATTCTTTCTAAAATCTGATTGGCTGATTATTTCTAAAATCTGATTGGTTGATTCTTTCTAAAATCTGATTGGTTGATTCTTTCTAAAATCTGATTGGTTGATTATTTCTAAAATCTGATTGGTTGATTCTTTTTAAAATCTGATTGGTTGATTATTTCTAAAATCTGATTGGTTGATTCTTTCTAAAATCTGATTGGTTGATTATTTCTAAAATCTGATTGGTTGATTCTTTCTAAAATCTGATTGGTTGCTTATTTCTAAAATCTGATTGGTTGATTATTTCTAAAATCTGATTGGTTGATTATTTCTAAAATCTGATTGGTTGATACTTTCTAGAATCTGATTAGTTGATTCTATCTTTCATCTGATTGGTTGATTATTTTTAAAATCTGATTGGTTGATTCTTTCTAAAATCTGATTGGTTGATTCTTTCTAAAATCTGATTGGTTGATTATTTCTAAAATCTGATTGGTTGATTCTTTCTAAAATCTGATTGGTTGATTATTTCTAAAATCTGATTGGTTGATTCTTTCTAAAATCTGATTGGTTGATTATTTCTAAAATCTGATTGGTTGATTATTTCTAAAATCTGATTGGTTGATTATTTCTAAAATCTGATTGGTTGATTATTTCTAAAATCTGATTGGTTGATTATTTCTAAAATCTGATTGGTTGATTATTTCTAAAATCTGATTGGTTGATTATTTCTAAAATCTGATTGGTTGCTTATTTCTAAAATCTGATTGGTTGATTATTTCTAAAATCTGATTGGTTGATTATTTCTAAAATCTGATTGGTTGATTCTTTCTAACATCTGATTGGTTGATTATTTCTAAAATCTGATTGGTTGATTCTTTCTAAAATCTGATTGGTTGATTATTTCTAAAATCTGATTGGTTGATTATTTCTAAAATCTGATTGGTTGATTCTTTCTAAAATCTGATTGGTTGATTATTTCTAAAATCTGATTGGTTGATTCTTTCTATAATCTGATTGGTTGATTGTTTCTAAAATCTGATTGGTTGATTATTTCTAAAATCTGATTGGTTGATTCTTTCTAAAATCTGATTGGTTGATTATTTCTAAAATCTGATTGGTTGATTCTTTCTAAAATCTGATTGGTTGCTTATTTCTAAAATCTGATTGGTTGATTCTTTCTAAAATCTGATTGGTTGATTATTTCTAAAATCTGATTGGTTGATTATTTCTAGAATCTGATTAGCTGATTCTATCTTACATCTGATTGGTTGATTATTTTTAAAATCTGATTGGTTGATTCTTTCTAAAATCTGATTGGTTGATTATTTCTAAAATCTGATTGGTTGATTATTTCTAAAATCTGATTGGTTGATTATTTCTAAAATCTGATTGGTTGATTATTTCTAAAATCTGATTGGTTGATTATTTCTAAAATCTGATTGGTTGATTATTTCTAAAATCTGATTGGTTTATTATTTCTAAAATCTGATTGGTTGATTATTTCTAAAATCTGATTGGTTGATTATTTCTAAAATCTGATTGGTTGATTCTTTCTAACATCTGATTGGTTGATTATTTCTAAAATCTGATTGGTTGATTCTTTCTAAAATCTGATTGGTTGATTCTTTTTAAAATCTGATTGGTTGATTATTTCTAAAATCTGATTGGTTGATTATTTCTAAAATCTGATTGGTTGATTATTTCTAAAATCTGATTGGTTGATTCTTTCTAAAATCTGATTGGTTGATTATTTCTAAAATCTGATTGGTTGATTATTTCTAAAATCTGATTGGTTGATTATTTCTAAAATCTGATTGGTTGATTATTTCTAAAATCTGATTGGTTGATTATTTCTAAAATCTGATTGGTTGATTATTTCTAAAATCTGATTGGTTGATTATTTCTAAAATCTGATTGGTTGATTCTTTCTAAAATCTGATTGGTTGATTCTTTCTAAAATCTGATTGGTTGATTCTTTCTAAAATCTGATTGGTTGATTATTTCTAAAATCTGATTGGTTGATTCTTTCTAAAATCTGATTGGTTGATTATTTCTAAAATCTGATTGGTTGATTCTTTCTAACATCTGATTGGTTGATTATTTCTAAAATCTGATTGGTTGATTCTTTTTAAAATCTGATTGGTTGATTCTTTCTAAAATCTGATTGGTTGATTCTTTCTAAAATCTGATTGGTTGATTGTTTTTAAAATCTGATTGGTTGATTATTTCTAAAATCTGATTGGTTGATTATTTCTAAAATCTGATTGGTTGATTATTTCTAAAATCTGATTAGTTGATTATTTCTAAAATCTGATTGGTTGATTCTTTCTAAAATCTGATTGGTTTATTATTTCTAAAATCTGATTGGTTGATTATTTCTAAAATCTGATTGGTTGATTCTTTCTAAAATCTGATTGGTTGATTATTTCTAAAATCTGATTAGTTGATTCTTTCTAAAATCTGATTGGTTGATTATTTCTAAAATCTGATTGGTTGATTATTTCTAAAATCTGATTGGTTGATTATTTCTAAAATCTGATTGGTTGATTCTTTCTAAAATCTGATTGGTTGATTCTTTCTAAAATCTGATTGGTTGATTATTTCTAAAATCTGATTGGTTGATTATTTCTAAAATCTGATTGGTTGATTATTTCTAAAATCTGATTGGTTAATTATTTCTAAAATCTGATTGGTTGATTCTTTCTAAAATCTGATTGGTTGATTCTTTCTAAAATCTGATTGGTTGATTATTTCTAAAATCTGATTGGTTGATTGTTTCTAAAATCTGATTGGTTGATTATTTCTAAAATCTGATTGGTTAATTCTTTCTAAAATCTGATTGGTTGATTATTTCTAAAATCTGATTGTTTGATTATTTCTAAAATCTGATTGGTTGATTCTTTCTAAAATCTGATTGGCTGATTATTTCTAAAATCTGATTGGTTGATTCTTTCTAAAATCTGATTGGTTGATTCTTTCTAAAATCTGATTGGTTGATTATTTCTAAAATCTGATTGGTTGATTCTTTTTAAAATCTGATTGGTTGATTATTTCTAAAATCTGATTAGTTGACTCTATCTTACATCTGATTGGTTGATTCTTTCTTTCTTTCTAAAATCTGATTGGTTGATTCTTTCTAAAATCTGATTGGTTGATTCTTTCTAAAATCTGATTGGTTGATTCTTTCTAAAATCTGATTGGCTGATTATTTCTAAAATTTGATTGGTTGATTATTTCTAAAATCTGATTGGTTGATTCTTTCTAAAATCTGATTGGCTGTTTCTCTATATCTAAAATCTGATTCCTTTTTTCTATTCCAAACCTAATTGGTTGATTCTTTCTAAAATCCGATTTGTTGTTCGGTTCTCAAATTTTAAATTTGATAAGTTGATACTTAACTTACCTCAATTTTTCCGATTGGACCAACGCTTCGAGCGTATAACGTGTTTATAAAGATTGACTGAACCTTTCTAAGATTTTATGATCTGTTAAGTTTAATTTCTTATATTTTATTTCTATTGTTAACATGACTGACTCTCAGGAATCGCAGCTTCATCATCAAGCAGGCCAGCTGCAGCAGCTGCAATCCGAGTTAAACGCCAGTCGCGAGCAGCTTCAACGTCGAGAGGCCGAGTCGTCAGCCCAGGCCGACACAGCCCGGCGTCAGCTGGCCTCGGCTCAGGAGGCGCTGGCCGAAATTCGCCAGGAGCTCGCCGATCAACGGGAACGACGGGCCGGCGCTGAACGGGAGGCTGATCGGCTGCAGCAATGCGTGAGCAGCAGCGACTGCTTTGGGACACCATTAAAAACTGGGTAGCCTTCTGAAAAGCAGGCGGGGAATACACGGGAAATCCCATGGTCAGACAAAGGGGAAATCCCATGGTCAGACAGGGAAATCCAATGATCAGACAGAGGGAATCCCATTGTCAGACAAAGTGAAATCCCATTGTCAGAAAAAGGGGAAATCCCACGATCAGACAAAGGAAATCCAATGATCGGACAAAAGAAATCCCAAAATCAGACAAATGGGAAATCCCATAGTCAGACAAAAAATCCCATTGTCAGACAAGGGGAAATCCCATTGTCAGAAAAAGAGGAAATCCCATGGTCACACAAATGTAAATTCTATGGTCAAACAAAGGGAAATCCCATAGTCAGACAATTGGGAAATCAAGTGGTCCAACAACGGGAAATCCAATGATCAGAGTAAGGGAAATCCCACGATCAGACAAAGGAAATCCAATGATCGGACAAAAGAAATCCCATAGTCAGACAAAGGGAAATCCCGTGGTCAGACAAACGGATATCCCATAGTCAGACAAGGGAAAATCCCATGGTCAGACAAAGAGGAAATCCCATGGTCAGGCAAACGGAAATCCCATTGTCAGACAAGGGGAAATCCCATAGTCAGACAAAGGGGAAATCCCATTGTCAGACAAACTGAAATCCCATAGTCAGACAAAGGGGAAATCCCATGCTCAGACAAAGGGAAATCCCATGATCAGACAAAGGGAAATCCCATGGTCAAAGCACCACCTGAACCTGCAGGTGCAGCAGCTGCAGTTGCAGCTCGCCAGCGCTCATCAGCAGCTGAAATCAGAACGCGCACGTCAGCAGGAGCTTTCAAACAGGCTCGAGGAGGTCAAAGAAAGAGCCGAACAATCTGATGAGGCTGCAACGGCGGCCAAGGCCGAGTTGCAGCAGCTGGAGTCGGCGCTGTCGAGATGTCGAGCCGACATGCAGACGGCCAGTCGAGACCGCGACGCGGCCGTCGGTGAGGTCGAGCGAATGAAACGAGCGGCGGCTGCGGATGCGGCGGAGTTTAGACAGACGATGTCGGAGCAGGTTCGCGGATTTTTTCTTCTTGAACAAAGAGCTCAAGTTAAAGTTTTAATTATACATTGAAAATTTAGGTTCAGTTTTAGATTAGTTTATTACCTTTAGGAGCCTAAGCTCAGGTTAGGTTTCTGGTGGTCGTTTAGGTTCATTTGGATTTTAATTCGAATGAAAAATAGGTGTTTCTCTACTGTTTAAGTTCCGAATTAGTTTGGTTTTACTTCAGACTCAGTTTCGGTTGTTTGGAATTTTTTTTCAGTTTCATTTCAGGTTTAGTTCAGGTTTTTTAAGTTATTGTTCAGGTTTAGTTTCAGTTCAGTTCAGGTTTAAGTTTTAGTTCAGGTTTAGTTCCGGTTTAGTTCAGGTGTAGCTCAGGTTTAGTTCAGGTTTAGTTCAGGTTTAGTTCAGGTTTAGTTCAGGTTTAGTTCAGGTTTAGCTCAGGTTTAGTTTAGGTTTAGTTCAGGTTTAGCTCAGGTTTAGTTCAGATTTAGTTAAGGTTTAGTTCAGGTTTAGTTCAGGTTTAGTTTAGGTTTAGTTCAGGTTTAGCTCAGGTTTAGCTCAGGTTTAGTTCAGGTTTAGTTAAGGTTTAGTTCAAGTTTAGTTTAGGTTTAGCTCAGGTTTAGTTTAGGTTTAGTTCAGGTTTAGTTCAGGTTTAGTTCAGGTTTAGTTCAGGTTTAGGTCAGGTTTAGTTTAGGTTTAGCTCAGGTTTAGTTTAGGTTTAGTTCAGGTTTAGCTCAGTTTTAGTTCAGATTTAGTTAAGGTTTAGTTCAAGTTTAGTTTAGGTTTAGCTCAGGTTTAGTTTAGGTTTAGTTCAGGTTTAGTTCAGATTTAGGTCAGGTTTAGTTCAGATTTAGTTAAGGTTTAGTTCAGGTTTAGTTCAGATTTAGTTAAGGTTTAGTTCAATTTTAGTTCAGGTTTAGTTCAGGTTTAGTTCAGGTTTAGTTCAGGTTTAGTTTAGGTTTAGTTCAGGTTTAGCTCAGATTTAGTTCAGGTTTAGCTCAGGTTTAGCTCAGGTTTAGTTTAGGTTTAGCTCAGGTTTAGTTTAGGTTTAGTTCAGGTTTAGCTCAGTTTTAGTTCAGGTTTAGTTCAGGTTTAGTTCAGGTTTAGTTCAGGTTTAGGTCAGGTTTAGTTTAGGTTTAGCTCAGGTTTAGTTTAGGTTTAGTTCAGGTTTAGCTCAGTTTTAGTTCAGATTTAGTTAAGGTTTAGTTCAAGTTTAGTTTAGGTTTAGCTCAGGTTTAGTTTAGGTTTAGTTCAGGTTTAGTTCAGATTTAGGTCAGGTTTAGTTCAGATTTAGTTAAGGTTTAGTTCAGGTTTAGTTCAGATTTAGTTAAGGTTTAGTTCAATTTTAGTTCAGGTTTAGTTCAGGTTTAGTTCAGGTTTAGTTCAGGTTTAGTTTAGGTTTAGTTCAGGTTTAGCTCAGATTTAGTTCAGGTTTAGCTCAGGTTTAGCTCAGGTTTAGTTTAGGTTTAGCTCAGGTTTAGTTTAGGTTTAGTTCAGGTTTAGTTTAGGTTTAGTTCAGGTTTAGCTCAGATTTAGTTCAGGTTTAGCTCAGGTTTAGCTCAGGTTTAGTTTAGGTTTAGCTCAGGTTTAGTTTAGGTTTAGTTCAGGTTTAGCTCAGTTTTAGTTCAGGTTTAGCTCAGGTTTAGTTCAGATTTAGTTAAGGTTTAGTTCAAGTTTAGTTTAGGTTTAGCTCAGGTTTAGTTCAGGTTTAGCTCAGGTTTAGTTCAGATTTAGCTCAGGTTTAGTTCAATTTTAGTTCAGGTTTAGCTCAGGTTTAGTTCAGATTTAGTTAAGGTTTCGTTCAGGTTTAGTTCAGGTTTAGCTCAGGTTTAGTTCAGATTTAGTTAAGGTTTAGTTCAAGTTTAGTTTAGGTTTAGCTCAGGTTTAGTTCAGGTTTAGCTCAGGTTTAGTTCAGGTTTAGTTCAGGTTTAGTTCAGGTTTAGTTCAGGTTTAGCTCAGGTTTAGTTTAGGTTTAGTTCAGGTTTAGTTCAGGTTTAGTTCAGGTTTAGTTCAGATTTAGTTCAGGTTTAGTTCAGGTTTAGTTCAGGTTTTGCTTAGAAAATCCTAGAATCATAATCCGTCTTATCCCCAGGCCGCAGAATCGCAGGATCTGCGCGCAGCCCTCGAGCGTCTCCGACGCGATCTTCTAGCAGCCAAAGAGGCCGCTCACGCCTCCACGCAGGACGCACTGGAGCAGCGGCAGCGAGCTGAGAAGTCGGCGGTGACCTTGGAGGGCGAGCGCGAGCACTCGCTGATGCTGGCCAACCAGGTGGAGGAGCAGGACCACCTGCTGGCCCGGCTGCAGTCCGAGCTGCGCCAGGAGCGGGCGCGGGCTGGCGAAGCGGCTGCCGAGATGAAGCGACGTCTCGAAGTGTCGACAGCGGAGGCGGAAGCGACTGCCAGGGGTCTGCGGCAGCAGCTGCAGACGGCTGGAAAAGCAACTGAACAGGCTAAAGATGAAGCTGAGCAGCTGAGGGAGCAGGTGGGATTTAAGGCTTTCAGAGAATATTTGGTGGGCTTTCAAGACGGATCTAGACTAAAACCCGAAAAATTTTGCGAGACTCGTGTCTTAGGTTATTTGAGAGAAATAATCTTGAACGATTGTCGAGAACACTTATCACCTAAAAATTTACATGATTTTCTAGGGTGTAAATAGATTCTCAAACTCTCAGAAAGATTTTTATTGGTTCGTTAAACTAGCATTTAACTTTAAGATATTAAGTTTTAAATGAAGTCTAGAAACTATTCTACAAGAGAATCTTGGGAGAATTTTAGAGTGTAAAAGGATCAAGAGAGTCTTGAAAGAATCTACGGCATCTTGAAAGAATCCATACAGTTTTGGAAATATCTAGAGGCCTAGAAACTCTGGAGCTTCTTAGAGAATATAAAGAGTCCGCAGAATCTAGAGAGTCTTCTGAGGATCACGAAAGTTTCGTGAAAATCAAGAAAGTATTAGAAGAATTTAGAGAGTCTTTGGAGAATCTAGAGAGCATTGGAAGAATCTATAGAGTCTTGGAAGAATCTATAGACTCTTGGGAGAATATAGAGAGTCTTGGGAGAATCCGGAGAGTCTTGGGAGAATCTAAAGAGTCTTGGAAGAATCCAGAGAGTCTTGGGGGAATCTAGAGAGTCTTGGGGGAATCTAGAGAGTCTTGGAAGAATCTAGAGAGTCTTGGAAGAATCTAGAGAGTCTTGGGGAAATCTAGAGAGTCTTGGAAGAATCTAGAGAGTCTGAGGAGAGACTAGAGAGTCTTGGGAGAAACTAGAGAGTGTTTGGAGAATCAAGAGAGTGTTTGGAGAATCTAGAGAGTGTTTGGAGAATCAAGAGAGTGTTTGGAGAATCTAGAGAGTCTTGGAAGAATCTAGAGAGTCTTGGAAGAATCTAGAGAGTCTTGGAAGAATCTAGAGAGTCTTGGAAGAATCTAGAGAGTCTTGGAAGAATCTAGAGAGTCTTGGAAGAATCCAGAGAGTCTTGGGGGAATCTAGAGAGTCTTGGGGAAATCTAGAGAGTCTTGGAAGAATCTAGAGAGTCTTGCAAGAATCTAGAGAGTCTTGTTGGAATCTAAAGAGCCTTGAAAGAATCTAGAGAGTCTGAGGAGAGACTAGAGAGTCTTGGGAGAAACTAGAGAGTGTTTGGAGAATCAAGAGAGTGTTTGGAGAATCTAGAGAGTGTTTGGAGAATCAAGAGAGTGTTTGGAGAATCTAGAGAGTCTTGGAAGAATCTAGAGAGTCTTGGAAGAATCTAGAGAGTCTTGGAAGAATCTAGAGAGTCTTGGAAGAATCCAGAGAGTCTTGGGGGAATCTAGAGTGTCTTGGGGGAATCTAGAGAGTCTTGAGAGAATCCAGAGAATCTTGGGAGAATCTAGAGAGTCTTGGGAGAATCTAGAGAGTCTTGGGAGAATCTAGAGAGTCTTGAGAGAATCCAGAGAACCTTTGGAGAATCAAGATAGTTTTGGGAGAATCTAGAGAGTCTTGGGAGAATCTAGAGAGTCTTGTTGGAATCTATAGAGTCTTGGAAGAATCCAGAGAGTCTTGGAAGAATCTATAGAGTTTTGGAAGAATCCAGAGAGTCTTGGAAGAATATATAGAGTCTTGGGAGAATCTATAGAGTCTTGGAAGAATCCAGAGAGTCTTGGGAGAATACAGAGAGTCTTGGAAGAATCTATAGAGTCTTGGAAGAATCCAGAGAGTCTTGGAAGAATCCAGAGAGTCTTGGGAGAATCCAGATAGTCTTGGATGAATCCAGAGAGTCTTGGAAGAATCCAGAGAGTCTTGGAAGAATCTATAGAGTTTTGGAAGAATCCAGAGAGTCTTGGAAGAATATATAGAGTCTTGGGAGAATCTATAGAGTCTTGGAAGAATCCAGAGAGTCTTGGGAGAATACAGAGAGTCTTGGAAGAATCCAGAGAGTCTTGGAAGAATCTATAGAGTCTTGGAAGAATCCAGAGAGTCTTGGGAGAATCCAGATAGTCTTGGAAGAATCTATAGAGTCTTGGAAGAATCCAGAGAATCTTGGGAGAATCCAGAGAGTCTTGGATGAATCCAGAGAGTCTTGGAAGAATCCAGAGAGTCTTGGGAGAATCCAGAGAGTCTCGGGAGAATCTAGAGAACCTTTGGAGAATCAAGAGAGTGTTTGGAGAATCTAGATAGTCTTGGATGAATCCAGATAGTCTTGGATGAATCCAGAGAGTCTTGGAAGAATCCAGAGAGTCTTGGAAGAATCTATAGAGTTTTGGAAGAATCCAGAGAGTCTTGGAAGAATATATAGAGTCTTGGGAGAATCTATAGAGTCTTGGAAGAATCCAGAGAGTCTTGGGAGAATACAGAGAGTCTTGGAAGAATCCAGAGAGTCTTGGAAGAATCTATAGAGTCTTGGAAGAATCCAGAGAGTCTTGGGAGAATCCAGATAGTCTTGGAAGAATCTATAGAGTCTTGGAAGAATCCAGAGAATCTTGGGAGAATCCAGAGAGTCTTGGATGAATCCAGAGAGTCTTGGAAGAATCCAGAGAGTCTTGGAAGAATCCAGAGAGTCTTGGGAGAATCCAGAGAGTCTTGGAAGAATCTATAGAGTCTTGGAAGAATCCAGAGAGTCTTGGGAGAATCCAGAGAGTCTTGGAAGAATCCAGAGAGTCTTGGAAGAATCCAGAGAGTCTTGGAAGAATCTATAGAGTCTTGGAAGAATCCAGAGAATCTTGGGAGAATCCAGAGAGTCTTGGATGAATCCAGAGAGTCTTGGAAGAATCCAGAGAGTCTTGGGAGAATCCAGAGAGTCTCGGGAGAATCTAGAGAACCTTTGGAGAATCAAGAGAGTGTTTGGAGAATCTAGATAGTCTTGTAATAACCTAGAGAGTCTAGAGTCTAGGGAGAAACTAAAGAGTCTTCATAGAAATCAGAGGGACTCAACTAGAGAATCCCTTGTTAAAGTCGACCTCAAAAACACTCGAAAAGCCTGACCAACCTATTAAAATCTTAAAGATCGCCGCCCTCCAACTGGACCTCGCCGAGCGCGAATCTGGCGCCACGAAACTGGCGCGCGACGCCAGCGACTTGCGCGCCGCCCTGGCCGAGGCGGAGAATCGCGCCCGAGAGGCGGAGCGTCGCGGTGAGGAGCGCGCCAGAGAGGCGGCCGCCAGGGCGAGGCAATCGGCGGAGGCGGCGGCCGCCGAGCTGGCTAATCGAAGCGCCAAGTTCGAAGCCGACAGCCGGCGACAGCGCGAGGAATCGGCGCGCGCGTTGAAAGACGCTCGAGCGCACGCCGAGGCGCAGCGAGTCGAATTGGCGCGCCGGCTGGCCGCGGCCGAGGAGGCCGTCAGAGAGGCGGAGGAGCGGGCGGCCGGGCTGGCGAAACAGCTGGATGGCAGGGAGGCCGAGCTGAGCAGGGCGAAGGTGAGAAACCTCGCATGGAGACCCCCAACACAGACACCTCACTCGGCGACCTCCAAACAGAAACCTCAGTTGGCGACCTACCTCACACGGTGTCCCCCTAAAGGAAAACCTCCCTTAGCGCCCCAAAACAGAAACCTCGCATGGAGACCCCCCAAACAGAAACCTCACATGAAGACCCCCTAAACTGAAAAGTCACACGGTGACCCCCCAAACTGATACCTCCCACGGTGCCTCGCATGCAAAAATTCGTCAACCTTCGCAAAATTTAAGTAAGCCCTTTTTTAACCTCCCATGGGAGGGGTCGTGTGGCTCCAAGGTCACATTAATTGGGCTTGTATAACCGCGTGTACAGCCTATGGGGCTGCGTGACTGGGCGCTGTACTAAAAGTCCGTTGTGTACCAAGGGTGAGTGTGTGTGTGTCTAGGCCTGTGTACGGTATTTAGCGTGACTGCACAGTCGTGCCTGCTTCAGGAGTCAGCGCTGTCATGCCCTATTGCTGCTTGTGGGACGACGTCGCTTCAAGCGTCAAGGTGCCTCAGCCCTCCTACAGATTACTATTATTACTTCCACATCCCCTTGCAGTCTGAAGCCGCCTCCCTCGCCAACCAACTCCGAGCTCGAGAGGCAGAACTCTCCGAGTCAAACGCCGCAGTGGCGCAGCTCAAAGACGAGACCGCCAACCTGCGCCGCGCCCTAGACGAGAGCCGCGCAAGCGCCGAGCGCCTTCATCGGGACAGTCAGCAGGTCGCCAGCAGTGTGTCGGCCTGGGTGCAGGACCAGAAAGCCGCCAGCGACAAGCTGGGTAAAAAGATCAAGGATCAGAGCCGAGCGATTCTGGCGCTGCAGCAGGAGAGGGACCGGCTGATGGCAGCCGCCGCCGCAGGCAAAGATCTGATTAGGGACCAGGTTCGAATCCTTCATACCTGATGTTTGAGCAGTGATGATGAATTAACATGGATCATTATAAACCCGATAATTCTATTTAAAATCCCTGATTCTCAATCAAAGCTTGATCCTTGATCCTTGATAATCGATAATCCATGTTCCCAGATCATGGCTAATCAATTGATCCCTGATCTTTGTTTATGGCTTATCCCTGATCCCAGATCCTCACTGATCCCAGATTCTCACTGATCCCAGATCCTTACTGATCCCAGATCCTTACGGATCCCTGATCCTCACTGATCCCAGATCCTTAATTCCTGATCCTTGATCCTTACTGATCCCAGATCCCCACTGATCCCAGATTCTCACTGATCCCAGATCCTTACTGATCCCAGATCCTCACTGATCCCAGATCCTCAATTCCTGATCCCTGATCCTCACTGATCCCAGATCCTCAATTCCTGATCCTTGATCCTTACTGATCCCAGATCCTTACTGATCCCAGATCCTTACTGATCCCAGATCCTTACTGATCCCAGATCCTCACTGATCCCAGATCCTCACTGATCCCAGATCCTCACTGATCCCAGATCCTTACTGATCCCAGATCCTCACTGATCCCAGATCCTCACTGATCCCAGATCCTCACTGATCCCAGATTCTCACTGATCCCAGATCCTCACTGATCCCAGATCCTTAGTGATCCCAGATTCTCACTGATCCCAGATCCTCACTGATCCCAGATTCTCACTGATCCCAGATCCTTACTGATCCCAGATCCTTACGGATCCCTGATCCTCACTGATCCCAGATCCTTAATTCCTGATCCTTGATCCTTACTGATCCCAGATCCCCCCTGATCCCAGATTCTCACTGATCCCAGATCCTTACTGATCCCAGATCCTCACTGATCCCAGATCCTCAATTCCTGATCCCTGATCCTCACTGATCCCAGATCCTTACTGATCCCAGATCCTTACTGATCCCAGATCCTCACTGATCCCAGATCCTCACTGATCCCAGATCCTCACTGATCCCAGATCCTCACTGATCCCAGATCCTTACTGATCCCAGATCCTTACTGATCCCAGATCCTTACTGATCCCAGATCCTCACTGATCCCAGATCCTTACTGATCCCAGATCCTTACTGATCCCAGATCCTCACTGATCCCAGATCCTTACTGATCCCAGATCCTCACTGATCCCAGATCCTCACTGATCGCAGATCCTCACTGATCCCAGATCCCCACTGATCCCAGATCCTCACTGATCCCAGATTCCAGGTCCTTACTTCTTACTGATCCCTGATCCTTGAGCTCCTTGAATCCCATATTCCTAATGATCAGAAAAGCCAATTTCGACTTCAGCTATAAGATTTTAGACCTGCAAAACGAGTCTAGAGTCCCATATTCTTTCTAGCTAATTCTAGCTAAGAGGCCTAATCTAAATCCATAATCTTAATGCCCAGTCAATGTTTCAATTACCCATAAAAATCCCAATAATTTCCTGATTCATCCGTCAAGTCCCCGGTGAAAGATGGCCAAAGCTCGACCAGCGGTGGATCAGCGGTGGTGGCTCAGCTGCGCAAGGAGCTCGAACGCGAGCGGCTGGCGAGCCAGTCCTATCGGCTGCGGGCGGAGGGCCGCGAGCAGGCCGCCTCGGCGCTAAGGGCCCAGCTGGAGGCCCGGGCTTTCAGAGTGTATTTTGACGAGGCTGCGGTGAGCGGGGAGCCTGTCTGCCTGCCTGTCTGTCTGTCTGTCTGCCTGCCTGTCTGCCTGCCTGTCTGTCTGTCTGCCTGCCTGTCTGTCTGTCTGCCTGTCTGTCTGTCTGTCTGTCTGTCTGTCTGTGTTAGTGTCTGTGCGTTTACATGGACCTTTTGTCCGTTTGAAAGCGTCCTTACGTGGACCTCTCGGTTTAGGTGGACCCCTTACGTGGACCACCTCACAATTTCTTTCTGGCAAGTTTAATGGGGGTTTAGATGGAATCTGATTGGAGTCTTGTATGCTGTGAAACTGTGTGTGCGATTTTACTGCTGGAAGTAGTATCAGAAAAAAATGGTTTGAATTTTAGTTTAGGTGGACCTTTTACTCGGTCCATGTAAACCACATTGCAAAGGTCCACGTAACCCGAAAACAGACAAAAAACAAAAAATAAAAGTGTGTGTATAACAGACAAACTGTCTGTTTCACAGAAAATCTGTCCGTTTCACAGACAAATTTTTTGTTTAGTAACTTTGTTTCTTTTCAACACAAAGCGTTGAAAATGTAAATAAGTGACGTGCAACGGTACAATTACATGAAAACTTAAATTTAAACGCGAGGGCACGCAAGCTAAAGTAGATTTCAAGTGCTTTGTTAGTATTACTTGATGCACTTACTTTAAACATTTTTCAATTCATTCTTTAAAACTGAACGTCAAGGCCACTAAGTGACATTTGCGGACAAGTAGACTCGGGAAAAGTAAACTAGATTAATTTCATGGCTCCCTGCAAGTCTGTCTCGTTGTGCAAAGCCCACTGAGCCCCACTGTTTAGCTATTGGTCCGTGTGGCTAATAGGCTAGCCATGCCTGGGTCAGTATACCACTTAGCTCGTACATAGAGCTGCGTAATATGTACATGCTATTGGCGATTTAGGGGGGAGGGGTTGCGCCTCCCCTCCCTCCATGCCTGAACCCACACACCTATCCTATTGGCCAGTGAGATAAACAGCTGTGTTAAGCCTAGGTCCAAGTAAAGCAACAATATAAAACCAAAAGAGATGGAAAACCCCATCGAATCTAAAACCTGAAACACTTTTGCCTGCTTGCCATTCAATACATCGGCACTCAAGCGAAAACAAGAATGTTTAAGGAAGTGCAGCATCCGTCTTACGAGCGTAAAAAGTACAAAGCGGAGAGAGAAGTTAAATTACGAATAAATTATAACATAAATTGGACCAGCCAACCCTCATCGTGTGAGTCCTATGATTGTGTGTCTGCTGGTAAGCTGGGCCGTATGCTAACAGCTGTGCTGGGTCCACCTAAATCCCCATTGAACTCATCATAGTGTGTCTGTCTGCTTAAATGCTGGGCCGTATGCTAAAAACTGTGCTGGGGTCCACCTAAACCCTCTTCGAACTTATCACAGTGTGTGTCTGTTGGTAAGCTGGGCTGTATGCTAACAACTGTCCTGGGGTCCACCTAAACCCTCTTCGAACTTATCACAGTGTGTGTCTGTTGGTAAGCTGGGCTGTATGCTAACAGCTGTGCTGGGGTCCACCTAAACCCTCTTCGAACTTATCACAGTGTCTGTCTGCTTAAATGCTGGGCTGTATGCTAAAAACTGTGCTGGGGTCCACCTAAACCATCATTGAACTTATCACAGTGTGTGTATGTTGGTACGCTGGGCTGTATGCTAACAACTGTCCTGGGTCCACCTAAATCCCCATTGAACTCATCATAGTGTGTCTGTCTGCTTAAATGCTGGGCCGTATGCTAAAAACTGTGCTGGGGTCCACCTAAACCCTCTTCGAACTTATCACAGTGTGTGTCTGTTGGTAAGCTGGGCTGTATGCTAACAACTGTCCTGGGGTCCACCTAAACCCTCTTCGAACTTATCACAGTGTGTGTCTGTTGGTAAGCTGGGCTGTATGCTAACAACCTTACAGAAGATTTGCTAGCATTTAGATAGAATCGGTGGCTGATGGATTCATGTACTAAATATTTTCTTGAGCGCTGAGTCCGCGCAAATCGATTCTTCTTCGAAGCTGAAGGCCAAGGATGGCCGCCACTTTTAGTCGAAAAGTCGTCTGCCATTCGCACTAATACGATTTGTGCAGCAAAATTATTTTAAATAGTAGTCGCAAAGAAAAATTAGCTAATGTTCTATAATTTATGGGCTTGTGCAATGCCATCAACATTTTGGACAGAGATGCTGAATTGATATCCTGATTTCGACGGGAAACCTACTTCGAGCTACATAACAGTAGTTTACTTAGCTTGACCCGTTAGGCAAAAATAGCAATCATTTAGACAGAAGCAGCATGGAATAGGATCGAACAACTGTGCTGGGATCCACCTAAACCCTCATTGAACTTATCATAGTGTGTCTGTCTCTGCTGACAAGCTGAGCCGTTTACTAACAACTATGCTGGGGTCTACCTAAACCCTCATTGAACTCATCATAGTGTGTCTGTCTGCTTAAATGCTGGGCCGTATGCTAAAAACTGTGCTGGGGTCCACCTAAACCCTCTTCGAACTTATCACAGTGTGTGTCTGTTGGTAAGCTGGGCTGTATGCTATCAACTGTCCTGGGGTCCACCTAAACCCTCTTCGAACTTATCACAGTGTCTGTCTGCTTAAATGCTGGGCCGTATGCTAAAAACTGTGCTGGGGTCCACCTAAACCATCATTGAACTTATCACAGTGTGTGTATGTTGGTAAGCTGGGCTGTATGCTATCAACTGTCCTGGGTCCACCTAAATCCCCATTGAACTCATCATAGTGTGTCTGTCTGCTTAAATGCTGGGCCGTATGCTAAAAACTGTGCTGGGGTCCACCTAAACCCTCTTCGAACTTATCACAGTGTGTGTCTGTTGGTAAGCTGGGCTGTATGCTAACAACTGTCCTGGGGTCCACCTAAACCCTCTTCGAACTTATCACAGTGTGTGTCTGTTGGTGAGCTGGGCTGTATGCTAACAACCTTACAGAAGATTTGCTAGCATTTAGATAGAATCGGTGGCTGATGGATTCATGTACTAAATATTTTCTTGAGCGCTGAGTCCGCGCAAATCGATTCTTCTTCGAAGCTGAAGGCCAAGGATGGCCGCCACTTTTAGTCGAAAAGTCGTCTGCCATTCGCACTAATACGATTTGTGCAGCAAAATTATTTTAAATAGTAGTCGCAAAGAAAAATTAGCTAATGTTCTATAATTTATGGGCTTGTGCAATGCCATCAACATTTTGGACAGAGATGCTGAATTGATATCCTGATTTCGACGGGAAACCTACTTCGAGCTACATAACAGTAGTTTACTTAGCTTGACCCGTTAGGCAAAAATAGCAATCATTTAGACAGAAGCAGCATGGAATAGGATCGAACAACTGTGCTGGGATCCACCTAAACCCTCATTGAACTTATCATAGTGTGTCTGTCTCTGCTGACAAGCTGAGCCGTTTACTAACAACTATGCTGGGGTCTACCTAAACCCTCATTAAACTCATCATAGTGTGTCTGTCTGCTTAAATGCTGGGCCGTATGCTAAAAACTGTGCTGGGGTCCACCTAAACCCTCTTCGAACTTATCACAGTGTGTGTCTGTTGGTAAGCTGGGCTGTATGCTAAAAACTGTCCTGGGGTCCACCTAAACCCTCTTCGAACTTATCACAGTGTGTGTCTGTTGGTAAGCTGGGCTGTATGCTAACAGCTGTGCTGGGGTCCACCTAAACCCTCTTCGAACTTATCACAGTGTGTGTCTGTTGGTAAGCTGGGCTGTATGCTAACAACCTTACAGAAGATTTGCTAGCATTTAGATAGAATCGGTGGCTGATGGATTCATGTACTAAATATTTTCTTGAGCGCTGAGTCCGCGCAAATCGATTCTTCTTCGAAGCTGAAGGCCAAGGATGGCCGCCACTTTTAGTCGAAAAGTCGTCTGCCATTCGCACTAATACGATTTGTGCAGCAAAATTATTTTAAATAGTAGTCGCAAAGAAAAATTAGCTAATGTTCTATAATTTATGGGCTTGTGCAATGCCATCAACATTTTGGACAGAGATGCTGAATTGATATCCTGATTTCGACGGGAAACCTACTTCGAGCTACATAACAGTAGTTTACTTAGCTTGACCCGTTAGGCAAAAATAGCAATCATTTAGACAGAAGCAGCATGGAATAGGATCGAACAACTGTGCTGGGATCCACCTAAACCCTCATTGAACTTATCATAGTGTGTCTGTCTCTGCTGACAAGCTGAGCCGTTTACTAACAACTATGCTGGGGTCCACCTAAACCCTCTTCGAACTTATCACAGTGTGTGTCTGTTGGTAAGCTGGGCTGTATGCTAACAACTGTCCTGGGGTCCACCTAAACCCTCTTCGAACTTATCACAGTGTCTGTCTGCTTAAATGCTGGGCCGTATGCTAAAAACTGTGCTGGGGTCCACCTAAACCATCATTGAACTTATCACAGTGTGTGTATGTTGGTAAGCTGGGCTGTATGCTATCAACTGTCCTGGGTCCACCTAAATCCCCATTGAACTCATCATAGTGTGTCTGTCTGCTTAAATGCTGGGCCGTATGCTAAAAACTGTGCTGGGGTCCACCTAAACCCTCTTCGAACTTATCACAGTGTGTGTCTGTTGGTAAGCTGGGCTGTATGCTAACAACTGTCCTGGGGTCCACCTAAACCCTCTTCGAACTTATCACAGTGTGTGTCTGTTGTTAAGCTGGGCTGTATGCTAACAGCTGTGCTGGGGTCCACCTAAACCCTCTTCGAACTTATCACAGTGTGTGTCTGTTGGTAAGCTGGGCTGTATGCTAACAGCTGTGCTGGGGTCCACCTAAACCCTCTTCGAACTTATCACAGTGTGTGTCTGTTGGTAAGCTGGGCTGTATGCTAACAACCTTACAGAAGATTTGCTAGCATTTGGATAGAATCGGTGGCTGATGGATTCATGTACTAAATATTTTCTTGAGCGCTGAGTCCGCGCAAATCGATTCTTCTTCGAAGCTGAAGGCCAAGGATGGCCGCCACTTTTAGTCGAAAAGTCGTCTGCCATTCGCACTAATACGATTTGTGCAGCAAAATTATTTTAAATAGTAGTCGCAAAGAAAAATTAGCTAATGTTCTATAATTTATGGGCTTGTGCAATGCCATCAACATTTTGGACAGAGATGCTGAATTGATATCCTGATTTCGACGGGAAACCTACTTCGAGCTACATAACAGTAGTTTACTTAGCTTGACCCGTTAGGCAAAAATAGCAATCATTTAGACAGAAGCAGCATGGAATAGGATCGAACAACTGTGCTGGGATCCACCTAAACCCTCATTGAACTTATCATAGTGTGTCTGTCTCTGCTGACAAGCTGAGCCGTTTACTAACAACTATGCTGGGGTCTACCTAAACCCTCATTAAACTCATCATAGTGTGTCTGTCTGCTTAAATGCTGGGCCGTATGCTAAAAACTGTGCTGGGGTCCACCTAAACCCTCTTCGAACTTATCACAGTGTGTGTCTGTTGGTAAGCTGGGCTGTATGCTAACAACTGTCCTGGGGTCCACCTAAACCCTCTTCGAACTTATCACAGTGTGTGTCTGTTGGTAAGCTGGGCTGTATGCTAACAGCTGTGCTGGGGTCCACCTAAACCCTCTTCGAACTTATCACAGTGTGTGTCTGTTGGTAAGCTGGGCTGTATGCTAACAACCTTACAGAAGATTTGCTAGCATTTAGATAGAATCGGTGGCTGATGGATTCATGTACTAAATATTTTCTTGAGCGCTGAGTCCGCGCAAATCGATTCTTCTTCGAAGCTGAAGGCCAAGGATGGCCGCCACTTTTAGTCGAAAAGTCGTCTGCCATTCGCACTAATACGATTTGTGCAGCAAAATTATTTTAAATAGTAGTCGCAAAGAAAAATTAGCTAATGTTCTATAATTTATGGGCTTGTGCAATGCCATCAACATTTTGGACAGAGATGCTGAATTGATATCCTGATTTCGACGGGAAACCTACTTCGAGCTACATAACAGTAGTTTACTTAGCTTGACCCGTTAGGCAAAAATAGCAATCATTTAGACAGAAGCAGCATGGAATAGGATCGAACAACTGTGCTGGGATCCACCTAAACCCTCATTGAACTTATCATAGTGTGTCTGTCTCTGCTGACAAGCTGAGCCGTTTACTAACAACTATGCTGGGGTCTACCTAAACCCTCATTAAACTCATCATAGTGTGTCTGTCTGCTTAAATGCTGGGCCGTATGCTAAAAACTGTGCTGGGGTCCACCTAAACCCTCTTCGAACTTATCACAGTGTGTGTCTGTTGGTAAGCTGGGCTGTATGCTAACAACTGTCCTGGGGTCCACCTAAACCCTCTTCGAACTTATCACAGTGTGTGTCTGTTGGTAAGCTGGGCTGTATGCTAACAGCTGTGCTGGGGTCCACCTAAACCCTCTTCGAACTTATCACAGTGTGTGTCTGTTGGTAAGCTGGGCTGTATGCTAACAACCTTACAGAAGATTTGCTAGCATTTAGATAGAATCGGTGGCTGATGGATTCATGTACTAAATATTTTCTTGAGCGCTGAGTCCGCGCAAATCGATTCTTCTTCGAAGCTGAAGGCCAAGGATGGCCGCCACTTTTAGTCGAAAAGTCGTCTGCCATTCGCACTAATACGATTTGTGCAGCAAAATTATTTTAAATAGTAGTCGCAAAGAAAAATTAGCTAATGTTCTATAATTTATGGGCTTGTGCAATGCCATCAACGTTTTGGACAGAGATGCTGAATTGATATCCTGATTTCGACGGGAAACCTACTTCGAGCTACATAACAGTAGTTTACTTAGCTTGACCCGTTAGGCAAAAATAGCAATCATTTAGACAGAAGCAGCATGGAATAGGATCGAACAACTGTGCTGGGATCCACCTAAACCCTCATTGAACTTATCATAGTGTGTCTGTCTCTGCTGACAAGCTGAGCCGTTTACTAACAACTATGCTGGGGTCCACCTAAACCCTCTTCGAACTTATCACAGTGTGTGTCTGTTGGTAAGCTGGGCTGTATGCTAACAACTGTCCTGGGGTCCACCTAAACCCTCTTCGAACTTATCACAGTGTCTGTCTGCTTAAATGCTGGGCCGTATGCTAAAAACTGTGCTGGGGTCCACCTAAACCATCATTGAACTTATCACAGTGTGTGTATGTTGGTAAGCTGGGCTGTATGCTATCAACTGTCCTGGGTCCACCTAAATCCCCATTGAACTCATCATAGTGTGTCTGTCTGCTTAAATGCTGGGCCGTATGCTAAAAACTGTGCTGGGGTCCACCTAAACCCTCTTCGAACTTATCACAGTGTGTGTCTGTTGGTAAGCTGGGCTGTATGCTAACAACTGTCCTGGGGTCCACCTAAACCCTCTTCGAACTTATCACAGTGTGTGTCTGTTGTTAAGCTGGGCTGTATGCTAACAGCTGTGCTGGGGTCCACCTAAACCCTCTTCGAACTTATCACAGTGTGTGTCTGTTGGTAAGCTGGGCTGTATGCTAACAGCTGTGCTGGGGTCCACCTAAACCCTCTTCGAACTTATCACAGTGTGTGTCTGTTGGTAAGCTGGGCTGTATGCTAACAACCTTACAGAAGATTTGCTAGCATTTGGATAGAATCGGTGGCTGATGGATTCATGTACTAAATATTTTCTTGAGCGCTGAGTCCGCGCAAATCGATTCTTCTTCGAAGCTGAAGGCCAAGGATGGCCGCCACTTTTAGTCGAAAAGTCGTCTGCCATTCGCACTAATACGATTTGTGCAGCAAAATTATTTTAAATAGTAGTCGCAAAGAAAAATTAGCTAATGTTCTATAATTTATGGGCTTGTGCAATGCCATCAACATTTTGGACAGAGATGCTGAATTGATATCCTGATTTCGACGGGAAACCTACTTCGAGCTACATAACAGTAGTTTACTTAGCTTGACCCGTTAGGCAAAAATAGCAATCATTTAGACAGAAGCAGCATGGAATAGGATCGAACAACTGTGCTGGGATCCACCTAAACCCTCATTGAACTTATCATAGTGTGTCTGTCTCTGCTGACAAGCTGAGCCGTTTACTAACAACTATGCTGGGGTCTACCTAAACCCTCATTAAACTCATCATAGTGTGTCTGTCTGCTTAAATGCTGGGCCGTATGCTAAAAACTGTGCTGGGGTCCACCTAAACCCTCTTCGAACTTATCACAGTGTGTGTCTGTTGGTAAGCTGGGCTGTATGCTAACAACTGTCCTGGGGTCCACCTAAACCCTCTTCGAACTTATCACAGTGTGTGTCTGTTGGTAAGCTGGGCTGTATGCTAACAGCTGTGCTGGGGTCCACCTAAACCCTCTTCGAACTTATCACAGTGTGTGTCTGTTGGTAAGCTGGGCTGTATGCTAACAACCTTACAGAAGATTTGCTAGCATTTAGATAGAATCGGTGGCTGATGGATTCATGTACTAAATATTTTCTTGAGCGCTGAGTCCGCGCAAATCGATTCTTCTTCGAAGCTGAAGGCCAAGGATGGCCGCCACTTTTAGTCGAAAAGTCGTCTGCCATTCGCACTAATACGATTTGTGCAGCAAAATTATTTTAAATAGTAGTCGCAAAGAAAAATTAGCTAATGTTCTATAATTTATGGGCTTGTGCAATGCCATCAACATTTTGGACAGAGATGCTGAATTGATATCCTGATTTCGACGGGAAACCTACTTCGAGCTACATAACAGTAGTTTACTTAGCTTGACCCGTTAGGCAAAAATAGCAATCATTTAGACAGAAGCAGCATGGAATAGGATCGAACAACTGTGCTGGGATCCACCTAAACCCTCATTGAACTTATCATAGTGTGTCTGTCTCTGCTGACAAGCTGAGCCGTTTACTAACAACTATGCTGGGGTCTACCTAAACCCTCATTAAACTCATCATAGTGTGTCTGTCTGCTTAAATGCTGGGCCGTATGCTAAAAACTGTGCTGGGGTCCACCTAAACCCTCTTCGAACTTATCACAGTGTGTGTCTGTTGGTAAGCTGGGCTGTATGCTAACAACTGTCCTGGGGTCCACCTAAACCCTCTTCGAACTTATCACAGTGTGTGTCTGTTGGTAAGCTGGGCTGTATGCTAACAGCTGTGCTGGGGTCCACCTAAACCCTCTTCGAACTTATCACAGTGTGTGTCTGTTGGTAAGCTGGGCTGTATGCTAACAACCTTACAGAAGATTTGCTAGCATTTAGATAGAATCGGTGGCTGATGGATTCATGTACTAAATATTTTCTTGAGCGCTGAGTCCGCGCAAATCGATTCTTCTTCGAAGCTGAAGGCCAAGGATGGCCGCCACTTTTAGTCGAAAAGTCGTCTGCCATTCGCACTAATACGATTTGTGCAGCAAAATTATTTTAAATAGTAGTCGCAAAGAAAAATTAGCTAATGTTCTATAATTTATGGGCTTGTGCAATGCCATCAACGTTTTGGACAGAGATGCTGAATTGATATCCTGATTTCGACGGGAAACCTACTTCGAGCTACATAACAGTAGTTTACTTAGCTTGACCCGTTAGGCAAAAATAGCAATCATTTAGACAGAAGCAGCATGGAATAGGATCGAACAACTGTGCTGGGATCCACCTAAACCCTCATTGAACTTATCATAGTGTGTCTGTCTCTGCTGACAAGCTGAGCCGTTTACTAACAACTATGCTGGGGTCTACCTAAACCCTCATTAAACTCATCATAGTGTGTCTGTCTGCTTAAATGCTGGGCCGTATGCTAAAAACTGTGCTGGGGTCCACCTAAATCCTCTTCGAACTTATCACAGTGTGTGTATGTTGGTAAGCTGGGCTGTATGCTAACAACTGTCCTGGGGTCCACCTAAACCCTCATTGAACTTATCACAGTGTGTGTATGTTGGTAAGCTGGGCTGTATGCTAACAGCTGTGCTGGGTCCACCTAAACCCTCATTGAACTTATCACAGTGTGTGTCTGTTAGTAAGCTGGGCTGTATGCTAACAACTGTCCTGGGGTCCACCTAAACCCTCTTCGAACTTATCACAGTGTGTGTCTGTTGGTAAGCTGGGCTGTATGCTAAAAACTGTCCTGGGGTCCACCTAAACCCTCATTGAACTTATCACAGTGTGTGTCTGTTAGTAAGCTGGGCTGTATGCTAACAACTGTCCTGGGGTCCACCTAAACCCTCTTCGAACTTATCACAGTGTGTGTCTGTTAGTAAGCTGGGCTGTATGCTAACAACTGTCCTGGGGTCCACCTAAACCCTCTTCGAACTTATCACAGTGTGTGTCTGTTGGTAAGCTGGGCTGTATGCTAACAACTGTCCTGGGGTCCACCTAAACCCTCTTCGAACTTATCACAGTGTGTGTATGTTGGTAAGCTGGGCTGTATGCTAACAGCTGTGCTGGGTCCACCTAAACCCTCATTGAACTTATCACAGTGTGTGTCTGTTAGTAAGCTGGGCTGTATGCTAACAACTGTCCTGGGGTCCACCTAAACCCTCTTCGAACTTATCACAGTGTGTGTCTGTTGGTAAGCTGGGCTGTATGCTAACAACTGTCCTGGGGTCCACCTAAACCCTCATTGAACTTATCACAGTGTGTGTATGTTGGTAAGCTGGGCTGTATGCTAACAGCTGTGCTGGGTCCACCTAAACCCTCATTGAACTTATCACAGTGTGTGTCTGTTAGTAAGCTGGGCTGTATGCTATCAACTGTCCTGGGGTCCACCTAAACCCTCTTCGAACTTATTACAGTGTGTGTCTGTTAGTAAGCTGGGCTGTATGCTAACAGCTGTGCTGGGGTGCACCTAAACCCTCTTCGAACTTATCACAGTGTGTGTCTGTTGGTAAGCTGGGCTGTATGCTAAAAACTGTCCTGGGGTCCACCTAAACCCTCATTGAACTTATCACAGTGTGTGTCTGTTAGTAAGCTGGGCTGTATGCTAACAACTGTCCTGGGGTCCACCTAAACCCTCTTCGAACTTATCACAGTGTGTGTCTGTTAGTAAGCTGGGCTGTATGCTAACAACTGTCCTGGGGTCCACCTAAACCCTCTTCGAACTTATCACAGTGTGTGTCTGTTGGTAAGCTGGGCTGTATGCTAACAACTGTCCTGGGGTCCACCTAAACCCTCTTCGAACTTATCACAGTGTGTGTATGTTGGTAAGCTGGGCTGTATGCTAACAGCTGTGCTGGGTCCACCTAAACCCTCATTGAACTTATCACAGTGTGTGTCTGTTAGTAAGCTGGGCTGTATGCTAACAACTGTCCTGGGGTCCACCTAAACCCTCTTCGAACTTATCACAGTGTGTGTCTGTTGGTAAGCTGGGCTGTATGCTAACAACTGTCCTGGGGTCCACCTAAACCCTCATTGAACTTATCACAGTGTGTGTATGTTGGTAAGCTGGGCTGTATGCTAACAGCTGTGCTGGGTCCACCTAAACCCTCATTGAACTTATCACAGTGTGTGTCCGTTAGTAAGCTGGGCTGTATGCTATCAACTGTCCTGGGGTCCACCTAAACCCTCTTCGAACTTATTACAGTGTGTGTCTGTTAGTAAGCTGAGCTGTATGCTAACAGCTGTGCTGGGGTCCACCTAAACCCTCTTCGAACTTTTCACAGTGTGTGTCTGTTGGTAAGCTGGGCTGTATGCTAACAGCTGTGCTGGGGTCCACCTAAACCCTCTTCGAACTTATCACAGTGTGTGTCTGTTGGTAAGCTGGGCTGTATGCTAACAGCTGTGCTGGGGTCCACCTAAACCCTCATTGAACTTATCACAGTGTGTGTCTGTTGGTAAGCTGGGCTGTATGCTAACAACTGTCCTGGGGTCCACCTAAACCCTCTTCGAACTTATCACAGTGTGTGTCTGTTGGTAAGCTGGGCTGTATGCTAACAACCTTACAGAAGATTTGCTAGCATTTGGATAGAATCGGTGGCTGATGGATTCATGTACTAAATATTTTCTTGAGCGCTGAGTCCGCGCAAATTGATTCTTCTTCGAAGCTGAAGGCCAAGGATGGCCGCCACTTTTAGTCGAAAAGTCGTCTGCCATTCGCACTAATACGATTTGTGCAGCAAAATTATTTTAAATAGTAGTCGCAAAGAAAAATTAGCTAATGTTCTATAATTTATGGGCTTGTGCAATGCCATCAACGTTTTAGACAGAGATGCTGAATTGATATCCTGATTTCGACGGGAAACCTACTTCGAGCTACATAACAGTAGTTTACTTAGCTTGACCCATTAGGCAAAAATAGCAATCATTTAGACAGAAGCAGCATGGAATAGGATCGAACAACTGTGCTGGGATCCACCTAAACCCTCATTGAACTTATCATAGTGTGTCTGTCTCTGCTGACAAGCTGAGCCGTTTACTAACAACTATGCTGGGGTCTACCTAAACCCTCATTAAACTCATCATAGTGTGTCTGTCTGCTTAAATGCTGGGCCGTATGCTAAAAACTGTGCTGGGGTCCACCTAAACCCTCTTCGAACTTATCACAGTGTGTGTCTGTTGGTAAGCTGGGCTGTATGCTAAAAACTGTCCTGGGGTCCACCTAAACCCTCATTGAACTTATCACTGTGTGTGTATGTTGGTAAGCTGGGCTGTATGCTAACAGCTGTGCTGGGTCCACCTAAACCCTCATTGAACTTATCACAGTGTGTGTCTGTTAGTAAGCTGGGCTGTATGCTAACAACTGTCCTGGGGTCCACCTAAACCCTCTTCGAACTTATCACAGTGTGTGTCTGTTAGTAAGCTGGGCTGTATGCTAACAACTGTCCTGGGGTCCACCTAAACCCTCTTCGAACTTATCACAGTGTGTCTGTTGGTAAGCTTGGCTGTATGCTAACAACTGTCCTGGGGTCCACCTAAACCCTCTTCGAACTTATCACAGTGTGTGTATGTTGGTAAGCTGGGCTGTATGCTAACAGCTGTGCTGGGTCCACCTAAACCCTCATTGAACTTATCACAGTGTGTGTCTGTTAGTAAGCTGGGCTGTATGCTAACAACTGTCCTGGGGTCCACCTAAACCCTCTTCGAACTTATCACAGTGTGTGTCTGTTGGTAAGCTGGGCTGTATGCTAACAACTGTCCTGGGGTCCACCTAAACCCTCATTGAACTTATCACAGTGTGTGTATGTTGGTAAGCTTGGCTGTATGCTAACAGCTGTGCTGGGTCCACCTAAACCCTCATTGAACTTATCACAGTGTGTGTCTGTTAGTAAGCTGGGCTGTATGCTATCAACTGTCCTGGGGTCCACCTAAACCCTCTTCGAACTTATTACAGTGTGTGTCTGTTAGTAAGCTGGGCTGTATGCTAACAGCTGTGCTGGGGTCCACCTAAACCCTCTTCGAACTTTTCACAGTGTGTGTCTGTTGGTAAGCTGGGCTGTATGCTAACAGCTGTGCTGGGGTCCACCTAAACCCTCTTCGAACTTATCACAGTGTGTGTCTGTTAGTAAGCTGGGCTGTATGCTAACAGCTGTGCTGGGGTCCACCTAAACCCTCATTGAACTTATCACAGTGTGTGTATGTTGGTAAGCTGGGCTGTATGCTAACAACTGTCCTGGGGTCCACCTAAACCCTCTTCGAACTTATCACAGTGTGTGTCTGTTGGTAAGCTGGGCTGTATGCTAACAACCTTACAGAAGATTTGCTAGCATTTGGATAGAATCGGTGGCTGATGGATTCATGTACTAAATATTTTCTTGAGCGCTGAGTCCGCGCAAATTGATTCTTCTTCGAAGCTGAAGGCCAAGGATGGCCGCCACTTTTAGTCGAAAAGTCGTCTGCCATTCGCACTAATACGATTTGTGCAGCAAAATTATTTTAAATAGTAGTCGCAAAGAAAAATTAGCTAATGTTCTATAATTTATGGGCTTGTGCAATGCCATCAACGTTTTAGACAGAGATGCTGAATTGATATCCTGATTTCGACGGGAAACCTACTTCGAGCTACATAACAGTAGTTTACTTAGCTTGACCCATTAGGCAAAAATAGCAATCATTTAGACAGAAGCAGCATAAAATAGGATCGAACAACTGTGCTGGGATCCACCTAAACCCTCATTGAACTCATCATAGTGTGTCTGTCTGCTTAAATGCTGGGCCGTATGCTAAAAACTGTGCTGGGGTCCACCTAAACCCTCTTCGAACTTATCACAGTGTGTGTCTGTTGGTAAGCTGGGCTGTATGCTAAAAACTGTCCTGGGGTCCACCTAAACCCTCATTGAACTTATCACTGTGTGTGTATGTTGGTAAGCTGGGCTGTATGCTAACAGCTGTGCTGGGGTCCACCTAAACCCTCATTGAACTTATCACAGTGTGTGTCTGTTAGTAAGCTGGGCTGTATGCTAACAACTGTCCTGGGGTCCACCTAAACCCTCTTCGAACTTATCACAGTGTGTGTCTGTTAGTAAGCTGGGCTGTATGCTAACAACTGTCCTGGGGTCCACCTAAACCCTCTTCGAACTTATCACAGTGTGTGTCTGTTAGTAAGCTGGGCTGTATGCTAACAACTGTCCTGGGGTCCACCTAAACCCTCATTGAACTTATCACAGTGTGTGTATGTTGGTAAGCTGGGCCGTATGCTAAAAACTGTGCTGGGGTCCACCTAAACCCTCTTCGAACTTATCACAGTGTGTGTCTGTTGGTAAGCTGGGCTGTATGCTAAAAACTGTCCTGGGGTCCACCTAAACCCTCATTGAACTTATCACTGTGTGTGTATGTTGGTAAGCTGGGCTGTATGCTAACAGCTGTGCTGGGTCCACCTAAACCCTCTTCGAACTTATCACAGTGTGTGTCTGTTAGTAAGCTGGGCTGTATGCTAAAAACTGTCCTGGGGTCCACCTAAACCCTCATTGAACTTATCACTGTGTGTGTATGTTGGTAAGCTGGGCTGTATGCTAACAGCTGTGCTGGGGTCCACCTAAACCCTCATTGAACTTATCACAGTGTGTGTCTGTTAGTAAGCTGGGCTGTATGCTAACAACTGTCCTGGGGTCCACCTAAACCCTCTTCGAACTTATCACAGTGTGTGTCTGTTAGTAAGCTGGGCTGTATGCTAACAACTGTCCTGGGGTCCACCTAAACCCTCTTCGAACTTATCACAGTGTGTGTCTGTTGGTAAGCTGGGCTGTATGCTAACAGCTGTGCTGGGGTCCACCTAAACCCTCATTGAACTTATCACAGTGTGTGTATGTTGGTAAGCTGGGCCGTATGCTAAAAACTGTGCTGGGGTCCACCTAAACCCTCTTCGAACTTATCACAGTGTGTGTCTGTTGGTAAGCTGGGCTGTATGCTAAAAACTGTCCTGGGGTCCACCTAAACCCTCATTGAACTTATCACTGTGTGTGTATGTTGGTAAGCTGGGCTGTATGCTAACAGCTGTGCTGGGTCCACCTAAACCCTCATTGAACTTATCACAGTGTGTGTCTGTTAGTAAGCTGGGCTGTATGCTAACAACTGTCCTGGGGTCCACCTAAACCCTCTTCGAACTTATTACAGTGTGTGTCTGTTAGTAAGCTGGGCTGTATGCTAACAACTGTGCTGGGGTCCACCTAAACCCTCTTCGAACTTTTCACAGTGTGTGTCTGTTGGTAAGCTGGGCTGTATGCTAACAACTGTCCTGGGGTCCACCTAAACCCTCATTGAACTTATCACAGTGTGTGTATGTTGGTAAGCTGGGCTGTATGCTAACAGCTGTGCTGGGTCCACCTAAACCCTCATTGAACTTATCACAGTGTGTGTCTGTTAGTAAGCTGGGCTGTATGCTAACAACTGTCCTGGGGTCCACCTAAACCCTCTTCGAACTTATCACAGTGTGTGTCTGTTGGTAAGCTGGGCTGTATGCTAACAGCTGTCCTGGGGTCCACCTAAACCCTCATTGAACTTATCACAGTGTGTGTCTGTTAGTAAGCTGGGCTGTATGCTATCAACTGTCCTGGGGTCCACCTAAACCCTCTTCGAACTTATCACAGTGTGTGTCTGTTGGTAAGCTGGGCTGTATGCTAACAACCTTACAGAAGATTTGCTAGCATTTGGATAGAATCGGTGGCTGATGGATTCATGTACTAAATATTTTCTTGAGCGCTGAGTCCGCGCAAATTGATTCTTCTTCGAAGCTGAAGGCCAAGGATGGCCGCCACTTTTAGTCGAAAAGTCGTCTGCCATTCGCACTAATACGATTTGTGCAGCAAAATTATTTTAAATAGTAGTCGCAAAGAAAAATTAGCTAATGTTCTATAATTTATGGGCTTGTGCAATGCCATCAACGTTTTAGACAGAGATGCTGAATTGATATCCTGATTTCGACGGGAAACCTACTTCGAGCTACATAACAGTAGTTTACTTAGCTTGACCCATTAGGCAAAAATAGCAATCATTTAGACAGAAGCAGCATGAAATAGGATCGAACAACTGTGCTGGGATCCACCTAAACCCTCATTGAACTCATCATAGTGTGTCTGTCTGCTTAAATGCTGGGCCGTATGCAAAAAACTGTGCTGGGGTCCACCTAAACCCTCTTCGAACTTATCACAGTGTGTGTCTGTTGGTAAGCTGGGCTGTATGCTAAAAACTGTCCTGGGGTCCACCTAAACCCTCATTGAACTTATCACTGTGTGTGTATGTTGGTAAGCTGGGCTGTATGCTAACAGCTGTGCTGGGTCCACCTAAACCCTCATTGAACTTATCACAGTGTGTGTCTGTTAGTAAGCTGGGCTGTATGCTAACAACTGTCCTGGGGTCCACCTAAACCCTCTTCGAACTTATCACAGTGTGTGTCTGTTAGTAAGCTGGGCTGTATGCTAACAACTGTCCTGGGGTCCACCTAAACCCTCTTCGAACTTATCACAGTGTGTGTCTGTTGGTAAGCTGGGCTGTATGCTAACAACTGTCCTGGGGTCCACCTAAACCCTCATTGAACTTATCACAGTGTGTGTATGTTGGTAAGCTGGGCCGTATGCTAAAAACTGTGCTGGGGTCCACCTAAACCCTCTTCGAACTTATCACAGTGTGTGTTTCTGTTGGTAAGCTGGGCTGTATGCTAAAAACTGTCCTGGGGTCCACCTAAACCCTCATTGAACTTATCACTGTGTGTGTATGTTGGTAAGCTGGGCTGTATGCTAACAGCTGTGCTGGGTCCACCTAAACCCTCATTGAACTTATCACAGTGTGTGTCTGTTAGTAAGCTGGGCTGTATGCTAACAACTGTCCTGGGGTCCACCTAAACCCTCTTCGAACTTATCACAGTGTGTGTCTGTTAGTAAGCTGGGCTGTATGCTAACAACTGTCCTGGGGTCCACCTAAACCCTCTTCGAACTTATCACAGTGTGTGTCTGTTGGTAAGCTGGGCTGTATGCTAACAACTGTCCTGGGGTCCACCTAAACCCTCATTGAACTTATCACAGTGTGTGTATGTTGGTAAGCTGGGCTGTATGCTAACAGCTGTGCTGGGTCCACCTAAACCCTCATTGAACTTATCACAGTGTGTGTCTGTTAGTAAGCTGGGCTGTATGCTAACAACTGTCCTGGGGTCCACCTAAACCCTCTTCGAACTTATCACAGTGTGTGTCTGTTGGTAAGCTGGGCTGTATGCTAACAGCTGTCCTGGGGTCCACCTAAACCCTCATTGAACTTATCACAGTGTGTGTATGTTGGTAAGCTGGGCTGTATGCTAACAGCTGTGCTGGGTCCACCTAAACCCTCATTGAACTTATCACAGTGTGTGTCTGTTAGTAAGCTGGGCTGTATGCTATCAACTGTCCTGGGGTCCACCTAAACCCTCTTCGAACTTATCACAGTGTGTGTCTGTTAGTAAGCTGGGCTGTATGCTAACAGCTGTGCTGGGGTCCACCTAAACCCTCTTCGAACTTTTCACAGTGTGTGTCTGTTGGTAAGCTGGGCTGTATGCTAACAGCTGCGCTGGGGTCCACCTAAACCCTCTTCGAACTTATCACAGTGTGTGTCTGTTGGTAAGCTGGACTGTATGCTAACAGCTGTGCTGGGGTCCACCTAAACCCTCATTGAACTTATCACAGTGTGTGTATGTTGGTAAGCTGGGCTGTATGCTAACAACTGTCCTGGGGTCCACCTAAACCCTCTTCGAACTTATCACAGTGTGTGTATGTTGGTAAGCTGGGCTGTATGCTAACAGCTGTGCTGGGGTCCACCTAAACCCTCTTCGAACTTTTCACAGTGTGTGTCTGTTAGTAAGCTGGGCTGTATGCTAACAGCTGTGCTGGGGTCCACCTAAACCCTCTTCGAACTTATCACAGTGTGTGTCTGTTGGTAAGCTGGGCTGTATGCTAACAGCTGTGCTGGGGTCCACCTAAACCCTCATTGAACTTATCACAGTGTGTGTATGTTGGTAAGCTGGGCTGTATGCTAACAACTGTCCTGGGGTCCACCTAAACCCTCTTCGAACTTATCACAGTGTGTGTCTGTTAGTAAGCTGGGCTGTATGCTATCAACTGTCCTGGGGTCCACCTAAACCCTCTTCGAAGTTATCACAGTGTGTGTCTGTTAGTAAGCTGGGCTGTATGCTAACAGCTGTGCTGGGGTCCACCTAAACCCTCTTCGAACTTTTCACAGTGTGTGTCTGTTGGTAAGCTGGGCTGTATGCTAACAGCTGCGCTGGGGTCCACCTAAACCCTCTTCGAACTTATCACAGTGTGTGTCTGTTGGTAAGCTGGGCTGTATGCTAACAGCTGTGCTGGGGTCCACCTAAACCCTCATTGAACTTATCACAGTGTGTGTATGTTGGTAAGCTGGGCTGTATGCTAACAACTGTCCTGGGGTCCACCTAAACCCTCATTGAACTTATCACAGTGTGTGTCTGTTGGTAAGCTGGGCTGTATGCTAACAACCTTACAGAAGATTTGCTAGCATTTGGATAGAATCGGTGGCTGATGGATTCATGTACTAAATATTTTCTTGAGCGCTGAGTCCGCGCAAATTGATTCTTCTTCGAAGCTGAAGGCCAAGGATGGCCGCCACTTTTAGTCGAAAAGTCGTCTGCCATTCGCACTAATACGATTTGTGCAGCAAAATTATTTTAAATAGTAGTCGCAAAGAAAAATTAGCTAATGTTCTATAATTTATGGGCTTGTGCAATGCCATCAACGTTTTGGACAGAGATGCTGAATTGATATCCTGATTTCGACGGGAAACCTACTTCGAGCTACATAACAGTATTTTATTTAGCTTGACCCATTAGGCAAAAATAGCAATCATTTAGACAGAAGCAGCATGGAATAGGATCGAACAACTGTGCTGGGATCCACCTAAACCCTCATTGAACTTATCATAGTGTGTCTGTCTCTGCTGACAAGCTGAGCCGTTTACTAACAACTATGCTGGGGTCTACCTAAACCCTCATTGAACTCATCATAGTGTGTCTGTCTGCTTAAATGCTGGGCCGTATGCTAAAAACTGTGCTGGGGTCCACCGAAACCCTCTTCGAACTTCTCACAGTGTGTGTCTGTTGGTAAGCTGGGCTGTATGCTAACAACTGTCGTGGGGTCCACCTAAACCCTCATTGAACTTATCACTGTGTGTGTATGTTGGTAAGCTGGGCTGTATGCTAACAGCTGTGCTGGGTCCACCTAAACCCTCATTGAACTTATCACAGTGTGTGTCTGTTGATAAGCTGGGCTGTATGCTAACAACTGTCCTGGGGTCCACCTAAACCCTCTTCGAACTTATCACAGTGTGTGTCTGTTAGTAAGCTGGGCTGTATGCTAACAGCTGTGCTGGGGTCCACCTAAACCCTCATTGAACTTATCACAGTGTGTGTATGTTGGTAAGCTGGGCTGTATGCTAACAACTGTCCTGGGGTCCACCTAAACCCTCATTGAACTTATCACAGTGTGTGTATGTTGGTAAGCTGGGCTGTATGCTAACAACTGTCCTGGGGTCCACCCAAACCCTCATTGAACTTATCACAGTGTGTGTCTGTTGGTAAGCTGGGCTGTATGCTAACAACCTTACAGAAGATTTGCTAGCATTTGGATAGAATCGGTGGCTGATGGATTCATGTACTAAATATTTTCTTGAGCGCTGAGTCCGCGCAAATTGATTCTTCTTCGAAGCTGAAGGCCAAGGATGGCCGCCACTTTTAGTCGAAAAGTCGTCTGCCATTCGCACTAATACGATTTGTGCAGCAAAATTATTTTAAATAGTAGTCGCAAAGAAAAATTAGCTAATGTTCTATAATTTATGGGCTTGTGCAATGCCATCAACGTTTTGGACAGAGATGCTGAATTGATATCCTGATTTCGACGGGAAACCTACTTCGAGCTACATAACAGTATTTTATTTAGCTTGACCCATTAGGCAAAAATAGCAATCATTTAGACAGAAGCAGCATGAAATAGGATCGAACAACTGTGCTGGGATCCACCTAAACCCTCATTGAACTTATCATAGTGTGTCTGTCTCTGCTGACAAGCTGAGCCGTTTACTAACAACTATGCTGGGGTCTACCTAAACCCTCATTGAACTCATCATAGTGTGTCTGTCTCTGCTGACAAGCTGAGCCGTTTACTAACAACTATGCTGGGGTCTACCTAAACCCTCATTGAACTCATCATAGTGTGTCTGTCTGCTTAAATGCTGGGCCGTATGCTAAAAACTGTGCTGGGGTCCACCGAAACCCTCTTCGAACTTCTCACAGTGTGTGTCTGTTGGTAAGCTGGGCTGTATGCTAACAACTGTCGTGGGGTCCACCTAAACCCTCATTGAACTTATCACTGTGTGTGTATGTTGGTAAGCTGGGCTGTATGCTAACAGCTGTGCTGGGTCCACCTAAACCCTCATTGAACTTATCACAGTGTGTGTCTGTTGATAAGCTGGGCTGTATGCTAACAACTGTCCTGGGGTCCACCTAAACCCTCTTCGAACTTATCACAGTGTGTGTCTGTGAGTAAGCTGGGCTGTATGCTAACAACTGTCCTGGGGTCCACCTAAACCCTCTTCGAACTTATCACAGTGTGTGTCTGTTAGTAAGCTGGGCTGTATGCTAACAACTGTCCTGGGGTCCACCTAAACCCTCTTCGAACTTATCACAGTGTGTGTCTGTTGGTAAGCTGGGCTGTATGCTAACAGCTGTGCTGGGGTCCACCTAAACCCTCTTCGAACTTATCACAGTGTGTGTCTGTTGGTAAGCTGGGCTGTATGCTAACAACTGTCCTGGGGTCCACCTAAACCCTCATCGAACTTATCATAGTGTGCATCTCTGCTGACAAGCTCGTTGTTGTACTAACACCCTTACAGAAGTTGATAGATTCATCCATGCATCTCCGAGCCATCTTCGCTTAAGCGCTGATTCGGCGCAAATGGATTCTTCATTGAAGTTGAAGGCGAAGGATGGTCTCCACTATTAGTCGAAGAGTCGTCTGCCATGAGCAACATGACGACACGTGTAGAAAAATCATTCAAAAAATTGGTGGCAAAAATAATTGAAATTAGAATCATGATTTAAATGGCCTCATCATCACAGTTCACAGTTTCATATATCACACAGAACTTGTGTGTGTCTGCTACTAGGGTGGGTGTGGTACTATCAGCTTTACAGTAGTTTTTCCAGCATTTTCGAAACATATTTATGTGCAGAATAAATTTGCTTGATAGGATAGAATCATATTTTTCGCGATTTTTCATTAATCTGTTATGGGCTTCGACGTCACAATGCCAATGGCAGACGGCTCATATAGTGACGTGTCCTTCGATTCATCCACTGAGTTTTGCTTCGAAAAAGAATCATTTTGCGCCGAATCACAAATTAGTACAAATAAGTAGTACTCGAATCTATCAGCCACCGAGTCTATCTAAATGCTGGCAACACTTCTGTAAGGTTGCTAGTACAAAACCCTAGCCTACCAACAGACACACACTATGATAAGTTTGATGAGGGTTTAGGTGGACCTCAGCACAGTTTTTCGATCTTATTCCATGGTGCTTCTGTCTGCTTAATCCATCGCTAAATGGGTCAGGTATAGAAAACTACTGTTATGTAACTCGAAGTAGGTTTCCCGTCGAAATCTGATTCCAATTCGGTATTGCTATCAACAATATAGACAATGTTTTACAAGCTCACAAATCATTACATTTTAATTCAATTAGTTTTGCCACTAATTTTCTAAGTTGCTGAATTTTACAAATCAACTGGTGAAAATAATTTGTTCTAAAGTTAAATAGAGCTTTGATCAGTTTATATTCTGTTCGGGCCTTCAGTTAAAATGTCATAGTTCTACTTTTTTATTTGACTTATCTTCTGTAAAAGCCATTGTAATTGAAGACCTCGTATTATGGGGTCCAGTTAAACCCTCAATAGACCACTAACGATCGATAGGTCCACCTATACCTACAGAAATAAGTGGTCCACCTAAACGGGGTCCAGGTAAACACAAAATATATTAAGTTAAATTCTCTCGAATCGGAGCCTTCTCAAGTCTAATAAACAAACAGTCTGATGCCTTTGCATCAAAGTGGCATTAGTTTTGCCAGTTTTTTAAAGAAACTAGGTGGTCCACCTAACGCACTATCGAAACGGCAGTCCATGCAAACACACACACACTGGTATGTGTGTCTGTCTGTCTGTCTGTCTGTCTGTCTGTCTGTCTGTCTGTCTGTCTGTCTGTCTGTCTGTCTGTCTGTCTGTCTCTCTGTCTGTCTGTATGTCCGCCCATCTGTCTGTCTGTCTGTCTGTCTGTCCGCCCATCTGTCTGTCTGTCTGTCTGTCTGTCTGTCTGTCTGTCCGCCCATCTGTCTGTCTGTCTGTCTGTCTGTCTTTCTTTCTGTCTGTCTGTCTGTCTGTCTGTCTGTCTGTCTGTCTGTCTGTCTGTCTGTCTGTCTGTCTCTCTGTCTGTCTGTATGTCCGCCCATCTGTCTGTCTGTCTGTCTGTCTGTCCGCCCATCTGTCTGTCTGTCTGTCTGTCTGTCTGTCTGTCTGTCTGTCTGTCTGTCTGTCTGTCTATCTGTCTGTCTGTCTGTCTGTCTGTCTGTCTCTCTGTCTGTCTGTCTGTCCGCCCATCTGTCTGTCTGTCTGTCTGTCTGTCTGTCTGTCCGCCCATCTGTCTGTCTGTCTGTCTGTCTGTCTTTCTGT
>CATNEM010000368.1:0-102500 GCA_950096795.1 Macrostomum cliftonense | reverse complement strand
AGCAACAACAGCAACAACAACAACAACAACAACAACAGCAGCAACAACAACAACAACAGCAACAGCAACAAGAGAAACAACAACAACAGCAACAACAGCAACAACAACAACAGCAACAACAACAACAACAGCAACAACAACAACAACAACAACAACAACAGCAGCAGCAACATACATAAAACAAAAAACAACTATAACAGTAGCATAAGAACTATGCCGCCTCGCAGTTCGCTGGCTCTTACATGTATCCAACAGCGGCAAATCAATATACACGAAGCATCAATATACCTTCCAAATTTACATAATTATAAATGGACTAGACATTTTTCCTGCACAAAAAGCGAAACAATTAAAATTTTCAATTACGAATCTTCAAACTATTAACCGACTATTAAGACTATCTTTTGGATATACGAGATGTTGGGTGTGCCAGTTCGTCGGGGCCCTCGCGGTGGCACGCCGTTGAAGGTCTCTAAGGTCGCCTATATGTTTACAGGTCAGCCTAGAAGGTCGCCATCGTTCATTTCATTCACCGATTGTGTCTACTGACTTAATCGGGATTAATGCATGCAGAAGGAGATTCTTCAATTTCAGCTTTTGGGAACGCAGCCGTCTCTGAGATACCGATCGGGCGCTTTTGTTGAAGGTCCCGACGGTCACTGCCGATGCTCAAGACAGTGATGAAGTCCCTGCGACTGACTGACATGGCTCCATGATGAAATTTTGTTAGCATTAAAATTATGCCTATATTGGTGGCTTTTGCCACCTGATACCCCAGCGAGAATCGCTGAATATGTCGACGATGCCGATGTTTCGGGATTCTGTAAGTTACTTCCTCGGATGAAGCAGAAAATTTTAGCCCGTTTTCTAATTTTTATGGCCATTGGTTGAATAGTTTGGGAGATAAAGAAAAAAAGGTGGGTATTTGAAATACCCCCCAGTTGTCTTTCCTCTAGAAAATGATGTGTGAAAGAAACGGCAGACAAAAAATTTATAGGAGAAAATCAGATCCTTTTGACGATTTTTTAAGTTCTAATAAATTTGATGCTGTACTAAAGAAAACCAATTTAAAAAGCTTTCCAAAGTTTCCATCTCCCAAAAAAATCTATTTTTAAAGCCACAGGGTCCATCAACCTACAAGGCTCAGTGCACAAGAAAGCCATCCTAACCAAGCATGCCTAGTTTTTCTCCCCTATCAAAACATTTGGGAAGATTTTCTTTGACTGGTTTTCTTTACGAATGGAGCTGACTGGTAGAATCTAAATATGGTAGCAGAAATATAGCATGCAAAGAAGACCAGAGCAGACTCAAAAGCCTGGACCAAAGACGCGATCAATCACTAGTTGTCTGCACCCATCCCTCCAGCGACTGACTTTTCTAGGAAAGGCGAAAGCAGCAGCTGAACAGAGGGACCCTGAGGCCGGATGTCCTGCCTACCCCCCCTCCTCTCTCTCTTTCTGTCGTGCGTCAGCGGGCCAAACGGTACGAGACTTCCTGACAAATACAAGCCGCGGATTTCGGGTCTCCAAAGCGGGCGCGCATTGGGGATATGGTAAATCTATAGAATCTCCTTGTTGGTGTCCGGCGCAAGATTTTTGACGAAAAATAGCGAAACTAAAATCTTCAGTTGATCCTTTGATCTCCCTGCTAACAGCACCAACTCCAGCGACTAGAAATCTCTTTCGGCGAGAAATTAGTTGCACGCGAGCTGGCTGAGATTGTTAGCTCGCCTGCGTGGGCGTCTGCGGCCCGAAATTATCGAATCTTCGGTTAGAAATCTTTTCTGTCTTGTCCGCCGAATAAAGGCTTGGTGGCGTGAGAATCAGCCACTGAATGGGGATTAACTTCCCGTTGCATGCATCGCGTTAGCCAAACTGCGCGCGGTTCTGTATGCAAACGGCTCTGCACATAGAATGCTAAAATACTTCTAGTTTAAAATAGAAACCTAAAATTCAATTAATGATCGATCTATCTATCTATCTATCTATCTATCTATCTATCTATCTATCTATCTATCTATCTATCTATCTATCTATCTATCTATCTATCTATCTATCTATCTATCTATCTATCTATCTATCTATCTATCTATCTATCTATCTATCTATCTATCTATCTATCTATCTATCTATCTATCTATCTATCTATCTATCTATCTATCTATCTATCTATCTATCTATCTATCTATCTATCTATCTATCTATCTATCTATCTATCTATCTATCTATCTATCTATCTATCTATCTATCTATCTATCTATCTATCTATCTATCTATCTATCTATCTATCTATCTATCTATCTATCTATCTATCTATCTATCTATCTATCTATCTATCTATCTATCTATCTATCTATCTATCTATCTATCTATCTATCTATCTATCTATCTATCTATCTATCTATCTATCTATCTATCTATCTATCTATCTATCTATCTATCTATCTATCTATCTATCTATCTATCTATCTATCTATCTATCTATCTATCTATCTATCTATCTATCTATCTATCTATCTATCTATCTATCTATCTATCTATCTATCTATCTATCTATCTATCTATCTATCTATCTATCTATCTATCTATCTATCTATGTATCTATCTATCTATCTATCTATCTATCTATCTATCTATCTATCTATCTATCTATCTATCTATCTATCTATCTATCTATCTATCTATCTATCTATCTATCTATCTATCTATCTATCTATCTATCTATCTATCTATCTATCTATCTATCTATTTTTTCTATTTAGAGATTTACCAATAAATCGACTTACTTATCTAGTAGGCTAATCGAAGTCAGAAATTTCCCTCTCCAGATTCAAGCCCCGTCGAACTCCCTGACGTGCCAACCCATTCATCGATCTATCTCGGTCATCCAATACCCTGACGCCATCACCCCTTCCGCCGCAAGCAATGCTATGCCAGTATAAATACAGCATCGAACGCCCGCTGCCTGAGCTGCTTTCGCTCCTAGTAGCATTACTGAGATAACCCTAGCAACTTAGTACTTCAGCACCACTTTGACAGGCGCAATGCTCCGCTATTCCGTTAGCCACGTATTGGACTCCAACAAGCTGGGCCTCTCGAGCGGAGGCAGCAGCCCGCACCTGCTTGTCCCCGGCGGCGCCGCTGGAGGCGGCGGGAACGGCGTCAACAACGAGGCGGCTGCCGCGGTGGCGTACAGACAGATGCACCCGATGAGTCCGAGCAGTCCGACTGCCGAGCTGGAGGCTCAGCTGCTGGCAGGTGAGACAAGGGCTGTCAGGGATTGATGTAATGTTTTTAGATATTAAATAAATTCATAACCGGGCCATTGTTGTTTCAACTATTTTATTGTCGATTGCTAAGAATATATTTTCAGTCAATAGATTTAATAATATAATATTATATTTACTAAGTAAAATTCTTCAATAATTCAAAAGACCAAATCTATGGATCTAGTTTTCTAGATGTGTAATCTATAGATTTATTTGACCAAATCTACAGATCTAGTTCTCTAGATGTCTAATCTATAGATTGAATTGACCAAATCTACGGATCTAGTTCTCTAGATGTCTAATCTATAGATTTAATTAACCAAATCTACGGATCTAGTTCTCTAGATGTCTAATCTATAGATTGAATTAACCAAATCTACGGATCTAGTTCTCTAGATGCCCAATCTATAGATTTAGCCTCCCAAATCTACAGATCTAGTTCTCTAGATGTCTAATATATAGATTTAATTAACCAAATCTACGGATCTAGTTCTCTAGATGTCTAATCTATAGATTTAATTAACCAAATCTACGGATCTAGTTCTCTAGATGCCCAATCTATAGATTTAGCCTCCCAAATCTACTGATCTAGTTCTCTAGATGTCTAATCTATAGATTTAATTAACCAAATCTACGGATCTAGTTCTCTAGATGTCTAATCTATAGATTGAATTAACCAAATCTACGGATCTAGTTCTCTAGATGTCTAATCTATAGATTGAATTAACCAAATCTACGGATCTAGTTCTCTAGATGTCTAATCTATAGATTGAATTAACCAAGTCTACGGATCTAGTTCTCTAGATGTCTAATCTATAGATTGAATTAACCAAATCTACGGATCTAGTTCTCTAGATGTCTAATCTATAGATTGAATTAACCAAATCTACGGATCTAGTTCTCTAGATGTCTAATCTATAGATTGAATTAACCAACTCTACGGATCTAGTTCTCTAGATGCCCAATCTATAGATTTAGCCTCCCAAATCTACAGATCTAGTTCTCTAGATGTCTAATCTATAGATTGAATTAACCAAATCTACGGATCTAGTTCTCTAGATGTCTAATCTATAGATTTAATTAACCAAATCTACGGATCTAGTTCTCTAGATGTCTAATCTATAGATTGAATTAACCAAATCTACGGATCTAGTTCTCTAGATGCCCAATCTATAGATTTAGCCTCCCAAATCTACAGATCTAGTTCTCTAGATGTCTAATCTATAGATTGAATTAACCAAATCTACGGATCTAGTTCTCTAGATGTCTAATCTATAGATTGAATTAACCAAATCTACTGATCTAGTTCTCTAGATGTCTAATCTATAGATTTAATTAACCAAATCTACGGATCTAGTTCTCTAGATGTCTAATCTATAGATTGAATTAACCAAATCTACGGATCTAGTTCTCTAGATGTCTAATCTATAGATTGAATTAACCAAATCTACGGATCTAGTTCTCTAGATGTCTAATCTATAGATTGAATTAACCAAGTCTACGGATCTAGTTCTCTAGATGTCTAATCTATAGATTGAATTAACCAAATCTACGGATCTAGTTCTCTAGATGTCTAATCTATAGATTGAATTAACCAAATCTACGGATCTAGTTCTCTAGATGTCTAATCTATAGATTGAATTAACCAACTCTACGGATCTAGTTCTCTAGATGCCCAATCTATAGATTTAGCCTCCCAAATCTACAGATCTAGTTCTCTAGATGTCTAATCTATAGATTGAATTAACCAAATCTACGGATCTAGTTCTCTAGATGTCTAATCTATAGATTTAATTAACCAAATCTACGGATCTAGTTCTCTAGATGTCTAATCTATAGATTGAATTAACCAAATCTACGGATCTAGTTCTCTAGATGCCCAATCTATAGATTTAGCCTCCCAAATCTACAGATCTAGTTCTCTAGATGTCTAATCTATAGATTTAATTAACCAAATCTACGGATCTAGTTCTCTAGATGTCTAATCTATAGATTGAATTAACCAAATCTACTGATCTAGTTCTCTAGATGTCTAATCTATAGATTTAATTAACCAAATCTACGGATCTAGTTCTCTAGATGTCTAATCTATAGATTGAATTAACCAAATCTACGGATCTAGTTCTCTAGATGTCTAATCTATAGATTGAATTAACCAAATCTACGGATCTAGTTCTCTAGATGCCCAATCTATAGATTTATCCTCCCAAATCTACCGATCTAGTTCTCTAGATGCTTAATTGTTAGATTTAGTCTATTGTTTTCCAATTTATTAAGACAGATCTTCTCCACCAAGCGCCGAATCTTCAGACTCAGCCTAAACGAAGCCTCCCCAACCCCTCTGTAGGCGCTAAGCTTGCCAATCCCGCAGTGAGCAACCAACAACAAAGCAAAAAATCTCGCGGCATCGCAGGAGCCGCCAGAGCCGGAGCCGGACCACCCGCGCCGGAGGTTCCCGAAGCTTCGCCTGCTTCAACTGGCGGAGCCGGTTCGACAACCGCCATCGTTGTCAGCTCGGCGGATTCTACAACTTCGGCCTGGCGCCACCAGCAGAATCATCGGCACAACCTGCTGGTCGCCGGCGCCACCGGGTCCAGGACCCCCGAACCTCCAAGGCGCGGCCGCATCCGCCTGCCGGACGCCCAGCGGGATTACGAATTCTCCGACGACTCGTCCGCTACGCCGTCGCCGCAGCCAGGGGCTTCGTCGAGCTCGCTGACGCCGTACTTTGACGCGGAGAGAAACCAGCTGCTTGACGACATGTCGGACGCGTACAGGCGTATCATCACCTGCCTCGGCGAGGACACGGAGCGACAGGGACTGCGCAAGACGCCTGAGAGAGCGGCCAAGGCTATGCTGTACTTTACCAAGGGTGAGGCTGAGTTGGGGCTGGAGAGATAGATAGATAGATAGATAGATAGATAGATAGATAGATAGATAGATAGATAGATAGATAGATAGATAGATAGATAGATAGATAGATAGATAGATAGATAGATAGATAGATAGATAGATAGATAGATAGATAGATAGATAGATAGATAGATAGATAGATAGATAGATAGATAGATAGATAGATAGATAGATAGAAAGATAGATAGATAGATAGATAGATAGATAGATAGATAGATAGATAGATAGATAGATAGATAGATAGATAGATAGATAGATAGATAGATAGATAGATAGATAGATAGATAGATAGATAGATAGATAGATAGATAGATAGATAGATAGATAGATAGATAGATAGATAGATAGATAGATAGATAGATAGATAGATAGATAGATAGATAGATAGATAGATAGATAGATAGATAGATAGATAGATAGATAGATAGATAGATAGATAGATAGATAGATAGATAGATAGATAGATAGATAGATAGATAGATAGATAGATAGATAGATAGATAGATAGATAGATAGATAGATAGATAGATAGATAGATAGATAGATAGATAGATAGATAGATAGATAGATAGATAGATAGATAGATAGATAGATAGATAGATAGATAGATAGATAGATAGATAGATAGATAGATAGATAGATAGATAGATAGATAGATAGATAGATAGATAGATAGATAGATAGATAGATAGATAGATAGATAGATAGATAGATAGATAGATAGATAGATAGATAGATAGATAGATAGATAGATAGATAGATAGATAGATAGATAGATAGATAGATAGATAGATAGATAGATAGATAGATAGATAGATAGATAGATAGATAGATAGATAGATAGATAGATAGATAGATAGATAGATAGATAGATAGATAGATAGATAGATAGATAGATAGATAGATAGATAGATAGATAGATAGATAGATAGATAGATAGATAGATAGATAGATAGATAGATAGATAGATAGATAGATAGATAGATAGATAGATAGATAGATAGATAGATAGATAGATAGATAGATAGATAGATAGATAGATAGATAGATAGATAGATAGATAGATAGATAGATAGATAGATAGATAGATAGATAGATAGATAGATAGATAGATAGATAGATAGATAGATAGATAGATAGATAGATAGATAGATAGATAGATAGATAGATAGATAGATAGATAGATAGATAGATAGATAGATAGATAGATAGATAGATAGATAGATAGATAGATAGATAGATAGATAGATAGATAGATAGATAGATAGATAGATAGATAGATAGATAGATAGATAGATAGATAGATAGATAGATAGATAGATAGATAGATAGATAGATAGATAGATAGATAGATAGATAGATAGATAGATAGATAGATAGATAGATAGATAGATAGATAGATAGATAGATAGATAGATAGATAGATAGATAGATAGATAGATAGATAGATAGATAGATAGATAGATAGATAGATAGATAGATAGATAGATAGATAGATAGATAGATAGATAGATAGATAGATAGATAGATAGATAGATAGATAGATAGATAGATAGATAGATAGATAGATAGATAGATAGATAGATAGATAGATAGATAGATAGATAGATAGATAGATAGATAGATAGATAGATAGATAGATAGATAGATAGATAGATAGATAGATAGATAGATAGATAGATAGATAGATAGATAGATAGATAGATAGATAGATAGATAGATAGATAGATAGATAGATAGATAGATAGATAGATAGATAGATAGATAGATAGATAGATAGATAGATAGATAGATAGATAGATAGATAGATAGATAGATAGATAGATAGATAGATAGATAGATAGATAGATAGATAGATAGATAGATAGATAGATAGATAGATAGATAGATAGATAGATAGATAGATAGATAGATAGATAGATAGATAGATAGATAGATAGATAGATAGATAGATAGATAGATAGATAGATAGATAGATAGATAGATAGATAGATAGATAGATAGATAGATAGATAGATAGATAGATAGATAGATAGATAGATAGATAGATAGATAGATAGATAGATAGATAGATAGATAGATACATAGATAGATAGATAGATAGATAGATAGATAGATAGATAGATAGATAGATACATAGATAGATAGATAGATAGATAGATAGATAGATAGATAGATAGATAGATAGATAGATAGATAGATAGATAGATAGATAGATAGATAGATAGATAGATAGATAGATAGATAGATAGATAGATAGATAGATAGATAGATAGATAGATAGATAGATAGATAGATAGATAGATAGATAGATAGATAGATAGATAGATAGATAGATAGATAGATAGATAGATAGATAGATAGATAGATAGATAGATAGATAGATAGATAGATAGATAGATAGATAGATAGATAGATAGATAGATAGATAGATAGATAGATAGATAGATAGATAGATAGATAGATAGATAGATAGATAGATAGATAGATAGATAGATAGATAGATAGATAGATAGATAGATAGATAGATAGATAGATAGATAGATAGATAGATAGATAGATAGATAGATAGATAGATAGATAGATAGATAGATAGATAGATAGATAGATAGATAGATAGATAGATAGATAGATAGATAGATAGATAGATAGATAGATAGATAGATAGATAGATAGATAGATAGATAGATAGATAGATAGATAGATAGATAGATAGATAGATAGATAGATAGATAGATAGATAGATAGATAGATAGATAGATAGATAGATAGATAGATAGATAGATAGATAGATAGATAGATAGATAGATAGATAGATAGATAGATAGATAGATAGATAGATAGATAGATAGATAGATAGATAGATAGATAGATAGATAGATAGATAGATAGATAGATAGATAGATAGATAGATAGATAGATAGATAGATAGATAGATAGATAGATAGATAGATAGATAGATAGATAGATAGATAGATAGATAGATAGATAGATAGATAGATAGATAGATAGATAGATAGATAGATAGATAGATAGATAGATAGATAGATAGATAGATAGATAGATAGATAGATAGATAGATAGATAGATAGATAGATAGATCACCCTCATCGCACTGCAGGCTACGAAGAGACCATCGCTGACATCCTGAACGACGCCGTATTCGACGAGAATCACGAGGAGATGGTTGTGGTGAAAGACATCGAGATGTTCTCGATGTGCGAGCACCACATGGTGCCATTCATGGGCAAGGTGTCAATCGGCTACCTGCCCAATAAGCGCGTGCTTGGCATCAGCAAATTGGCTCGAATAGTGGAAGTCTTTAGTCGACGATTGCAGGTACAGTTTTCTGACGCTTGCTTTTACATGAAAATCTATAATTAGATATGCCGATGTTAGGATATGCGTGATGGACTTGGACTTTAACCAGGCCAAGAAAAGCTTTTAGGTATCTACTCGTAATCAATACGGGCCTACTATTTTTAGCGAATTAGAAAGTTGAAGGGTTGTCAGAATAGCAAATAAAATCTTTATTAGTAATAAATTCGCAAAAAAAACTCCGCGAAAGATATTGTTTGACTTTTTATCTGTTTAACTTTTAATGATACTCATCTTAGCAAATTGAGAATTACACTTATTTATCGTTGTGTTAAAATTTCTTTAGTCACTTTTGCCCCTCGGCCACGTACCAGGTTATTTTTATATCATAGGATAGCTAGATGTACATAGGATAGCTAGGTGTACATAGGATAGCTAGGTGTATATAGGATAGCTAGATGTACATAGGATAGCTAGGTGTTCATAGGATAGCTAGATGTACATAGGATAGCTAGATGTACATAGGATAGCTAGGTGTACATAGGATAGCTAGGTGTATATAGGATAGCTAGATGTACATAGGATAGCTAGGTGTTCATAGGATAGCTAGATGTACATAGGATAGCTAGATGTACATAGGATAGCTAGATGTACATAGGATAGCGAGATGTACATACGCTCGTAGGATCGATAGATGCACATAGGATAGCTGGATGCACATAGGATAGCTAGATGTACATAGGATAGCTAGATGTACATAGGATAGCTAGATGTACATAGGATAGCTAGATGTACATACGCTCGTAGGATCGATAGATGCACATAGGATAGCTGGATGCACATAGGATAGCTAGATGTACATAGGATAGCTAGATGCACATAGGATAGCTAGATGTACATAGGATAGCTAGATGTTCATAGGATAACTATATGTACATAGGATAGCTAGACGCACATAGGATAGCTAGATGTACATGGGATAGCTAGATGTACATAGGATAGCGAGATGTTCATAGGATAACTATATGTACATAGGATAGCTAGATGTACATGGGATAGCTAGATGTACATAGGATAGCTAGATGTACATAGGATAGCTGGATGTACATAGGATAGCTGGATGTACATAGGATCGATAGATGTACATAGGATCGATAGATGTACATAAGATAGCTAGATGTACTTAGGATAGCTAGATGTACATAGGATCGATAGATGTACATAAGATAGCTAGATGTACTTAGGAGAGCTAGATGTTCTTAGGATAGCTAGATGTACATAGGATAAAATTGTTTATTAGGTGCGTGAAATGCACATCGGGTGCGCACAATATACGCTCGTACGGTAGAAGCGCCGTACTTTAACTGATTGATGGCTGCCTTCGTCAACAATCCCGCAGGTTCAAGAGCGCCTAACAAAGCAAATCGCACTGGCCCTGATGGAGGCCATCAGGCCAGCCGGTGTCGCCGTGGTTATCCAGGCCACGCACATGTGCATGGTGATGCGCGGCGTGCAAAAGATCAACGCCAGCACCGTTACTTCAACTATGCTCGGCGCATTTCGAGAGGATACAAAAACTCGCGACGAATTTATGAATCACATCAAATAAGCGGCCGCGATAGCCGCTTCAGTTGCTAGTCGGAAAAAATTAAGACTCGGAAAATAGACGTCTTGAAGCTCCTCGCAATTCATATCGATCAAACACAATTAGTTGTGAATTTAACCCCGTAATGACCTCGATAAAAATGTAAAAACTTTCCCGTATATACATAGTTAGATGTGGCACTTATGCCCAGTTGCGTAAGAGGGCTAATGAACTCGCTGTGTTGCGCCGTGTGAAATCCATACATGAACTTGTAAGCGAATGTTTTCTTTGGAACAAGGCTTGTGTACAAAAGCGAGCGGGGAATAATGCAAAAAAGGAGAGAGGGTACGAATTGAGGGAGTGGGGTGGATGCAAAATAGGAGACAGGGTACGAATTGAGGGAGTGGGGTGGATGCAAAAAAGGAGAGAGGGTACGAATTGAGGGAGTGGGGTGGATGCAAAATAGGAGACAGGGTGCGAATTAAGGGAGTGGGGTGGATGAAAAATAGGAGACCGGGTATGAATTAAGGGAGTGGGGTGGATGCAAAATAGGGGACGGGGTAGGAATTGAGGGTGTAAGGTGGATGCAAAATAGGAGACAGGCTACGAATTGAGGAAGTGGGGTGGATGCAAAATAGGAGACAGGGTAGGAATTGAGGGAGTGAGATTGATGCAGAATCTTTGACGGGCGTTATGAGTGCAAGGGTAGGGTAAAGAGTGCGTTGTGTGCGTACTCTTGTAATAGGAGATACTCTCAAAGCTAAAAGCTGGAAGTGAATTGGTCATAGAAAAATCTAGACGAGAATAAATAAATAGCTTTTAAAGAGGATCAGATGGTGTTGAGTTGCATGTACTTTTTATGACGTCAATAGGCGCACTCGTATGATAACATATTAAACTTTTATATCGATATTTCTGAACCATAAAAATTTTTTTAGCAATATCCAAACAATTTGTGTTATCGAAAAACCATGAAATCGAAAAATTGAATTATTTTGTTGTTGTTAAAAAAATCATCAAGCCGGAAAAAATAAATATACAACAGTTATATTTTAATTAAGATCGAAAGTACAATCCTAAGTGGTTTAAATTATCCCTATTAAATTGTGCAGTTGTTTGTGACAAAATTTAAAAATAAAAAATTATATAAACTAAATATTTGGCTCAAAAATACACAATATTAAGTCCATTTCCATCGAAAATTACAAGAATCGAAGCGAAAACGGCCAGCGAAGATACTTGTATTTTAGAAACAAATTTCGAGAATTTTTATCAAATACTCAAATTTGACCAGCAATTTTGAGCTAGAAAAGGCAAAAAACACGTTTGCTTCAGGACAAAAAAGAAACATGAAAATAAAGCAAACTAAACCTAAATTAGTATTTAATTTGAGCATGATTTTCATTCAAAATGGAGGGAATATTCTAATTTGAAAATTGACTTCATTTGACCAAAAATATTCTGATTAGGCAAACAAATTTACTACGAAAATCAGTAAAAGCTAAGCTAAAAATCATTAAAGGTAATTTTTCTGCTTTTTAAACTTAGCTATTCTAGCTAAGCTAAACACAAGAACATTGCGCAATTGCCTACATTTTTACAACACTGAATTATCTAGCGAGAAATCAATAAGTACTCGTAGATGTCACTTCAATCAGTTGGCAACAGCTGTGTTCCAAGCGTCCTCAAGCTCGTCCTCAACAATCCTAAAAACCAAGTTTTTTTTCACTTAGTTTTGTTTTTTTAGATCAGATTTTGCAGGAAAACTACATAGTTGAGACCTTATGTTGAGCAAGGTCCTTAATTTCTTATTAACTTCAGTCCAATTAGCTGATAATAAGTAAAATGTAAAGGACAATTGAGGATGAGGATAGGTGTTGTGGCCCCAACCAATCAGGGCTGAGCAGTTGTACTTTACACAGCCATCGCAAGCATCTTAGGCTGTACATTTGGCATAATTAATGGGCAGGTGTAAAAAAGTGATAAAATATTAATCAACCTCTTCTCCGCCTCCGCACTCTCCAATTGTTGAGCCTTCTGTCTAAGCAGCGATTGCTGATAACGAACTTCTTTTTCTAAGTCGTCTCGTTTGCTTTCGTTTTCTTTCAGCAGGGTTACAATACTGAAATAGAAATGAATTTGTTGCATAAACTATTTATCGATTCTTTCTAAGTAGTATGGATTTACATAAGCAATTTAAAATGTTAAAAATCATAAAATTATTGCAGAAAACTTGCGTTTGAACCAACTTCTCCAGTTTTATTGATGGTTTTGTCTGGAATGGATGAAACAAAATTGATTTTAGTGCAAAAAATCTAAATTAGGACATGTCATCAGTTAATAAATACAATGTAAAATTTAATAAACACAATGTAATAATTATAACATGGTAAATTTAAAACCAATTTTCACAGCTTAGAAAAATTTTCCTAAAATCGTTACCGTTAAACATATTGTTAGAATTAATGTACTTTTTAAGACTTCATGATAATAAAACGAAATTATACGTTATTTTATGCTGTTAAAATGTATTCTCTATCAGAAAATTGGCAATTTTTTAAGTAAATTCAATTTTATAGGTGAAAATGCTTTCTCAAAAGTAATTGCATTTTAAACCTAAACTTGTGTACTTGTCTTCAAATTAAAAATTAACTGGCAGACAAGACACATTTCTCAAACTATTGACATTCATGAAGCAAGCAAGCAAGCCTCTTTTTCAACTTATTGCGGAGTTGTTAGCTGTCCCTCAAACTGGTGAAAAAAAACTATTTGCTCTTCAAAAAAACAGCTCTGACTCTCTCGCTGAGAGATTAGCAAAATTGCAGCAAAATTACAAAATTTTTGTTAGCAAAAAAACCGGTAAACTGTTATGAAAAAACTGTTCAAAACAATTATTATAACAAATTACTTCATCAAGTTCGTCCTCTATCTAAAAAAACAACATTGGCAATTAAAACAAATTAGCGATTCGAATTTAAAACTTTTTTTAACGAAGGACGTTTACTATTTTATTTCTTTGTTAAAACGAAAAATGTCGTTTTATTACCTTGCTTTTACTTCTTTCGTTGAATGCATTCTGCAGTTTCAGTTCTTCTATGAGTTGATTGGCCAGTCGCGCCAGTTGCCTCTCCTGCTCCTCCATCTAGAAGCAAACAATTTTTTAAACACAGTTGAGTATAGCTCCTCGGTTCAGTTAACAAGTCATTTTATTTACTTACAGCTGCTCTGAATGCGTCCCTTTCGTTCTGAAGATTTGTTGCCTAAAAGAAAATTTTAATATAAAAAAATAATAACATTTACAGAGGGGGAAAGTGTTTTCAGTTACATGGTACTTTGAATTCCAACACTTACCGCACTAACTACCGAATCCAGGTACTGCTGTAGTTTATTGTGCTTCTTAACAAACTTTTGCAGCAATATATTGTCACGGTGTTTCGATCTAAAACCAAATTTTTTTATTGAGAGAAAGATTTAGTTATGAAAATTCGACGCTGACCTACTAATAGTAGACTATAAGGCAGTTATAGCGCACTTACTGTAGCGCATTTTTCAATCCCAACACTTCAACTGTGAGCTTCTCCTTCTCCGCCGACGTGTCCGCCAAGTCCTCGGATAGTCGGACCCGTTCGCGCTCGGAATTCTGAATTGCAAATGCAGCCGAGTGATGAAATGATACGTGACACTGGCAGCTCACTGCTTGACATACTGGGGGCAAAAAGAAAGAAAAAGACAGATATAGAGACGGGCAGACAGACATACTGACACAGACAGACAGACAGACAGACAGACAGACAGACAGAAAGACAGACAGACAGAAAGACAGACAGACAGACAGACATAAACTAAAAATCGCACCTGAAGCTGCCGCGTCAACTCCTCGATGGCCTGTTTGTGCTGACCCCGGACCTCCATCAACTCTCTGTGCAACTCCTTGACCCGGTCGACAGTCTCCAGGTCCTGGTCCTCCCTGTCAATCACAGCACTCTGATACTTGGCTTTCACTTCACGTAGTCGACTTCGTAGACGTTCCTGCTCTGCTCGAAGCTCCGCGCTCTCCGCTTCCAACTCTTCGGCTCGGGTTTTTAGTTTTGTTGCTAAGGGTAGGGAACATTATAATTTTTAATTAAGTTGTTTTTTATTTTAAGTACACTGCCTATTGCTGCTAGTGACGCTTCCTTGTGAGCAGAGCACTTGTGAGGGGCGAGTGGCTCGGCGGTCTAGCGCGTCTGCCTTGTGTGCCACTCTGGTCCAGGTTCGACCGCGCGTTGTAGGTTGGCTATTTTCCCTAGCGCAGTTTCGTGTGCAGGGTCACATTAATTTGGGGCCTTGTGCACGAATTGGTTGGGCTATGGGCCAGTTGTGCAATTTACGCCCATGAGGGCAACCCTCTAAGGCATAGAGAGTGTACATTCCTGGAACCGCCGCTTGTACACCCTATGTGAGTGCGTGCCTGGATGCCGACTTGTGTTTGTGTCTATGCCTGCATACCGTATTTAGTGCGACTGAACGCCCTTCAGGAGTCAGCGCAATGGAAAGTCATGCCCAGTCGCTGGTTGTGGGACGATGTCGCTTTAAGCGTCATGTGAGCGACCTGTATTTTTGAACAAAGAATTTGAGAATTTCAAGCCGCTCACTGTCCGTGACATAGTTCTTATGCGCCTGCTTGGCCCGCTCCTGCTGCAGACTCAGCTGATGAATCAGCAGCTGATTTTCTTCCAGCACAAGTCGCGCCTGTTCGGTGAATTCGTCCCAGTTCGAGTCTTGCGCGGCGGCGGCCTGAGCCGCTCCGACGCCTTCTCTGATCTTCAATCGGAGCCGCTCGTTCTCCCTGACCAGCTCAGCCGCTTCGGCTTCCACCAGCTGCAGCCGGGCCTCGCAACGCTGCTGAGCCTCTTCTTTGACGGCCAGCTGCGCCTCGTAGGCGGCCAACAGCGGGGCGAAGGTGCGCGCGTCACAGAGCCACGGTGGGACCGGGCCTTTGCCTGGCAGCAGGCGGCGCGCCTGGGACGGTTGTTTGTTTTTCTATCAAATTGAGGATTTCTATACCAACTGCTCGAAGGAGACTTTCTATCAATAGATGCTATGGGAGATTTTTTACTGCTCGGGGAGACTTTCGAACTTCTTGAAGGGGATTTTCTAACTGCTCGGAGACATTTTCAGTCTGCTTGAGAAGATTTTCTAACTGTCAGCTTGGTGGATTTCAAACTGCCTCAGGTAGATTTTTAAGCTTTCTGTTTTGGGGGTTTTCTACTTTACTTCTGGGGAAAATTTTCCGACTTTTCGCAAAAATTTTCTAGCTGCTCAGAGAGACTTTCTAGCTCATTGGGGGACTGTATAACTGCTCAGGGCAGTCAGGGGGGATTTTCTTTATATTTAAAAAGTTTTCTAAATACACGCAAGGATTTGAAGCTGTTCGGGAGATTTTAATTTTCCTGCAGAAATTTTCTCGCTGCTTGGGGAGATTTTCTGTTGAGTAGCTCGTACATGGGTGATTTAAAATGTCTGTCTGCGCCCCCCTGGTGGGGGCACCGAAGAGCAAGTCTTTCACTCAAAACCAAGTTAGGCATCACAAAACTAGAAAAATTTTTGCATAGTTTTAGATCAATTCTACTTTTTTAACTCGTATTTTACCAAACAATCTAATATTGCTGGATTCGAAAGTACTAAGCCGAAAGCTAATACCTCAACGGTGGCATCAGAATCGCGACTAGTCAGCAAGCGACTCATCTCCGAGGTCAGCCTTCGTATGGTGCGCTTCAAATTCTGCACATCGGACGGGTCTTGCGACAGTTGGCTGCTGCGCAGGGTTTGCTGGTGCTGCTGACTGACACTGCCAGCCGATTCTGAGAGATCAGCTGATTGATCTGTCAGGGTGATTGATTGATAAGTTGAAATTGTGTACTCAATAAATCCCCTTCCCGAGTAGGAAAAGTAACGAACCGTGGTGCAATGATGATTCCATTCCGTAGGAGTTTATTGACACTCCGGTCAGCAACCGGCTACCCTCAGGGTGTCTCGGCTCTGCCGCTGGCGGGACGGTTTCATTAGCAGCGGCTACATCAACCTGATCCTCGCCATGGAAACCAACACGTCGAGGCGAGCGCTGCGAAGCGACAGGATTGGATCGAGAGCTCCGGGGAGTTGGGATCGCGTCAGCTGGTGCTTTGCTGGGCACCGCGGGACCCCTGGGCGACACACCACTGGAAGTTGCTGCTGCCTTCTGCCCAGATGAAGACAAAGACAATCGTGAAAATTCAGCAATCGCTTTAATAAGCGAAACAACTTCAAGCTTTCTAACAAATCTACCTTCTGTACGTCCGCGTAAACAGGCTCTTGTGCGCTTGCTTCCAGAGCCACTGAAATATTGCGTGGCACAATAAATTTTGCTTAACTTTTCTACATGAAGTTTGATATCATAATAATGACACCATGTATTACCAGATGCTTCAACAGTTTCTTCTACAACTTCATCATCCTCAAGATCGGAGTTCTGTTCAGGGGAATCATTCGGCTGCTCCTCGGCTATCATCGACTGAATTCTTGCATAGCTGAAATTAGAGGGCAGCATTTTTTCGTCAAAAATTTGGTCAACGAAAATTACATTTCCTGGATAAAAAATTCTAAAAATTACCCGGGATCATCAGTCAACTCATCAATAGGCTCAGGTACTTCAGTTATTTTTGCAACAGGAGCACTCTAAAGTAGAAATAAAATTAGGATGAATTTTTATTGGAAATCTAGTTGACTTTCAGATACTATTTATTTTGCTTCAAAACTACAGAATTAAAATTTTATAAAGTTTTTTTTATTTATTATAATTGCAATGAACACAATTTTTTTCCAATAAATATCTTTCTTAAACACTTGATTTAATTATTTACTATTAGGAGCCAGCAGATTATAAAGAGAATCAGATTTTTGCACTAGAAATCTATACTTTAAGATTACATAAAAAAGCTAATGACAATATTTATTGATCCAATTATATTTATGTCCAATTTTTGGACATAATAAACCAAAACTTATTTTAAAAAAGGTATCTAAAGATGAAAAGGGTTAAAACTGCTTCATATAGACAAAATGATTTCTTAATTTTAAATGTTTTTTACTAATAAAGAAATTTTAAAGCAAAAAATAGTTATTTTAAAAAATCAGAATAAATCACAAAGAAATTGATTTACAATATGGAGATAGCAAAAAATAACTTACAGAAGTTTCAGGAGGTTTCTTCTGCTTTTTCATGCAGTTAAATGGGGAAAGCTTTTGTGCCATTTAAAAATGTTTTGAAAACCAAAATATAGCTTATTTAGTACTTTGAACCTTCAGTGCATTTAAATTTATTTGGTAGGCTTTGCAGAGATGTGATGTGCCGAAATATCTCGTAAAATGTATAAAAAGCCTCAGAAATTAAAATCGAGTTGTAAAGATCATCAAACACGGCACTGCATTCCGGAGCCTAGTCAAGCTGTTATATAACTTATATTTTCTTCTGTCGTCTTAGACTGTAAAATATCCTGACAATGAGTGTAAATCAAACCAAATATATGTAAATGCAGAATTTTTTATTGCTTTATAATTCAAATAATAAAAAGGTATAAAAGTAGTACTTTTATGTAGTATTTTTTTGTAGAGGTACAAGTTCTTTTGCTACATTTTAATGAATAGAATTTGTTTTTTTCGATTCGGTACCGTTCACTTCAATCAAAAATAAAATAAAAAATTAATGACTAATGATTCTTTCTTTGAGTCCTTTATACGGCACAATTTTACGGACCTGGTTAGATCAGCTAACCCTTGCCTCAATGCGCTATATGAAGGCTTTTAAGGGACTTAAACTTTGTGCGAGTACATGTAGTACGACAACTTTGATACATTTAGATTTACTAAGTAACTCCAAGTTGTCCTTCGCACGATAGTCCGTGGTTTGGGAGCCCCTCCTAATGTTGAGCAAGGGTTTTTGACAATGCAAATTGCTGGGGCTGATACATGCATAATGGTTGTAGCTCATGGCACAGAGTAAGCGTTTTGTTGTATATGAAACCGGATTACACATTTTTGATGGAATTATCGCGTAACAGCCAGATGGCGCATTTCATGGCCCCCATACGAATAAACAAAAAGAGCAGAGGCACATTGAGGAAGAGTATTGAGGTCTTCATACGAGGTAGAAGAGTACTCGTACGCATCTGCAATCGCGACCCCGGCAAATACAGTACCGGTAATATCGTACAGTTGCATGGTAGAGACGATCACGAGCATCTAACCGTTTCAGAGGAAAGCCCCCAAGTTGGTCCGATCATTCGATGGTTCTTTCCACCGGGGCAAAGCAGCGTTTCACTTTATTGACGCCATTCTACAGGGTGCATTTTCCAACGCGGATTGCATGCTTAAAAGTTACATGTAATCCCAGATCATTTGACTCTGACAAAGGGGTATTATGGGTATTGAGCTTTTTTATATCCCACTTCCACTTTCATGGTCAAGAAGATAACAATTGTCTTCTCAGTACTAATCTTGAGGCCTTTACGTGCGCCCGGTTTTCCACTTTGTTGGCAAAATGTTTTATCAGATCCTACAGGGATCCTAGAAGGGAATCGAGCTGTATTTTACTATGTCAAAAGCTACAATGATGTCACAAGAGCGCGAGCTCAAAATACGAATTAAATTCTTAATCTTCAGCTACATTTTCATACCCCTGTCCCGAAAAACAGCCCTTCATCAAAGACGTCAGGTCTCCAGCGACCAATTGATAGGAGATGGTCATGACAAACATCATTTGGGGACGATCCACACTCCAATCTAAGGAGGAATTTGGAGCACAAATTCTCTAAGAAGCACTCGTGTGGGGATCGCACTAGCTATCAAGCTACGTACAAGGCCGGAGCCACCTCTTTCCCTTGGTGCAGCCAATGGTGATTTTTATTTGCTCTCTATTTACCGACTTGGTATCGTCCCACTTCTGTTGTCATAGGGAGTTGTAGAACGGTATAGACTGCGTATTCGCGAATACTACGCATTTACAATATACTTTGTCAATATTAGCTTTAATAAAAATGGGAAAATTATTGGTGTTTGGTAGTTTTCATGGGAATACTACATTTTAATCGGGATTATTGAAAATTACGGTACTTCGACATGCATCGAGGTACTTGGGAAAATTATGTTTCGCACGAAAAAAAACAGCATTCATTTAGTATTCTTATCCTATTTTTTAAACTGAAAGTACCAAAAAACGTGCAACAATCATGGCCTATACAATAAATTTAGAAAAAAATTATGTACAAAAAACAATTTACGGGTGTATTTTACAAACAAAGGAATATGGAAATCATTTGATTACATGCGAGTACTGGATGCAAGCATTTAAATTCTGTCGTCCGCTCACAGAAATATATAACAAAGACTTGGACTTAGCTGTCAAGAAACTTATTTTCACGGAAAATAAAATAATTTTAAGTGGATATTAATCAAGGTTGGGAATAACTTTGCTGTACTCGAGTACTTAGTTTGTTACAAGAATCGGATATTTAAATCATGCGAATAAATTCCTAAGCTCCTAAGCAAACAATCAATGTATATTTTAATTTTTTTAGAATAATTCAACGAGCTGATAATGCAAGAAACAGACGGCAAAGATATTGTATAAAAGTCGCCAATAACATGCTATGTACTTACGCTATAGGAGTAAAACAGTCCTTAGCTTTACCAAGTTATAAAGGTATCAAAGAACGTGAAAGGTATAGTTAAATGAAATTTTTGCAGCACTATTAAATTTCTTTAATGCACATGTACTGTTAATCAAGTCAAAGTTTACCTGAAAGTTTAAGAGAAATAAAAGGAAAACAACATGAACTGTGGGTTTACAAGTTACATGTAGCTTTAAGAGGAGTTGTAGCCTAGTGACTAGAGCGCTTGCTGTATGACCGGAAGGTCGTTGGTTCGAGCCCCGGCCCTAGGAGACAATTTTTGCCCCTTGAGCAAGGCACTTAATCCCGCATTGCTTCAGTCCACCCAGCTGAGATCGGGTACCAGTTTGAGCTGGGTAAATTTAGGGTGGGTGTTGCGGCCCCTCCAGCACGTCAGGACTGAGCAGCTGTACACAGCCCTCGGATGCGCCGCGCAACTAGCTGCGGCTGCGCCGTGGGCTGTACAACTGGTTGAAACGTCAGGTGTCTAAATTTATTGATTTTTCTATGTAGCTTTAAAGGTGTTGATGCTGTCTGCACTGTTCATGCATAGTAAAAAAATCCGTTGCGCTCGGTAGACGTATACGTAAAAATATAAAAATTGCGCAGATGCTGCTTGCTACTGATATTGCAGATGAACTTTACTTCTTCATTTCTTACTTACCTCATAATTTAGGGATAAGCGCCGAGGTATAGGGCTATAAGACACCCAAAAAAATTAGTAGCTAACTGGTTCGCTGCACGGGCACAAAAAGTTCATGCTAATCCAACAATTACGCTTCAATTTAGCAGTCACTGTTGTCCCTAATTGTCTTTCGGCCTCACTTCCAAGATCAGGCCTCTAACGGACACATTGGGATGAAATCGGAACTGCGCCGTGAGGTACTCAACAAACGACGGATTGGTATTGCAAAATTCGACTGTTCTTTCTACACACAGTGCTTCACCTTCGATAGACAATACAAATCTATTGATGCTCCTCTTGAAGTAGAATTGAAATCGAAGGCTGCACACATCAGCATCGTCCGGAATCATTCCTGGTATGTCGACAACTCGGCTCTGAAGACGCAGCTTTATTTCTTTGACTACCTCATCGCTGCCCAGGTCGCATCCTCGGGCGAATAAGTAAACTTTGCGGACTTTTCCAACTGGCCTCCAGCTCATCGCGGTTTCATGCGCATTGGCCCCCGTGTCTGTTTGCTCCTGACTTTCGGGTAGGTAGATCGGCTGAGGAGATCCGGTAGAAAATGGCCGAATGTAGGAGTTGAAGCGGTCTGGCAGATCTTTGCTGATCCGCATCTTTGGATCCCACAGAAGAAGTTGGTCGATTAGATCCCACATTTTTGCTGCGTTTTGTCGCTCCCGGAAATCTGGAAAGGCGCACCTGTCGGAGTTGATGCGCACTTTGGCTTGCCAGGAGTTGTGGTGTGATCAATGCTCATTGCGCATCGATCAACCTCACTAAATTTGGGAAGAGCCTCTAGATATTTGTCCGAAAGAACTTTTGAAGCCTCTAATGGTCTATCAGACATTTTGCCGGTGTAGTAGCAAACAAATGGCTCCTCACGGAACAGCAGCTCGCACATGACAAGGCCAAACGAGAACCAGTCCGCAGCTGTCCCGTATTCCGTGTTGCCGTCTATATCAATGCACTGGTACAATTCTGGAGCACGCCACCAAGTAGTTCCCATTTTAGCCGTCATTTTTTGGCCGACGTCCCTGCAGTCCTCAAAGTCGCACAATTTGCAAAGGGTCTTGTCGTTGAAGAGCAACACATTGTAGCTCTTTAGGTCCCGGTGAATCATGCCGTGTTTATGAAGGAACACCAGAGCTTCACGGATCTGCATTATAAAGCTAAAGCAGTGATCTTTCGTATAGAAAGTTCCACCGTCGACATGAATATCGGATCGCACTGAATCATCTGTCTGAGTCGGGCATTCCGCCTTGCAGCGATGCAGCAAGTGGCCCAGACTGCACTCGCCTTGCTCAAGAATGACGAACGGACCGCACACGGCGGACTGCAAATCTGCTCCGATTCCAAGGGGAACCACAAACCAGTTTTTATCTGGCTTTAGTTGATTCATGTCGCGATTTAGCTTGAGCAGTCGCTTATACTCGTTTTCACATCTTCGTTGGGCTTCAGCTTTGCGTTCCTGCTCCGGCCCACCGCAAAACAGTTTAGTAACTACGGTCTCGCCCTTTCTGAATTTGTTCAATAATCCTTCGACATTGCCCTGCCGCGGAGCATCATCTCGTCGAAATCCTTCTGGCGACCAGTCTTTCAATAGCTCGACAAAGTACAATCTTGTGTTGCTCCGCAAGTTTGATCGGGTGATTTCGCCTCTAATTCTAAGATCTTGAGCTGTTAGTTCATTTGACATTGTAGAATAGGCTGGAGAATACTTTTTTAATATTTTGGAGATTATATTTCAAAGTTAAATTTTCTAATAATTTTTTTGATTAAAAAATAAAACTGTGTATGCCTAGCTACCAAGCGTGGCAGCATATAAAAACAGAACTCTTTTCGTCAAGGTAAAAGAGCAGAACTGCAACTAATGTACTGGAGAAGAGCAGTTGTTAGCTTTCGTACATGTAGCTATTGTACTTACACTGTACACTCAAATAATGCAATTTCATTTTTCTGCGCTAAATGTTTCAGAATGGGTTCGGTTAGATGCACTTCATTTTCTGGTTTAGCTATGCTTATTTTATTTTCATTCCTTGTGTTGGTGGGTATTAGTGTACTTCTGTTCGTCTGTCTCTCTCTTTTCTCTCCCCCTTTCCGTTTATCTAACGATTCCATATGATCGCCGCGGGTCAGAGATTCGTCAACTATTGTAATAAAAATTGCTAAAAACCGTTTTCACTTTGACTGAAAATTTTATTAGCCCGCAATGCTACTAGTTGCAATGTTAGCGATTCAGTAGAACTAAGTTGTCAATATAAGCGTATATATGTTAATTTCACCTTGGGTCTCAAGGCTCAATTAATGCTAAGAACATTTTCTCTGCAGCTGAAGTTAGGACATTCTATATCATCTAGCCTACTAGCTAAAACTGATGATTTTCTGCCAGGTGTCTCCTCGGAAAAATTATACTTATCAACAGCTAGCAATTTGAAAATATAAAAGGTGCAGAAAAAAAATTTAAAAAATTCAAAAAACAACCTAAAAAGGCTCGATAATTATAACAATGAACTAACTATGTCTTATAGGAGTGATCACAGATACTATAACTACTAGATGGGCCACTCAAGCTAATTTTTCCGACAAATTTTTTATTCTACTTCCTGCTGAGTAGCAATATAGGAAAGTGACAGTATTACTTGCCAAAAAAAATAAATCAAATAGTGACTTTGTACAAGAGAATTTCATAAGCAACTTGTTTTGTTTAGCTTTGTGCAGAGACGCGGGACGGAGTGTACATATATTGCAGCTTCTTTTAAAACGTGAGGAATGGGGTTGGTCTAGAATGGGGTAAACAGAATCTGTGTGGAAAGGCACGATAGGAGGGGGAGAGCGGAGTGGATCGATAATTTAAGCAGATAGGGTAGAGAATCAGGATTGCACATAGTCTAATTTTGGGGTGGTTGGGGGTTAGAAAATTTCGGGCTGGCGAATCCTGTTCAAATACAAGCTGATAACGATAAACAAGACCAGACAGTGAAATGTGAAACGACGGCATCTCGCAGCACATCTCGAGAAATGCCTTTTGATTCAAACCACTGCTGTGCTGCCACTTGCACGAGCTCTGTGCTGTCGCCACCTAATAATGGAAATCCAGTGCGAATGCACAGGTTTCCGAGAGACAACACTGTGGCGAAGCGCTGGCAGCAGCTACTGGAGCTGGATATGGACTTGAAAACAATCAGATCACGGGGCCTGCGCGTTTGCAGCTTACACTTTACGGACGAGGCCTACAGCTGTCCTTCAAAACGCCACGAGCAAGACACTCGTCTCCGCTGGGACGCAATCCCCCACCGTGAGCTGGTGTTGCCTCGACTCGTCCGTATGGACCAGCTGCCCCCTGTGCAACGGACAGATGAAGAGGCGGACAACTTATACCCTCCGGTGCTGAAGCCTATGAGCGACCTGCCTGCGGCTAAGCCTGCGACCTGCCTGCTGCCAGTAGTGTGGCAGAGCAACCTTCGACTATCAGATGTTGCGTCGAGCACAGCTGTTGTGGCTGAGATCTCTCACTTTTGCAACCGATCCCAAGCTCGAGACGCGACGATCAAGAGGCTGCAGCGGCGATCCCGAAAGCGACAGGCGACGATAAAAGGGCTGCAGCAGAAACTGTCGAGAGTCAAGGCGAGTGCAGCGCAGTCCTTCATCCGTGCAGGGGTGGCTGGCGTAGCTTCCAGCGGTCGACTGGGCGCTCGCAGCCGTGGTATGCGTTGGTCCAAGGCTGCTATCAGCAGGGCATTGCAGCTGCACCACAAGAGTCCTGCTGGCTATCGGCTGCTACGAAACCAGTGGCAATTGGCTCTGCCATCAGATACGCCGCTGAAGAGACGCATTCGCCAGTTTTCGTTTCGCCAGACGCAGTGCAGACGGCTGCGACTGCATCATTGGTGCCGCTGCGAGATGAGAAGCCTGCGAGCAGCGGCGAGCAGGAGCGGCGCAATGCGAAAGTTTCGCAAACTGTGATGAGCTGTAGCTGCTAGATTGCAGATTATTTATCTAAATGTTTATGGACTAACTGATGATAAATAGCAGCACATGATGATTCATCGTAGAAAAATACAAGGACATTCTGAAGCCAAATGCGCTTTAAATGGATCAAGTTTTTTCTGACTTTTAATCTCATTACTTAGAGAATGAGAATGAGACAATGAGAGAATGAAATTCTCTTGTACAAAGTCACTATTTGATTTATTTTTTTGGCAAGTAATACTGTCACTTTCCTATATTGCTACTCAGCAGGAAGTAGAATAAAAAATTTGTCGGAAAAATTAGCTTGAGTGGCCCATCTAGTAGTTATAGTATCTGTGGGAGTGATAGGAAAAATCTCACAGTTTTCCTTTCAAAAGATGAATTCCAAGCCAGTATCTAAAATTAAAACCAAACAAGCAATAGCTAGAATAAAAATTCGTGCATTTCAGAAAGTCTCGATTGATAGACTAAGATGTCCTAAAAATCTTGACAAAAGCATCGTGTAGCTAGCTTGTAGCTACCAAGAACCACTAGGGTCTAACAAAAGTGACCCCAAGTTCTCCTTGGTTGCTTGTAGATTGTACTAAGCTAGATTGATATAGAGGGCCACGCCTCTTGTTTGCTTGGTCGACAAAAAATTGCTAAAGATTTTTAGTTATCAATACATTCACACCTTTAGTTAAAGAGTTACAAAAAAATAATCTAGTCTCAGGTTTTTTAAGAAATCGTTAGAAAAAAATTTCCCGAAAGGCCTTGCAATGCGGCCGTGGGCTTATCTTAAAGCAATCTTAGAGCAATTATTTAGCACCAGGTGTTGAAGAATTCGGGAAATCTTTAGTTTGACGCAGGTGTTACTGCTAGCAGAGGGGTGCAATTCTTTTATGAAAATGTCTTACCAAAAGAAATAAAAATAGTAACTATGGAGCCGGATAACAACCTGATTTCAACCAGTTTGGTGAATTTTTTTATCTCTTTGCAGTCCATCTTTGCACAATTGTCAAAAAAAACAAAATAGTTAACCCAAATATCAGATCCGGTAAAAAATAACCTTCTGTGTCTTTCTCGACGAAGCATTCTTGCTGCTAATTTGACCTCCTCGGGTCATGGCTGCTCTTACAGAATGTCACGTAAAGCCGAAAAAAGGCATTTTTACCAACTTATGAAATTAAAGACCTCATAAGGCTACGAGGCTAGAGCGCTGAGTTCCAGGATGCTAGGGTATCAAGAATTTGGTGATTGGCTTCGTGACCTCCTGACAACAGGCAAATCAGGACTATCGTAATAAATATCCAACACCAAGCAGAAAATATTGCTTAAGACAATAGGATACGTGATCTTATGCTATAACAGTCTTTGCAGCCTATGTAGCTGCAAATACAGAAAACTTTTTTATGCCATTTGGTCTAACCATTCCCCAATTTTGTAATTTAACTCCACAGATGTCTAATGGTGCCTTTTATCGATTGCTTGCTATAGGTATGATATTCAATGGGTGCTACTTCGCAGCACATCGTAGAAAACACATTTGGCATTCTACTTCAAAATAAAATCTCATCAAAAATTTCTGCTTGTGATGTTTCAGGCTTCTGGTGGTTGGCTAATTAAACTTTTCAAAGATATGATTTTTTGCGTTTTTTAGACGGATGCCCTGTCTGTGTTTATGAGACATTAATTTAATTAAGTAAATAAATCTGCTCTTCAAATTAACTGGCTGGCATGCCTTTGTAACTTTGAAACATTTTTTGCCATTTTCAAAGCGAATAGCATCTAAGTATGAAAACTGGTAATACGAGCGTAGATATCAAGCATAAATCACAGCGAAAAAATGATGGAAAATGAAGACCTTGATGCTGAAGAAATTTCATAGGCTTCTGAGTAGGAACCAATAGAAAAGAAGCTATGCGAATAAAAACGGACGAGCGTCTGAGAATTTTGCTTTCCCTAACAGACAAGGTAAATCAGCAAGTATAGATAGTACCCTCGCAGTTAATTTACGATACGCTTCAATATTAAAATGGACATCGCTGGCCTTGCACCAAGTTTCAATTACACCATGCAAAGTTTGCTGCACATTCTGCCTGGTAAGTTGCTTTAAAGACATTCATAGATTGCTGTATCTACGTCTGCGTACCAAAAACATTTCAGAGGTTACATTTCCCGGCTTGTTTCTTCTAACATTCGGTTCGACGATTGGAACTATAGGCAACATTATGGTGATCTGCGCCATTTTTCTACAAAAGGTAAGGCTAAGCTTCCGAAATCATTGGAGGCCGAATGTTTTTGCTTGTTTGTTTGTCTTTTTACCAAGACGAGACTCAAAAAACAATTTTAGACACTACGTCATGTGGGCAACTTATTCGTGGTTAATCTGGCTATAGCCGATCTGTGCATCACAGTATTTGTTGATCCCTACGCTATCGTTGGTAAGAAGAAAATTTGCTACCGCGCATTTGAATTTAAGCCTTCACAAGGAAAGGTGCTTTACAAATTACAGGTGTAATACATGGTGAGATCTACTTCAAGGAGCGACACGCTCTCTGCGAGTTTGTCGCTTCCGCCTGTCTCACTGGCTGCTACTGCTCCCTGCTCAGCATCGCCGCTGTCGCCATCAACCGCTGCGTTTTCATCTGCCACAACACCAGCTACGCCAAGTTCTTCAACCGACGCAGCTGCATTGCGCTCTGCATTGGCCTGTGGATTGTGAGCTGGTTTCTGCAGTTTCCCAACTTTGTAGGCTGGGGCGACTTTGACTACGACAGGAAGAACTTCGCGTGCGTGTGGAATCGGATGGCCGATCGGTCCTACACGATCTTTTTCTCGTGCTGTGCCGTGCTGGTACCGAGCGTTGTGATCCTCATCTGCTACTTCCGCATCTTCGTGCACGTCAGGCAGTCCATGGCCCGAGTGCGTCAGCTTCGATCAAGAAACTCGAAGGGCCACAATGGTAGTGGGAGCTCAGGCATTATCAGCGACAGACGCGGAGGCAGTCTAGACTCGATCCGGCTTGCTCGAACTCTGTTCTTCGTGTTCGCCGTATTCGCTGTCTGCTGGACGCCCTACGCAATAATCGTCTCTCTGGACTGGGACGACAGCTTCCCGATTCACACGCACGCCTACGCTATTCTGTTCGCTCACACCAACTCGAGCGTGAATTTCATCGTCTATGGCTTAAGCAACCGGGAGTTCCGAGCCGGATATCGCACCGTTTGCGTTCGTCTAATCCGCCTAGTGACGGGCAACCGCTGCAATCCTCAGGTCAGCGTTGGGGCCGTTAACCTGGACAGCAAGGCCAAACCAGAAGGCACTGCGTTTGAGAACCAAGATCGCGACATGACTGCTACACTACCAGTCACCACAGCTGCTGCTTGAACAATACCTGTTTTGATGCAAGAGTTTCAGCAGACATTCGAGGAGTTGAATTCCTGAGACTGAGGATTTGACAAGTTAGGAGCTTTTCATGCAATTCAAACAAATTCGAGAAAACTAAAAGCAGTGTTGTTAAGCACCGGGCACGGAATCTACCTTTGCTTGCAGATTTTATTTCGTGTTTTCACAGTTTCACAATGCACAAATAAATTTTAACTGCAATTTTACCAGGCACAAGCTTAACAAGACAATTTACGGTGAGTAAAAGTTTGAAACCCAGTGAAGATTTAGTTCTGTGGTTAGTGTGTCTCGCTAAGTCACAAACTGTTTAAGAGATTTCCAACAAGCAAAAATTGTTATTGCATATACATACGCTCGTATATTAGTAGTTAATCGTTGTGACAGTACGCTAAATGCAGTCAGAAATTCTTGCTTTAGCCCCTCTTATTTGATTGTACGCTCGTATAATCGTTTTGTGTAATTAAGTCTTCTAAGAATTAAATTATATCAAAATGTTTTAAAAGTTAGTTAGAAAGGCGCCATTTAACGTAGTTCCAAAGTGTTCTAGTCAGCAAATATTTGCGTCGGTAGCGATTTTGGTCTGTGAAGATACTTAAGCTGAATTTCTGTGACCTAAAAAATAAATATCTGTCTTTTTAATGTTTTTGTGTGCTTTTGTGAATTCATTACGGATGAGCACGGTAAATTGGCAAAATCGACTTCAAGCATTACTGAAAATGCCTATAACACAATAAACGAGTCAGATTTCTTGTCTAAATGTTGCATACCAACCGGTAACCCTCATGCAAATCATTGCCATCACTGCCCTCCGCAGTTACACTTTATTATTATTTATCGCAAAAATCTATTTATTAAATGTAAAACTTTCTTTCTGAAACTAACTCCTGCATCGCTAGGGGGCGAGTGGCTCAGCGGTCAAGCGCGTTTGCCTTGTGTGCCACTCTGGTCCAGGTTCGATCTAGCCTTGTAAGGTTGGCTATTTTCCATAGCGCGGTTTCGTGTGCAGGGTTACATTAATTTGGGGCCTTGTGCACTGTGGTATCCTCAGACTGACACAACCTTTCATTTTCTAGTGTTTGTAACATAGAGTATTTTATTCATTATAAATACAAAGCGCCTGCCGAACAAACGTTAGAATTTACGGCCACTCAAACACCACATTGGTAGCAGCGGTGAGAAAAAACAACAGCTTAAAAAAGCCGAGAAAGCAAGCTCAGGATGTACTATTAAAATGGCCACAGCACAGTTCTACAGCATTGGACACTTCGATCCTGATGAGGATCCGCTCAACAATGCAGAGAAGTGGAACGACTACGTTCAAGAGGTCGAGCTGTTCATGCAAGTGCAAGGAATAGCGAACGACAAGAAGCAAGCCACATTGCTGCTTCTGGCAGGGCCAAAAATCCGAAAGTTGCTGCAAACCGTTGGCTACGAACAAAGCTACGAAGCAACCAAGGAAGCGCTCAATTCTATATTCCAAGGTGCATCCAACAGCGTCCATGAGACCTACAAGCTGCTATCAGTCAGCCAGGCGGATGGAGAATCATTCGACTCCTTTTACAGCCGTCTTAAGAGCGCAGCAAAATATTGCGACTTGAACGTTGAGTACAAGCCCGAAGGAAGTCCGAGCGCAGTTAAGCTCAACTTCGAGGATCGTCTGTTACGCGATCTAATTGTTCTGAAAAGCACATCGAAGCCGCTAAGGACTCTGCTGCTAAAGGAAGGCTCTGACCTGACCTTAAAGAAAGCAGTAGAAATCAGCAAGAATTTCGAGGCAACGAAAACTCAGGCTAAGGACATCGACAAAGCAACTCACGGGGCGCGCGACACAGTCAGCAACATAAGCAACCGACCAACAGCCAAGCCACAGTTCAAACCGACTGATAAGAGGACGTCAATTTCGAACACCAACAAGTACGACCGAGTGTGCTACAGATGCAATCGGACAGGTCATCGACCATTCGACTGCTTTGCTCGAAACGTGGAATGCAACATCTGCCACAAAAAAGGTCACATCAAGCAAGCATGTAGACTACGACAAAAGGCTGGAAGCAGAATAAACACCAGAAACATCGAGAGATTGTATGATGAGGAACAGGAAGAACGAAATGGCAACGAATCGAATGGTGAGGAAATCAACACTGTCATTGCTGTGACACAAACCAAGAAATCCACAGGTGCAAGAGCTAAAGTGAAGATCAATGGCATTGAGAGCACAGTTCTGGTTGATTCTGGATCTTCAGCAAGTCTGATTAGCTTGAAAACGTTTGAGTCAGGGAAGTCAAAAGAGACGACCATAGACCGATCAGAAAGACCCAGTCTGTACGCCTACATGTCTAAAACGAAGTTGGAAGTTTTGGGAACAACGACTCTGACTGTGATGACAGGAAACTTAGTGAAGCGAATCAAGTTCATTGTGATGCGTGGAGATAATGCTGAGACAATCCTCGGGTGTCAGGACAGTATTGATTTGAATCTGCTGCAGCTAACGACCAATCAGATTGAGAAGAAGAATGAAGAAATTGAAAGAATTCTGAAAGCCCATCAGCAAGTGTTTCATGGAGTCGGAAGATTGACCACGCAGCCAGCAGTAACCATTTCTCTGAAGGAAGAAAGCACGCCGAAATCACAACCGGTATCGAAGGTAGCTGCTCACCTCAGAGAAGCACTTCTGCAAGAGCTGGAAGAGCAAGAGAACTCCGGAATAATCGAGAAAGTTGATGGTCCTAGTACATGGCTTTCAAGGCTTGTTGTCGTCCCGAAAGGAAAGACTGGGAAAGTGCGACTGACCATCGACCTGCGAAACTTGAATGAAGCAACAGAGAAGCTACAATTTCCAATACCATCGCTGGATGATCAGATCACTAACATGGGAGAAGCTAGCTGCTTCAGCTACATCGACGGCAAGAAAATGTTCCATCAGATTGAATTAGACAGTCAATCCAGACACCTAACTACGTTTGCAACGGGAATCCCTGGACAACCACTATACAGGTATAAGCGATTGCCAATGGGATGGGTCAACTCGTCATTCTATCTACAAGCCTACATGACAAAAGTTTTGACCGGAATACAAGGATTACTGAACATTCAGGACGATATCATTGTGTATGGAAAAGACATCAACGAGCACAACACCAGACTGGATGATCTCCTGACAAGGCTAATGGAGAATGGCATGACCGTCGGGAAAGAAAAGTGCAAATTCGGAATGAGTAAAGCCACTTTCATGGGATACATTCTGACAGAGAAGGGAATAACAATTCACGAAAAGAAAACTGAAGCAATCCAAATGTTCAAACCACTGCGCAACCCAAGCGAAGTCAAATCGTTTCTTGGTCTAGCACAGTTTGTCGCTCGATTTGTACCAAACTTGGCAACCCTGGCGAAGCCTCTAAATGACCTCACAAGGAAAGGAACGACCTGGAAATGGGGTCAAGAGCAAGATGCCTCTTTCAACAGCATTAAATCAGCAATCAGCTCAACAGAAACGCTCGCATACTTCTGCACTGGACGAGAAACACAATTGCGAGTAGACGCAAGTCCTGTCGGTCTCGGTGCAATCTTGGTTCAGAGGCAGAAAGATGGAAATCTACAGCCAGTGTGCTATGCATACTGAGGAGGCCAGTTCGTTTTCCAATGAATTGATTTTACTAAAAAGTGGAGGGATGTGGTATTCTCAGACTGACACAACCTTTCATTTTCTAGTGTTTGTAACATAGAGTATTTTATTCATTATAAATACAAAGCGCCTGCCGAACAAACGTTAGAATTTACGGCCACTCAAACACCACATGCACGAATTGGTTGGGCTATGGGTTAGTTGTGCAATTTACGCCCATTAGGGCAACCCCCAAGGCATAGTGTACATTCCTGGAATTACTGGTTTGTATACCCAATGTGAGTGCGTGACTGGGTGCCGGTCTGTGCGTGTGTGTCTATTCCTGCACACAGTATTTAGTGTGACTGAACGCGCTTCAGGAGTCAGCGCAATGGAGAGTCATGCCTAGTCGCTGGTTGTGGGACGATGTCGCTTTAAGCATCAAAGTGCCTACAGCCCTCCTGCAGATTTAGATTTTTATTTAGCTGAGTCCTGCATCACAGAGATACTCGCCACCATCCAAGACCATCTAAATCTGAGCAATACAGTGGTGATGTTGCCATGCGCGGGTCATGTAGCTCGAATGTCCACCTCATGAGCTTTTGTTGTTGCAGTGCTCTAAATTTGATGGTGATTGACATATCAGGATCGAGCATATAGTACCTACTGTAAAACTTGATTGGCAATTTCATCAACTTAAACCAAAGCGACGCGTCAGCGACGTGTCAACAAAAAGGAGAACACTTTCACACTCGCAAGAAAATAATAAACCATGATGGCCATGCCGAAGAGAACCAAGCTACTCAACCAATTCGTCCGCTTGAACAACAAAAAATAATTATTCAATCCGTTTCACTTTAAGCAATTTTGCGGAGTAGTGAGTTCTGATTGGATATTGAGTGAGCTGAGGCTGACTTTTCGGTCTGTATATTGATTAGGTTTTTTCGAAGAATAAGGATATTAATGTGAGCCAGAAGTGCCGAAAAAAATTATTCAATTATTAACTGACATGGCAGCAGCTTTTCCTTGTAGTCATAACTAATCAAGCTAGCTAGAGATGTTCTATTAGCTAATTAGCGCTTATGCTTTTGATCGGAGCAGTGGGTTGTCTGTTCTTGCTCCAGGCTTCGCTATCGTTCAAACCAGGGGTTGTACATACTTATTGAAGAGTTCATTAGCCATAAAGTTTCTTGTATTCCATCAAAAGACACAGTTTTATTTTAGGGAACGTGTCCAGGTACCGCTCATGAAATTAGGTCACTTAAGCTGATAAAAAGAGTGCAAGGACTCTGTCAAGGAGCAAAAAATGTCACTTGCTAAGCATCTATACCCGGAAATTTTTTGGATGTCTCTATTTGATGGTACCAACTAAGCCGAAAAAACAAGAGGCTGAAGTCTCTACGTTACATAAAATAAGCAAGATAACTCGTTAACTTTACCATTAAAGAAAATCGAAACAAAGATTTTAACAATTCCAGGTTAGTAGTATGGCGAATTATGATTCTGCCGCATTAGCACTGCGGAGATAGGCGGCAGTGTAAAAGGATAGGAAAGCGTGGTTTTGGCTGTCTGGCTGGCTGGCCGGCCTATGGGGAGCATGAGGGGTGCGAGGGTGCGCACTGTGCGATAAGAGGTGGCTGGCTGTAAAGCGTGAGGATGGCTCGGATAGGCGGCCTATCCGAGTTAACACTGGAGACAGCCAGGGCAGTCCGCCTATCCCCCTGCGACCGGGGCCTGGTAACAACACTGTTGAGTTAGGAGAGGCAGCCTATCTCTTTTCACTGGATATGGTTAACACTTAGAAGATATAATCAACACTGATGCAGTTGCAAAGCGAGTAGATGTGCTCATGATACTCTGTGCTCAAGCAGGCAGGCAGATGGCCTGTACAGTAAAGACTATCGAGGGGTCAGTCAATCCCTCGCAAGGCCCTGCATTGGAGCCAGTAATACTGCATAGTAAGGCGGCGTTCCTCTTTGACCGGATCGGTTAACAGCTGCAGCGCAGTTTAACATTGGGGACAGGGCCAGTCAGGCTGCCGCTTTACACACGAAAAAAAGTGAAAATTGCGGATAATAGTAATGAAACATTTCTTTTCTGTGAAAACATAGATAATAATACACTAGTAATAATTTTATGTGCCGCATGCGATTGCACAGCTATTTTAATTTCAATGGAGATCATGTAATGCTTTCGAAATGCAATGAGGTACACTAGGAATTTGCATTGAATGCCAAGGCCAAGTCATTTTTTATGCGTGCATTTTTTCATTTTAAAATGGGTTAAATAGTCAAAACAGCGACTAAAATGGGTAAATCCAGGGGCCATTGTGAGACCCGCGCTGCCTACCTAGATGGAGGTGTTGCGTGTGAAAAAAACACCATAAAAATCCTAAAACTGAACCAGCTTCTTATCTTGTTATCATCAATGTAAAAAAAATAAAAGAGATTCCGACTGCAAGTATCACAATAAAATTTGTGTGGGGTTTTTGGTTGTCATGGTATCTAAGTCCAGATACAAAGCAGACGTAATACATCTACGCTCGTATACAAAGCTATATGTGCAACTGTACCTGAATAGGTTGGATTTGAGCTTCAGCTTCATTTTTTTTCATTTTATCCAGGGAAGCTGATTGATTGATACTTGATTATAACTGGACTCTCCGACTATATAAACCCCGTCATTTGAACAGACCAGGCAAAAGTTATTTTTTCTTTAAGCGCTGATCAGCCACAATTATTTTGCGCGAAAATTTCTTGAAAAGAATGGCTTCCACTTGGCAATATGAAGTCTGCACAGACTGCAAAAAGTGTCAGCAGGGTGGACTGAGGTCTGACCGTCATGAAAGCTGCAACGTTACTCGATGGAGTGTTTGCTGGCAGTGTTCAGAGGTAGTTTTTTTCTCTGGTGATGGAGGTAAAAAAAAGACTTCGAACCGGCACCGAGGGCATCAGCTGCTGCCTGCCAACAAAAATGCTGCCCGCGCATTCAACCGGCTGATTATGGCTGCAGCCAAGCGGCATGTAGCTGAGGCAGCCGCCGCTAAGCAGCGCTGCACCGTACTGAGCCAGGTTATAAATGGCGTTATTGGAGGAGCGGCAACTTTTAGAAGCGACAGCATCAGCTCTAGTGATGAATTCGTTGCGCCCGCTGTTACAGCCATGGGAACGACGAGCCAGTGTCAGCCTGATGGAGACGAACCTGCACCGGTCGCTGTTCGTGCGCCTGTCATCAATGGCAAACAGATGCTGGTGCGGCCAGATAGTTTGGAGGAATGCAGCGACATGAGCATGGATATTGGATCTGCCGAGCATGCTCCTCTTGCTGAAGATTTGGCTGCCGAGGCTCCAGCTGCGGCCCAAGCTATCTATGGCAATACTGACGCTGACCCGATCAGAGCTGATCGGGATGAGCTGGCTGAGCTGCTGGCGGAGTTGAATGCTCCAACACTCAGCATCCCTGATGAGATGGTCAGCAACAACAACAACAACAACAACAACAACAACAACAACAACAACAATACCAGCAGCAACAACAACAACAACAACATCGGTACTTGTGACAACAACTCAATTACTATCAACATTCTTCTACCGTACGTAACTGGGGCAGGGTATACTGCTGTACTTGAGGGGAACAAAATTACCATCACTCCAATTTAATGTATCTAAAAGCTATTTTTGCTAGTGCAGTGATTTTTGAGATTGTTAAATTTTTAAATATTGTCGGAGGAATCAGTAAGCTGAATGCAAGCATAGTTACACTAAATGAGTACTGCTTTTTAATAAAAATTTGAAAAAAATAATTACAGTAATAATCGTAAAATTATTCTGGTTGTTCTACATGCACCTGTAGTTGCTTTCATGGCTTTAAATTATCGGTGTAAATGATTGGAACTTGATAAAATAAATGAAACCATTCAGTCTTTGTTTTTGAAATAAATAATACCTAAATCTTTTTGTTCCTCTTCGTAATTTTCAGCAAACTTAAACTGTAGATTTACTGGTTAGGCGGTACGTGCAGAGTAAAAAGTATCCAAACTTTTTCGCAATACAATAGTATATTAGGCAGTCTAGAGTCAATTTGTAGCTGTGTGTAGCTTCCAGTTTTCGATTGCTTTTACTGAGAATTACTCTTGCCACTACCAATGATAATGCTTTTGCAGTCTTCTCCAATAAGTCAAACAATATCGGACTACTCTGAGTCAGACATAACTGACTATTCAGAGTCAGAAAAATCTGACTATTCTGAGTCAGAAAAATCTGACTATTCCGAGTCGGATGAGGACCTTTCAGAATCTTCGTGGACAAATTTGTCAGAGACGTGGGAAGTCAGTCTCTCTGATTCTGAGTCAAGCAGCAGGCATGGCAACAGTGACAGAGGTCCCAGACGATTAAGCGGCAGCAGCCCGGCATGCAGCAGCGGCGGCAGCTCGGTTTCTGGTCCCTTAGAGCAGCAAGAAAATTATTACGGTAAGCTCCTTAATTTTTTCAAGTTGGCTAAAGTAAGACTAGCTGGTGAAAAAAAATTATTTGAATGAATTTTTGTTAAAAAATATTAATTTGTTAACAGTTGAATAAATTAGAGGTTTACGCTTTTTTAACTTATAATTTTTAATGGGAAAATGCTAAGCGCATTAAGAGTAAATTTTCCCTTGGTTCTACGTAACTCCAAACAGTTAATGACATGGCAGTCAGCAATCAGTCGGAGGTCAGCAGCGAGGCGGCGGCGGTCAGCAGTGATGCGGCGGAAGTCAGCTGTCAGTCGGTGGTCAGCGGTGAGTCAGAAGGTGATGCTCAGCCATCTAACTATTCTTATTTATCCACATGGCTGTTTATAGAAGGTTTTTTTTTAGCTGCGAATATTTTTCAGATGAATGCTACTTAACGAGCATATTGTATTCGACTCAGGCAGTATTAACCAATACACATGAGCTAATAGACTGCTTTTAAAAACACATTTTAGGCCAGGCAGTCAGTCTCAGCAGAGTTGCAGAAGCCTATGACCAGACACTAGAACTGCTAAGACTAAGACCAAGCGATTCCGACACTCTACCATCTGAATTCTTTGCCCAAGCTCGACATCTAATAATTGACGCGCTAAAAATTAGAATTTCAAGGCATTACTACAAGATTCAGCTGAAGGCGAATGTCCACATGGAGAGGATAAGAGATGGAGAGAGGCTAGCTGAAGAAGATAAATGGATCAGCTGCAAGATGCAAGCAATTGATCAGAGCGATGTCGTTGAACACCTAAATGACTGGCTCAGCGGACAGGAGCAAGAATTTGAGAAAATCTGCAGCATGCTCAATACAAATGGCAGTGGCTGGACAATTCGTCGAATTAATTTTATTGACATTAGTTTAGCTAAGTACAATCCAATTCGATTTCACCGCGGCAGAGCCGTAAGATTCAATCTTCCTGCAAGTCTGAAAAACAAAAATGCAGTTATAAATCCACCAAGCACTGGGAACGACTGTTTCAAATATGCTTGTCTTGCTGCTCTGCACCACATGGATCCAAAGGTTAAAAAGTCGCCTGGTAGGATATCCTCTTACGATGATTGGATCCATGAGCTTGACTTCAGCGGTGTCTCAATGCCTATGGCTGTTGCCGATATTGATCGTGTTGAAGCGATAAATCCGCAAATTTGCATCTCTGCATTTTTATGGCAGCAAGGCAGCGTAAGCCTTATCCGTCGTGTCAAGCATGGTGCAGGTGACCGAATCCATCTATTGCTTTTACTCGTCAAAGACAGCTACGGAGAGAAGCATTGGTGCGCCATTAGCAATTTCGACAGACTGATGAACAGTCGAAATGGTCTTGCCATGAGAAAGTGGTGCACAACATGCTTGACTTCATTCTACTCTAGTGATCGACTTCAACAACACTTGGCTGAATGCAAAATTGATGCAGAGTATCCGGTGAAGGAAACGCTTCCTATTCCAGGACAGAATGAAATCAAGTTCAAGAACTTTCAAAACACGATCAGTCCACCATACGTTGTGTATGCCGATCTGGAGGCTATTTTGCGTGAAAATACTGAATCTCCTGATTTAGTTGCCAAACATGAGCCTTGTGCCGCAGCTTACCTCGTGGTACCTCGTGATGGCATGCTAGGACCTGCACTTAGGCCTAAAAAGGACATGTACCAATCGTTTTGCGATTCGGATCCAAATGAATGCATCTTTAGTTTTCTAAAATCTCTCGAAAACTTGGCCCGCGAAGTTTTTCATTGGAACCAGATGCATAGCCATCAACCAGCAGACAGGTTGTCAATCACGGACATGGCAAATTTTAATGCTGCGAAGTCTTGCCACTACTGTGATCAGTTATTCATCAATAATACCGACAAGCACTATGACCACGACCATCTAACAGGTCTTTTTAAAGGTGCAGCGTGCCAAAATTGTAACATGCGAGCTCAGCTTAAGCGCCGGTTTCTGCCTGTCATTTTCCACAATTTGGGTGGCTATGATTTGCATCTTCTGCTTGCCACTGCCCTAGGGAGCATGGAAAATTGGAAACTAAGTGTGGTTCCACAAACTTCTGAGCGCTATTTGTCATTAAGAGCGGAATTCCCGGTGGCTACTTACATAAAGAATGGAAAAACTGTGCCAATTATGTTCACAATTCAGTTCATTGACTCACTCTGCTTTCTGAAAGGAAGCTTGGCAAGCCTGTTTTCTAATCTGTCAGAGAGTCAATCTAAGCTTACAATGCAGATGCTTGAGTCCAGACCGCTTATTCCAAAAGAACTACTTCGACAAAAAGGAGTCTTCCCGTACGACTACCTAACAGGGTTTGAAGTTCTCGAGCAGACTTGCCTGCCGCCAAAAGATGCTTTTATTAATCGGCTTACGGAAACCGGTATTTCTGAAGAAGACTACAATCGAGCCAAGGCAGCATGGGAGGCATTTCAGTGCAACTGTCTGCGGGACTACATGTTAGCCTACCTAGAAATGGATGTGCGCCAACTTGCTGACGTTTTTGAGGTGTTTCGCCAAGCTAGTCTGACAGAGGATGGGCTCGATCCTGTCCACTACCTGACTACACCCGGTCTGTCTTATGATTCTGCTCTTAAGTCAACTGGAGTCGTGCTCGAACAACTAACAGACCCCGACATGTACCACATGTTTGAGAAAGGCATCCGAGGAGGCATGTCTTTTGTGAATGTCCACTGCGTCAAAGCTAATAACCCCAGCCTGCCAGATTATGATGAGAAACGAGACAGCGTCTATCTCATGCCGATAGATGTTAATAACTTGTATGGCTATGCTCTCTCCCAACGACTTCCATGCAGCGATTTCAAGTGGGTTGCTGACCAGGAGCTGCAGAATTGGAATGATGATCAATTCCTATCACTTGATCCAGAAGCTGAGCAAGCTTATCTCGTTCAGGTGGACCTGGAGTATCCAGCCACGATTCACGACGCGACGCAAGAGTTACCTTTTGCACCGGAGAAAGCCAAGCCACAGACTGATCAATTCTCACCATTTATGACCGAACTTTGGAAGCAGATTTCAGAGCAGCGCATTGGCAACGCCCAAGCGAAATTCCAAGGAACAGAGAAACTTTTGCTAACATGTGGCGACAAAAACGACTACATCGTTCACAGCACTATTTTGCGTTTCTACCTTCAACAAGGAATGCGAATCAAGAGTGTAAAGAAAATGATTTCATTCAAACAGAAGCCGTTTTTTGCACCTTACATTGCCAGCAACAACAGCAAGAGAGCACTCGCAACTTCTGAATTTTCGAAGGATTTCTACAAGCTGAAAAACAATGCCTTATTCGGTAAAACCATGGAAAACGTACGAAAGCGGTGTGACGTGCGAATATGCTCAAACCAGATTCAAGCCGAAGCTTATGCCGCCAGACCAAATCTGACTGGATTTTTCATTATCAACGATTCGCTATGTGTCTTTCAATTCAAGAAGGAAAAATTGAGACTTGACAAGGCTATTTTTGTTGGCCAGGCAGTTTTAGACCTCTCTAAGATGGCAATGTACAGCTTGCTCTATGAGAAGCTCCGACCTCTCTTCTGTGCTCCGGATGGCTCCAAAGATATGATTGTGTGTGGTGGTGACACAGACTCGTTTTTTCTGGCTTTCAGAAATCACCAGCTGGCATCCTACGTGATTCCCAAGCTCAAGGAAGAAAAAATCCTGGATACTTCAAACTACCCCAGAGATCATCCGCACTATTCTGAAGAACTGAAAGGCAAGCTTGGCTGCGTCAAGGATGAGTCCTGCGGAGGCATCTACCGAGAATGGATCCTGTTGCGACCGAAGCTATATTCTTTTCTTCCCTCGGAGAGTTCGAATGCGAAGGCCAAAAAAACTGCCAAAGGTGTAAAACAGAGCATCATCAAACTGCAAACGACGCACGCAAACTATGTCGACGCGTTCAATTCAAAACAAGAGCAGACGGTTGCCATGGCAACAATTGTCTCCAAGAAGCACACTGTCTTCACGTCAGTTCTGAGTAAGCGAAGCCTTTCAATCTGGGAGGATAAGCGAGTGTGGCTGAGTAACAATAAGAGTCTGCCGTACGGCCACTACGCTCTAACGAAGCCATTTAATGACCAGCAGAAGCGCATCAGACTTGGCTAGATTTCTGACAGAGTTTTACTTGATGGAGATGAGCTAATAAAACAGTAACATTAGTTTGTCAGCGTTATTTGTCTATTAGGTTGTTTAAAGGCCGAATAACGTCATCATTATTATTCTCCATTCACCATTATTTTTTTTCGCGGACTAAATCTGTCGCAATTGAATTGGCTGTTGCATTATAATGAAAATTGTTAGATTTTGATTTTTTAATTGCTGTCATCCCTTCATCTAGAATGCGAGCGTCCGTTTCAACTTGGTTTTTTAATCGCTTGTTCTACCATTTACTTTTATTGCCAAAACTTCATTATTAGTCCTGACGTTTTTACAGGATGCCCCTCTCTCTGTTATAGCTATGCTTTTTTAATCCAGGCAATGTAAGCGTACTGAACATTTATCATGCTTTTCTTTTTTTTTCTTCTGGTGCTGGGTTCCGAAAATCTTTTAAAGTTACTTTTTAAAATAAACTTTTATAATTAATAATTTTTTTATAATTGTTACTTTTTATAATAAATTCAACACAAGCTCCCAAAAAAACTTTTTTTAAATTTTTCTTGCTCAAAGGCTTTGGAGCAACAAAAGTACACGAATTTTTATATTTACTAGGAAGAAAACAAATAATTTTGCAGACGCGTGCAGTCAGTATGCAGCTGATTCATAGACCGTGCACCACTTAAAACAAATGAGCCATTGTGAAAAAGCAGACATTTACAAAAGTCAAGTTTAAAAACCAAAGCAGAAAAAGATTCAGGCTCATATTCGGATTTTGGGATTTTCTTTGACAAGTCTGACAGCGACAACGACGAAAAAAGGGAAAGCTGTCCATGCGCAGTAATAGTTTTAATTCTAACGCTGACCGGTTGATGAGGCAGTAGTTGAGCCGGCACTCTGCGATGCAGCATAGCCACAAAGCGACGGGCAGCCCTGACTGAGTCCAAGTAGTTCCGCGCGCCACAGATGCTCAGTTGGCCAGTGGGATAGAGCAGCAGAGTCACTCGGGGTTTCCGCATTCTCTTGATTAGCACCCGGGGCCAGACGGGCCGGTAGATCACATGCGCCATGCTGAGAGCCAGTTCCCGAAGAGGAAGCTGAGCGCCCCTGCTTCCAGCTAGTTTCAGATCCACTCCAGCGACTAGGTTGGTAACTCTTAGGGCTGTAGCTGGTGCATTCATTTTGGATGCCAACGCTGCCGCTGCTGCTGCTGTTCTTGTGCCACGGACAGTGCTCGCTTCTTAAGCTGATACAAAACTTTGGCTTCAGCCAGCTGTAGTACAGCAAAGCATTTCTCACAGCACAACCGCTATCTGATTCTTTGCCTGTAGGCGATCCCAAGTCTTCTATATTGTAAACCTGTCTACCAAGCAGCTCAGTCAAAAAGGCGGATTTTTTCTCCCCATTTGTCCAGGTTGGCCCGTACGCGATTCTCGGCATGTCAGTTGGCAACTTCATGTAGGGTCGGGTTCCATCAGTCCATTTCATTTTATGCAGCTTGTCAGAGATTTTTCTATAGGAAAATTGCCGGTCAGGGGAGACTCTCTCCCACGGATATGGTGGGGCGTACACATGATGAGCGATGTGGTAACCTCCTGCCCTGACTTCAACTACTGCCATCTCCTTCACGATGAAATCTTTGACACTGCTTTTGCACGTGAAGCCTTGTATGTCGATAAAGTACATATCGAGTCAGTTGAAATTCAAAAACCGACTTTTTTTACCTAATTGGATAATTTTTTAAGTCGTTTAGCTTCAACCAAACTGTTTTGCTGCCTTACTGTGAATAGAGCTTCAATGACTGGGGCAGGTGGTTTATTACTTCGCTGTCTTAAAGATTTTCCCTATTGCATCACTTTCTTATATAGTTTTTTTTTTCGGACTTAGTTTCATCCAGCTCACCCTTCCACCAAATCCTTTGACTGTCTGCTGACTTTCAGTATCAGGAATAGCAATTTGCTTTTTAACTGTTTTGCCAATTGCAGTAAGCGGTACATTGACATTTTTCTGACGCAGCAAATACATGAACTGCGGCCACCCAACTGGCTCTTTTTCACTACTTGAATCTCTCACAGCATGCTGAATTAAATCCACAATGTTTGAGGAGGAAATAGGCCTACCAGAAATTTCCACCTCACCATTTTCTGTCACCCGAATTATTGAGGGATCTCTTGATAGGATGGACCACAGACTGCGAGCCCTGGTTTTGAATTTTTGAGGCACAGACTGACAAATCCTTTCTTCCCAGCTGGACCGCTGTTGTTCATCATCATATTTTTGTTTTTTTACTTCAATTTCCTTTCCAGTAGCTTCATTTTCAACCAGTTTGCGCTTCGACAGCAGGCTTTTCATAGCGCTCTGATACATTGCGGATTTGACATCCTCTGGATAGTTTTTATTATACAAAATATTATCACATTTACTCTGTTCCCTCTTTATGGCCACTTCTCCTGCAGGCTCTGTTGGTTTCAAGTTCTGCATCAGCATGTCGTACTCCGATTTGGAAATCAGGACCATTTCAGAAAACTTGTTCATGGTCCTTTTTCTTAACCAGAGTTAATAGCAGCGGTAGTATTTTCAAAAAATTGGTTTTAAGCAAATCTGATTTTTTTCTCTGAGAGCTAATTTTGCGGATTATAATCTTTGATTTTGTTAGGACTGCTTTTTCAGAAAGAGAAAATGGTAAGTTATCGTTTAACAAATTGTAGCAGGCCTCCACCAAAAAATCGCACACTTCTTTTGGGCCGTATTTTATTAACAAACGCTTGAAGCTGACAGTGTACTTAGTGGAAGCAAGAATTGAAAAAAAATTTTTGTGGTTTTTAAAAACTTCCATCATTAAAAAAATGTTTTGAAAGTCTATTGCACGTCATTCTTAAGCATAAACAAGGTGGGGTCGCTGGCTGGACAGAATTCTCGCCCGCACTCGCAGCTCCTCCGGAGTTGATGGATGAAAATCTAAAAACAGATAGGCTCCCCTGTCCTTGGATGTCACATGCTTGAAGACAGAGAGTATGAATCTTGGTTTCTCCACAAAGCATTGCCTGCCCAGTACTGCAATCTGCTGTTGGTCTCTGGGGTTTTTCAAAAGAACATAGTACATCACATTCAGGTTCATCGTTCGCGTCTCCTTTCCCTTGAAGAACAAGTTCTGGGTTAGCATTATGATGAAGCATGGCAAATGATGAGCGATGCCAGTGAAAAAATTTCGCATCGAAGCTGAATTGCAAGTTTCCTCAATCAAGTCATCAAAGACAACGAGGTCATTGGGTCTCAAAGCTGCCTCAATGTTATTAGGAAATCCCTGCTGCAGATGCACACCAAGTTTGCTTAGCTCATTATGGGCTGGCTGTGAGAGCCCATAGTACCACAGAACTCTCCCAGGCATCACATCAAACATAGCTTCTCTGTACTGAATTAGATGTTTCACAAAGGTTGTCTTTCCAGCGTTGGTGGGCCCACAGACAATCATGCAGCTTCCCTGACGCAGCCGAACATCATAGCACACTCTGTTTCCATCCATAACTTTAGGTCAATCTCATAAAACTTTTGAATCATTGCGTTTTCTTAAGCTGCCTTTAAATCGCCTCAGTATAGTATTATTTCGATGGCTTCTTTCCTCACTATACAGATGATTCAGAATCCATTTGAATGTTTTGTTGAAAAAAAACTTTTGATACGCAAAATAGATGCAAAAAAGTCCACAGTTTGTAGATTCACAACTTTGCACTCGACTTACATTACTGCGTAAGTGGTACTGGGGAGTGAAAATCTTTTTAAGCAAGTAGGCAATTATTTCCAAAGTTTCAGGATCCCAGCCTAGAGAATTGAACAATTCGGCAGAGCGTCCTCTACCAATATGGCACACGACCCAGTGACCAAATGAGTCACTTTTTTGGAGAAGAATGAAAATGAATTTATTTTTAATCGAATTATCCAAAATATATTCTCTTTGCAGAGTTTCAGCATTAAGCTGGGCTCCCACATGAACAATGGAATAGTTTTGCGGGGGCAAAAAGTTTCTAATAGCATTGAAAAGTTCAAGCGTATCCATGATGTCACTTAATTCGAATAGTCCAGCAAAAGCTCTCTGTGTTTTGTGACCTCAATCAGTGAGTCGTAGATGCACATCACAATCAAGGATACGGCCTCAATCAGAGCCTCTCGAAAGCGAATCTCCAGCCGCAGGTTTCCCTCTTTCTGGCCGTACCACAAAGCCGCTCCTTCGGGTGTGAGATCAAATGCAAAAACAGTATTGTCGTTCAGGAATAGCTGGTAGGGAATCCGTGGGACTGAGTTAGTGGCGCTTGCGGACTGACAGCTTTTCAGGTAGTGCAAGTACTCTCGCACAAACGATCCGTCTTCGGGTGTGAATGCTCCATGGCAAACATTTTCACCACCTTTCTTTAGAGCTAGCTGGCTCAGACCGAAGCTTTGGAACAGAAACGGACAGGAGTGATGATGGCCATTAACCGCCCGATGGTCAACGAAAGCCAGCATGATGAACTTCGGGAGCTTGCCGTGGGTGAATCCTTCAATGTTTTTTGATTGAATCCCCTGGGGTAGAATAAAGTTTTGCATTTCAGTGCGCTCAATTGGATACAGGGCATTCTGATTTGTGAGCCCCTGCTCATGCGCCAGGCTGATGTGGGGCACGACTTTAACTCGGCGAAGATGCAGAATGCAGTGTGAGATTTCCATGCGGTAGGCTCTGTTATTTTCAGCTGGGCTTCTGATGGCAAAAGCTCCACTACTAGGTACTAGTTTGATATGCAGGTGTAAATTGTTTAGCAAAAACACTGGACATTGAAAGATATCGCTAAAGAGTGGTCCGGCATACTCCATCCAATGGGATTCCCTGTGGCTCTCTGTGAGCTCTTCAGCAGCTGAGTCGGGCTCATAGAATCCGGCAGGGTGAAATTTTAGCAACTGATTGTCAGTCGAGCTCATTAGCGCTTTGAAATATGCGTGGTAGGGGTAGAGCTGGTCGCCTCCAGAAACAACCCGCTGGTTGATGCTGACAATTACATCGGAGAAGGCCGCTGATAGAACAAAGTTTTCAGTGTGCACATCACTATCTCTGCGTTCGGTAATGACCCCATCATCATCTCGAACATCTTCTCTCAGTAAAGCCCCATCCAGCTGCACAATGCGACAGCGAACATAGAGAAAAGAATTCAGAAGGTCAGTGTACTCATCAGCCGATTGATGGCAATCAAATTCAATGGGTGCGTTTGCAGCAATATTGTTCACAGGATGAATGTCAATGTAAGCAGATTTTTCAATACAAGCCTGTAGTACAGGTGCCTTAAACAAATCCAGTCTGGGGTTGTATCCGTAGGCCATGATCTATGATAAAGAGTCAAGCACTTGTTTCACGGTTTTCCTGTTGACTTTTTGATTCCTTTTAGCTGTCTTCTTTGGTTTGCTTTTCTTTACATTCTTAAGTTTTTTTCTGCCAAATTTTATCTGGTTTGCATTTTTTGTTCGCTTTCGGCCCCTTTGACCCGTAATATTTTTTGTTCGCTTCTTCTGCTTTCTTGGCGGTCTTTTGTTTCTACTACTGGACCTGTTTCTGGTGATGTTACTTGCTGGTGAGGCTGGTACCGGTGGGGGCTGATAGGTCATAATTCCCGGAGAACTACCGCAGCCATATAGCGCAGGCTTTTCAACGCCTGTTCGAGCCCCAGTGTACTGCCTGATCAGTTGCTGATAATTCATTGAATAGCTTTCTCCCTTATTTGAATTGTTAGAAGAACAGGGTTGCAGGTCTGCAGAGATAGCGGGCAACCGTAGATATCCCTCAGCTGCATTCGAATAATGTGCAGAAAGTTGATTCTTTGAATAGGGAAAAAGATCACTTTCTTAAACACTTTGCTCAGATAGCATCCCCACTCAATTTTTTCATTCACTCCAACCGTTCTTAGGAGGGAGCTTGAGTTGCAGTTTGTTGACTCAACGATGCTGCAGTGCACATTAATTAGGCTGGTGGGAGAGCAACCAATGCAATGCTTTGACACATGTCGCCCAGGTTGGATTTTGACAGCTTGATTTCCGAATCCCAGCCAAAATAAAATTTTATTAGCTGGGAGAAATAATTCTGCGCGCGCCATGTTGTTGTTGTGTACCACCGTTCGTGAGTTTTGAATCTCAAAGTGTATGCCATGAAATTCTCTTCCACGCTCCATTAGACCAGACTCATCCGCCTCCATTTCAGAATCCCTATCACCTTTGGCATCAACAAACTGTAAGTTTGAGCTGGCCAACAACGCATTCAGGCATTCCACCAGCTCCTCAACTCTTGCATAGCGTCCGGGTTGAAGAACCAGGGTCTCATGCTCTCTTCCATCTGAGACAGAGAAGCAGTAAGGCTCGTCAACATTGAACCATGCAGCAGGCAGATGGATTTCAACCAGACCTGCCTCATAGTCCACATTTCGATCCAAGTAAAGAGGTGAAGACAGGTGAAAATCAAAGTCACAAGAAGTACCTTCAGCATTTTTACTATTGATCACAATATTTCGCATTGTACAATAAGTATTATTATTTATCTATCGCAAACGTCATCTAAACTTTTCTTAAGTCCTTTTCATCCACCCAGCCAGTTGAATCACAGCCGGCCCACTTGACAAGATAGTGAATTCTCCCGTTCCGCTTCTTAGTTTTCAATATTTTGTCAATCACATAGAGCCGCTGTGAATCAGGCACCGCCTGCAACTCGTGCTCATGAAAGAGGCCTTGAATCTCCTCCCCCTTCATGTCACGAATCTTGTACATGTAGGGGTAATGCTTGGGGGCCATTGCCACTACAGTGTATACCTCTTCGCTCCAGTTCGCTTTGTATCCCTTTCTGAATAGCCTAGGTGCGTTAGAAATTCTCACAGACTGGTTTTCACGAAATTTGGGCTTTCTGATTTTATCTAAAGTTTCTATCGCCTTGCCATCATACAAGTTCATCCACACTTCGGACTCATTCTGTTTACAGACATCTTTGGGCGCCATCCGGATGCTTCTGTGATAAGTAGAATTATACGATTTCACTAGCTTTGGCAGCACATCAAGCCAATGCAGAGTGCTTTTGTGAGTGAAATATCGCCACATTTTATTCTTCAAAGTTCGGTTCCATCTCTCCACGATTGCAGCCTTTTGCTCGCTGTTGGTTTTGAATGCCAGAATTTCATTGTCGATGCAGCACTGGCGAAAGCTGGAGTTAATAAATTCTTTGCCCTGATCTGAACGAACTGTTCGTGGCCTGCGCTTTGCACTTTTTAGTATAGCTTCGAAAGCGGACCTCACTTCGGCTGCTGATTTATTTTTCAGCGGCTTGGCCCACGCAAACTTAGACAAAACGTCAATACAAGTGAGAATGTATCTAAATCCCTTATTGTATTTAGCAAACGGGATCATTTCAACCAAATCCAACTCCCATTGATCATCCATAGCTCGAACTATGATTGGTGCTCGGGGATAATTTCTGCGTGCAGGCTTGTGCAGTGTGTATACAGTCTGATCATGGAGCCATTCTCCTGCAGCTTGATCGCTGACTTTAACTCCTCGTCTTCGAACCTCATGCAAAAATTTATTGCAGCCGGAAAAGCTGGCTGGCTGCTCTGGATTAAAATAAATTTTGTCCATCTGCCAAACCTCATAAAGATATAAAGAAATTGTTTTCTTAAGAAAATCAACAATTTTTAACCGTTGCCAAAATGTTTTAATCAAGGTTTCAACCTTCGAGGCGGTGTACTTTTTTAATTTTTTGCTTTTAACATCATACGCAAAATAGAAGAATGCTAATTCGATTATAAGAGTAGCGAAATAAAAAAATTACCAATTTTTATGATTTTGAAAGTTTTAATGAAAGATAATTACATACGTTGCAATTACGAAGTCAATAGCTGGATAAATAATAATTTTATTGCAAGCGCGTGATGCAATGGGTTAGAAAAACATGGAACAACAAACAGTCAGCATGGAATTCAGTAATTCATTAATTATCGTAGCCTCCAATCTTGGGGAGCTTCACACCATCCTGCCTGCGCAGAGGCCATGGAAGCTTTCGCTTGCGACTTCCAGTGCTGCTGCCGTCCTTGCCGACTCCTGAAGCCGCTCGAATCTGGTACCACAGAGGATCCTGTGATAGGTCGCTATCATGCTTCGAAATGCGGCCAAAAGTTGATGCAGATGGTGAGACAGGAGTCGAAGGCGCTTCGAAATTGGCGTTGTCCGACTGAGCGATTAGTAGCGTGTTCTCCGCCTCACCGTCAGCCTCTTCTCCAGATACACTCTCTGGATAATCGACTAGCGCTTCATTTTCTGTCTTAAGATCTTCAGCCTCCAGTTCATACTCGCTTTCTGCAGGCTTTCCCCGCAGCTCCTCATCGATCCAAGCAGCAGTTTTCCAAAGCGAGCGCCACAGGTTTGGCGTCAGTGCCACTGAATTGCGTCGCAGGAACTCTTCTGTGCAATCTTCAGGCAAACGCTTTAGCCAAATGGTCCCTCCGCTGACAACAACGAGTTTGTCGAAGCCGAGCTTTACGGTGACGTTGTGCCGATTGATAGCAGAGCGCACAAGTTGAGCCTTCAACTGCTTCAGCTTCTCCCATTGGTGGGCGTTTAAGTTGAAGCCAGGAATGCCAGGTTTTTCTCCCTCAGCAGAATAGAAGAAGCGCCGGATCGCAATAAATCGATGGCCTTCATAGTCTTGAATCTGCACTTTAAATCCGTCGCTAAGATCCATGGCGAGTTGTGACAGCGAAATTTCAGTTTGATTTAATCTTTGAGAACCAAAAAATTTCACCCTCTTTTATACCCTCGAAGTGGAGGTGGGGTGGGTGCATTATCAATGAGTAAATGCAAGCAAACATGTAAATATTTATTCAAGCGTTACTACAATTACTGCTTGAAATTTACGAGTAAATATGCCCACTCTTTCTATTATGCCCATCATCCTATTAGATACCAAGCACATATGCTCTCTACTAAGAAAGCTGAAGTAAACTGCTCCCTTTCAATACCAATTAAATTCCGTTTATATTGATGCGTACGCATCATCAGAAACAACCCATAATATCGTTAAAATATTGAATATTTAATGCCATTTTATTTTGTAAGCAATGAAAAGCCAAAATTATCCTTCAGTTAGCATGAATTCAAAACAATTGAATTCTTCATTTACAGCGAGTCGGAACCATGTTTTAATTCTCCAATACAAAAAGATTGGCCATCATATTCCACCCTCACCAGTTTCTCGTGTCTGAGTGCGTGCAACTTAGTTGCGCAGCCAGCTAGCTAGACGGCAAAAACCCTGTTGGCTTAATAGCGCTAGGTGTTTATTTCACTGTTGCTTATTTCCACAGCACAAATTTATGAACGATTAGTATCATGAGCACATCCACTAGCTTTGCACGTGAATTAGTGTGGGTATTATCTTCCAAGTGTAAACCATATCCAATGAAAAGAGAGTTAACTCCACACCGGCTTCAGCGCAAAGGGATAGGCGGACTGCCATGGCTGTCTCCATTGCTAACTCGGATAGGCCACCCATCCGACCCTACCCTCACGCTTTACAGCCAGCCACCTCTTATCGCCATGCGTGCACATTCAGAGCACGTCAGCCAAACACGCCCCCCTCCTATCCTTTTTACACTGCTGCCTATCTCTCAAGTGCAAGTGCGGCAGACTTATTTTTCTTTTATTTACATTTCCATCCCCAGAGCGCGCTTTGTAAGCCAGTTAAGTCATACCAAAAATTTGAGTTCCACTCATTGACATAGAGCTATAGAGTGTACAGACCCATCCCTAACGACAAAAAATTATTGTGTTAGCAGGCTCAAGTGCAAGGCACGGATAGGGTACGCTCGTGTCGTGACACAGGGTGTTAACTCGTTCGCCCCGCCTGCCTGCCCGCCTACCTTACCTATACTCACGACTAATTTCACCCCAGCCAGCCACCTCTTATCGCACAGTGCGCACCCTCGCACCCCCATGCTCCCCATAGGCCGGCCAGCCAGCCAGACAGCCAAAACCACGCTTTCCTATCCTTTTACACTGCCGCCTATCTCCGCAGTGCTAATGCGGCAGAATCATAATTCGCCATACTACTCAGGTTGCTTGCATGACGTTTTTTGTTGGTCGTCAATTATAGGCGATCAATTGGCAAGAAAAATCCCGAACATTCAGTACTTGCAAACTCAGTAATTTTCTTGTCTATTTAATTAGGAATTCAAAATCATAAAAAACTATTAAACCACTTTGTTGACACTCTTTTGAACAGCAAATGATGTGCTCTGTGAATTTCGATAGTCATCTTGACATGGAATTTTGGCACCTGCTTACCGGAAGTTTAAAGCCTCAGTTGTAGCCGGTAGGATTCAAGTACCTCTTGGTAACTAGGTATTTCATTTTAAAGCCCTTGTTATTCCGTACAGAATAAAAATCCTTAGCAGTCTCGTTATTTGTGTTTCAATATTCTGCAAAGTTTTCAAAGAGACTAAAGTCGGTGGGTCTCTGTCAGAGTTTTCCAATTGCCAGTTCCAATCTCAAGTTTGTACACTGAGAAATCAATAAAAAATATTGAATTTAAAGTCCATCAACATGTCCACGACCGTCATAGTAAATTTAGCCTTTCCGATCACTAGATTCCCAGCGAGTCATTAAAAATCGGCGCTTCAGGTCCAGCGGCCTTAGTCTTAAATTGACTCCAGCTTAACTAGGGACTTTATAACCTGGAGCATTGACATTTTGCAATATTTTAAGCTAGCCACAAACAGGGTCTTTGTCAGTTGTGAAAATGAGCATATTCATCCACATGTACAGATAGTCTAAAGACTGAAATCGGTCAGTCAGTCAGTCAGTCAGTCAGTCAGTCAGTCAGTCAGTCAGTCAGTCAGTCAGTCAGTCAGTCAGTCAGTCAGACAGTCAGTCAGTCAGTCAGTCAGTCAGTCAGTCAGTCAGTCAGTCAGTCAGTCAGTCAGTCAGTAAGTCAGTCAGTCAGTCAGTCAGTCAGTCAGTCAGTCAGTCAGTCAGTCAGTCAGTCAGTCAGTCAGTCAGTCAGTCAGTCAGTCAGTCAGTCAGTCAGTCAGTAAGTCAGTCAGTCAGTCAGTCAGTCAGTCAGTCAGTCAGTCAGTCAGTCAGTCAGTCAGTCAGTCAGTCAGTCAGCCACTCACTCACCCTGTCAGTCAGTCAGTCAGTCAGTCAGTCAGTCAGTCAGTCAGTCAGTCAGTCAGTCAGTCAGTCAGTCAGCCACTCACTCACCCTGTCAGTCAGTCAGTCAGTCAGTCAGTCAGTTAGTCAGTCAGTCAGTCAGTTAGTCAGCCACTCACTCACCCTGTCAGTCAGTCAGTCAGTCAGTCAGTCAGTCAGTCAGTCAGTCAGTCAGTCAGTCAGTCAGTCAGTCAGTCAGTCAGTCAGTAAGTCAGTCAGTCAGTCAGTCAGTCACTCACTCACCCTGTCAGTCAGTCAGTCAGTCAGTCAGTAAGTCAGTCAGTCAGTCAGTCAGTCAGTCAGCCACTCACTCACCCTGTCAGTCAGTCAGTCAGTCAGTCAGTCAGTCAGTCAGTCAGCCACTCACTCACCCTGTCAGTCAGTCAGTCAGTCAGTCAGTCAGTTAGTCAGTCAGTCAGTCAGTTAGTCAGCCACTCACTCACCCTGTCAGTCAGTCAGTCAGTCAGCCATTCACTCACCCTATCAGTCAGTCAGTCAGTCAGTCAGTCAGTCAGTCAGTCAGTCAGTCAGTCAGTCAGTCAGTCAGTCAGTCAGTCAGTCAGCCACTCACTCACCCTGTCAGTCAGTCAGTCAGTCAGTCAGTCAGTTAGTCAGTCAGTCAGTCAGTTAGTCAGCCACTCACTCACCCTGTCAGTCAGTCAGTCAGTCAGCCACTCACTCACCCTGTCAGTCAGTCAGTCAGTCAGTCAGTCAGTTAGTCAGCCACTCACTCACCCTGTCAGTCAGTCAGTCAGTCAGTCAGTCAGTCAGTCAGTCAGTCAGTCAGTCAGTCAGTCAGTCAGTCAGTCAGATAGTTTATTTAAACAAAAGACAAAACAAATTTATACATTTGTAAAATATACAATACAAGGACACCTAAAATAAAAGGACGGGACACTTCATTTCTTCGAAATTTTTTGGAGCCCAATTTTCGCGAAAATTACACTACGAGTACGGAGATAGGAAATTTGCTGTTTTTCGACATGAATTAAAGATTGCGCTCGATTGAAAGCAGATGCAAATCTCATCTTTTGATATGATTTTCCTGTCCTCTTACTCTATGTTACTATGTACTTGGTGTATTTTCTTAATTCATTATATATGAATTTTACAGGGTGGGGTGCTCACTGATTTAAAGTATTGGGCAGTTTTTCACCATAGCATCCACTCAGGACAGGCGCGCTGCATGATATGTACGAGTGGCTCGATGTGGCTTGAGGATCTTTGAGCTGCAGTTTTTTGGCGACCAGATCCAGTGTCAGCAAAATGGTTGTTCACGTAATTTTTGTATTGTTTCTGGCAATCAAAGCATGAGCAGGCCCGACGAATGCCGGTCATCTGTGCATCATCCTGGTCACTCTCCTCTAGTTGCTGTGGCTGAAAGTAGTTCTTCAGCAGCCGAACATAATAGATTTTTATCTGGCTCGTATGAGTAAATAACAGCTTCTGTGTTCGATTAATTGCGAAGAAAGCTGCCCAATGACTTAAGCAAAAGAATGGTGCTTCTTAATATGCGTATCAGGACACAGCTAAAATTAATGAAAAACTGTTTTACCTGCTCTTTCTGCTTCTTGAGCTGCTCGTTCTCCTGTTTCATTAGTTGTGTATTGTTCATTAAATGCTGATTTTCTGTCTTTAGCTTTGTCACCTCCTCTTGATGACGAGTTTGCTCGGCCTGCCTCTCTGACTTGGCAGCTTGAGCAGCCAACTGGGTCTGCGGACAGGTCTGATAGAAAGAAATTTTTCTCTTCAAGCGATTTACGTGTACAAAACGATGAGAAAACAAAGCAAGAATTTGTTAGCTTCGACTTACCTCGCCACTAAGGAACTGCAGCCTAATCGCCAGGTTCTGCTCCCCTTTGTAGCCGTCCTGCAGTGCATTGTCACGAAGTTCCTGGCGCAGATTTGGGTCGTCTGCAGCGCGGGACTCTTCGGCAGGCAGACGGCCAGAAAGTGTTTCTAGCCTTAGATTACAGTCAACAGTTGAGGATTGCAGATTGGGACTTTCATTGCTGAAATTGGGTTGATCAGGGTGAAAAGTGGCGAAGAAAATACTGCAATAACCATAAATATTGTGCTCCTAATGTACCGGAGGAAAACTCAGAATTTAATAAACCCGAAGATTTTCAACTATTTAATAGATCGTTTACCTGTACTTTCTAATCAATTATGCATTTCATTTCTTATCAGAAATAAATAATAAAAAAATAATAATAAATTTAGACACCCGACCTTTCGATCAGATGTGCAGCCAACGACACAGCCGCAGCTAGTTGCGCGGCGCATCCGAGGGCTGTGTACAGCTTTCAGCCTGACAGGCTGAAGGAGCTGCAACAACAACTCTAAATTTACATAGCTCAAACTGGTACCCGATCTCAGCTGGGTGGACTGAAGCAATGTGGGATTAAGTGCCTTGCTCAAGGGCAAAAATTGTCTCCTAGGGCCGGGACTCGAACCCACGACATTCCGGTTATTGGGCAGGCGCCCTAGCCACTAGGCTACAACTCGTCTAGGCTAATCAGAAATTTTTAGGAAAAAATGACATAAAAATCAGATCGAACAGAAGCCTAAATAATTTCACGAGAAATATACGTTAATATTTACAAGAATTAAATGGCCCTCTCTAGTCAAGTTATTAAGCTGTTGGAGTCTCTGTAAGACTGTGCACTGTAGAGTGGGCGCTGAAATGGCCTGTTAAAAGAGCTCATTTAGCGAAGATCACTGGGAGGAGAGCACTGCGAAAAGAATGACGATTTAAGCTTCAGAGGCGCAAGATTTAATTTTTGGTATCTCTGTCAGATGAAAGTTGATGAAAGTTGTCTTTATGGGTAGGCTCCGGCTTGTTGAGTCTTATTTTCTCCTGAAGGTAGAAATTGGCTGTTAGTAAAGTGGATCGTACAAGTAGCAGGCTCACTTGGGGGACGCAACCAGGCCCTGGACATCCCCATCCTGCTCGGTTACAATTTCATCAGATATTGCAGTGCGGATCTGGAAAGACTTGCTGGTACTCTTGACCAGGCCCCCCTGAACAGCGAAGCAGAACTGGTACAACTCGCCGGTGTCCCTGGGAAGATGTTCGGAGCGAAAATTGGCAACAAGGACCCCGTCGGGCTCGCGATGGCACTCGGCCCGGCAGATGTGGTCAGTCTGGGCGTTGGCCCAGCCCTCCTTGATCAGGCCTACCCAGTAGCTTCCTGACAGGTCGGCTTCGTCGCTCACCTGCAATTTTATCATTGACAAGACAGAGCAGCATCAAAGCCATCAAACCTTTGTAAAGGCTTCGTTTGCGGAAAGAAGTTATTACTCATTAGCCATTTAAAAAGTCTCTTGATACGGTATCATACCTCTACGCGGCACTGTATATCTTCTCCAACCGGGTACTTAGATAGCACGGAAGTAAAAAGAGCCATAATGAAGTCTTCTCGACTCTTCCTGATCAAACTTCTACGGTGGGTAAGGCTCCATTTTTGTAAAATTCTTCTGCTCTGCTACGTTAAAGCTAAACTGAGCAGCTATTTTGAGACTAGACTGCATTCTTATACGATTTAAAAAACCTTTCGAACGTGTCGTGACCTCAGAATTTACTCGTACATCAGTGTATAATGAATGCTGCTATGTACATACGGTCCACTGAGGGAAGTTCGAGCGAACTTCGCTTTGCTTTAACAACAGACAAAAAAAATTGACTGTTTAAAAATATTGTTATGGGATTCTATTCTTAGAATAGAAACAAAGTGACGTAAGCAGGAAACTTGTCAGGAAAACATTTTACAGTCACAGTAATTAAATTTTTAAGGCAAGGTTGAGCTGAGCCCATGAACAGACACAGCTTAAAAAGCAGAGGGCCGCTGACTCATCTATTGATATACAAAAAAATCTCTCTGTCTTCAAACTGAATTTCTACTCTTTTTTCCGAGCAACGGCAGCTTTGTGCATTCTCTTCCTCGCCTAGCCACTGCTTAATGCTAACAATGCAGCATAATTGTTGCAAATAATTGTTTTAGCTTCTTGAAATGACGATGTATATTTCTTTGCGTGAATGAGTTTTCCTATATTACTACGGTGCTACTGCGCAGAGTTATTAGAAAGTTTGGGCGTGAAAAATTATTTTTATCCATTCGTGATTCATGACAATTTTTTAGTATCAGGCTACTGTCAAACATTACTTAACAAATACTGCTCTTGATTTTTTACTCGCATCGTAATACTGTACATTCTGTGAAACTATATTCTGCCGTTAATGCTACGGATTTTATGCTATATTTTTACTAAGGGTAGCATTCATAGGGTATACGAGGTATAAATTAATTTACCATTGAGTTGATAATTAAAAGTATTTTATGTTGGACTATTAAATTTTATTATTAAATTGGATCAAGTCAATCGAATACAAAAAAAATCATCGGAGATGCGGTTCCGTGATAAAGCATAAACTGCATTATTATAGTAATTGCAGCTGTTCCTCATCTTCAACAACAATTTTATTGGCAGTTTTTAAACTGCAGGGCTACTGGTGCACAGCCAGTACGAATTTTCAAATTCGTCGTGTCAAACGAACATGGGATCGATGAATCAACGACTACTTTAACTACTTGTAGTTAGTAGTTAGATATGTACTTGGATGTAGGTAGCCAGTTGAAACAGAAGGATTTTGATTTTTTTTAAATCTGCGTTTACGGGCATTCAATCATTCAAATTCATGGGAATGTTAAGCCCCGCCTATCTTGCTTTAACACGCTTCGAGTTAAGTTAATTGAGTTGACTTAAATGGCAATTACTATAGTCCAAGGAATAAAAGGCCGTGTCAATAGACCTGCGTTTCAGAGCAATAAAAAGCATGCGATCCATATCGATTATTTCATAGAGCTAAAGTCAACAGGGATGTTTCTGATGCAGTTAATTAACTCGAAAATCTCACAGCAATTTCAAATAAGCGTTGAGGCCACTAAAAAAGCTAAATCTGCAGGAGGGCTGCAGGCACTTTGACGCTTAAAGCGACATCGTCCCACAACCAGCGACTGGGCATGACTGTCCATTGCGCTGACTCCTGAAGCGCGTTCAGTCACACTAAATACGGTATGCAGGCATAGACACACACACAGGCCGGCACCCAGTCACGCACTCACATTGGGTGTACAAGCGGCGGTTCCAGAAATGTACACTCTCTATGCCTTGGGGGGTTGCCCTCATGGGCGTAAATTGCACAAATGGCCCATAGCCCAACCAATTCTTGCACAAGGCCCCAAATTAATGTGACCCTGCACACAAAACCACGCCAGGGAAAATAGCCAACCTAAAACGCGCGGTTAAACCTGGACCAGTGGCACACAAGAGTAGTAATATACCATACAAAATCGGAGGCAAAACCTTCACTTCGGTCAGGTTTGCACTCCGATTTTGTATGGTCACAAGGTGTGGAAAGCGTAATAAATCGAAACAATCGAAAGCGTATTTTAGCAATGTCTGACAATTACAACAAATAATGCAATTTAGAAATTGATGTCATCAAATTTTCTCATTAAAAATGTGTTAAAACATGTGATATATGTGGTGATATTTGCAGTCACACAGTCGTAAAATTTTTTAAAAATTTAAAAAAATTAGCATATATAAGATATATATAAACGGTGACACACACGATTTTTTTGTGCAAAAAATGGTAAATAAAATAACTATTTCGGTTTATGAGACATTTGAAATAGTTAATGTTCAAGTTAGAGATATAAGAGAAAAAATTGAAAGTTGCGAAATTGATGAAGTTTATTTAAAAATTTCACCTTCTTCCGAGATAAAATTATATCCATTAAACGAAGATCAAAAACTTGATACAATTCAGCATGGCTTATTAGTTATCGGAATGGCAGAGTATTTTAATTATGATAGCGATATAGATGACGTTATTGAACATAATTAACTTGCTTTTATTATTTGATTTTCATAAAAAGATCCTAAAATTTCTTCACCATTCTTATCAGCAATTATATACGTTGTTGGATTAGTTTTCAAAACTTTACTAATAATAAATTTTTCACTTATTTTCCAATATCCTTTTCTACCTTTTTCAAATTTATCTTTCCATTTATAAATGTAAACTTCATCTCCAACTTTAAAATTGTTTTTACTTTTTTTAATATCTTCAAACTCATTTCTAATTTTTTCGGGATTATTATAAGCTTGCTGAGGAGTCATTTTAATACTTCTATGATATGAGTTATTATATTCTTCAACAATTCTAGGTAATATTTTAACCCACTTCTGATTACCTTGAACACTGAACTCAAACCATAACATTTTTCCCAAAGTTCTATTGAATCTTTCTATCAAAGCATTTTTACTTTCTCCATAAATACTATAGATTTCATTAACATACTCTCCGTTTTCTTTAACTCTCTCCTTTCCCTTTTCAAAATGATAGAGTTTATACATATGCTCGTTATAGAATTCTTTTCCTTCGTCTACACATAATCAATTCGACAAGGTTCGGCTTTTGCCTAGGACATAGTCCGTTCCTATACTTCTAAATGCTTTTGCAACCTCTTCTCCTCTTTTAGATTTCAATGGAATAGCCCAAGCGTATCTTGTAAAACCGTCTAAAATTGTCAAAATATATTTATATCCTCTGTCAGACTTCGTCTGCGAACCGAAGGTTCGGTCTGGAGGCATTACCATTATATCAGCATACCATATTTCATTTTTCTTAAAATTCATTATTTTTCTAAAGAATTTAGGTTTCCTATATTCGCTATGTCTAATTTTAGCCTCTTCAGCACTCAAACCACTTCCATATAATAACACACACTTCAAACAATTATTTCCATGTTCATTGTAATTGATACCTAATCCGAACTTAACTTTAGCTTGAAGAATTTTCTTGACCATAAATCTTGTCATTTTCTGTGATATACTCAAACCTTGTAATTTATCTAATCCCTTAATCATTTCTTCATCAGCAATATTTTTCAATCTCAAAGCTTCTTCAGGACTGCTTTTGTCCGCTTCTCTATATGCTAAATCGTGATGATATGCCAACCAATCTATACCATTAATAGGAATTGAATCATTTTTAGGAGTGTTATCTGGATTTAATCTAAGTTCTAATCTTGTTCCAGGTCCAGCAAAGTTATATCCAGGAATATGTAGTTCTCCAGTATATTTCCCTGTTGTAAAAATACTCGGAAGACTTGTAATTCCTCTTTGAATATCGAGCAATCCTCCATTCATTTATAATGTTCAAAAAATTATTCATATTCGGAGAAGTCATATGTTTTAGTCTTTTTAACATACTTTTTCTGTTTTTCTTTTATTACATCTTTATTTTTCTCATAGTATGTTTTCCAATATTCTTTAATACATTCCATACACTTAGTATCTAGCATAACATCTTTTTTAAGCCAGTAAAAATACTCTCGAGTATATGGGTATTCATTTCGACATGTGAAGCAAGTTTGCATCCTCATTTTTAAATATTTTATTTTGACTTTCTATACGTTCTACAACATCTCTCATAGGTTTTATTGCATTCTGAAAATCCCTAATTAGCTTTGGTCTAATTACGCCATAATAATAATCATTATTGCACGCAATACACATAGAAGTCAATGTTTTATTTTTTGCATCATAGTAAAAGTATTTTTTATTGTGAGGAAATTTAATTTTACAACCATCGCAAGTTTTCTTTTCCATTTTAAATTGTAAAAAATTAAACGTTATTATGACCAACTGCTTTTGCAGCGATCAAAACTAATTTTCTTGGAGAACGCATCGAACTTGTTCGCAGACTTTGTCTGATGGACGAAGTCCCAGCTCTGCTGATCCCTTGTCCTTTCTTACTCACACTATCTCTAACCAATTTATAAAGTTTAGTTTGTTTAACAGATCTAGAATCAACTATATTGTCGTAAAAAGTTTTTACTTTTCTCAATTCATCTTCTGTATATAAACTTGGATTAAATTTTATTCTAGGTTTTGTTACAATATTATAACCACCGCCCAATTGTTTTAGCAAATCTTCATTATTAAAAGTTTCTCTTCCAATTCTTACTTCATCACCAATTATTTGACTTCTTATACTTTGAGGAAGGTTAGAATCGGTATATAAATATTCAAAATCTCCTTCATTTTGTCTAATTTCTTCAATTCTCTGATTTGCAACGTCGACATCGTAATCTGGTGGCAATTCCTCTATCGAACTCTCCTCATCTCTCTTCGTATTTTCAACAATTTGTTTTAGTAATTCATCTTGTTGAGAAAGTTGTCCAACTAGTGGATTAACGAATGGAGCTGCCGCTTTTTGAGAAGCAACTTCAATTCCTAATTTTTGTAATTTTAAATTTCTTACAAAATCATTATAGTCTTCGTTTAATTTATAAGTTGCTAATTCTTCTGGAAGATTCAAAAACGTGCTCATTTTTAATTCTTAAAAAATGGCTGAAACTGCGACAAGATTTAGTGATAAGTTTAATTTTAATAAGAAAATGATGTATATTAATGAGTTAAAACGTACTGATTTTAATTATACTAATCCTAATTCTGATAATACAAACAACTATACGAGTGGTACTATAACCTTTGACATAGGCGCAGTTAACGATGTTTTGGATATGCAAAATGCATTTTTTAGAGTTCGGTGGAGATATGTTAAAAATGATGGAACTGATTTGGGAGCAGGAGACATAGCTGCTAGAAGTGGTGTTGTAATTGAAAATGATTGGTTTTATAAGTGTTTTTCTCAAGCACAATTGAAAGTTGCTGGAGCAGAAGTTGAAACATGCACAAATCCTGGAGAGGTTAATTCTATTTTGAAACATCTTAACTATTCTTATTTGGCTAAACAAGTTGGAGATAATGTTGGATGGATGCCAGATAAGGGTAATGGAAGTCATTTTAATCCAACTTATACAGATATAGATGGTGCTGCGGATATTGGTGCCGTAAGAAATTATTTGAATACTACTCTGAAAGCACTCGTTGAATCTATAGCGGATACTAAAAGTATAAATACTGGTTTTATTGATAGAAAAAATAAATTTCCAGTAGCTGTTTTGACAACTGCTAGCGCATATGAACAAGATTTTCCTATTTACCCCATGTTTGCTTTCTTCTCTCAGAATAGGGTTTGGAAAAATCTTCTATTCTCTATTCAACTTCAGATTCAAGGTGGATATCAAGAAAGAATTCTATTTGGTAATTCACAATCTTATGACTTGGGAGTTAGAATAGCGTCAATTCAATTGGTTGTTCCGCTAATAGAAGTTGTTGCACCAATTGCTGCGCACATTAATCAACAAATTAAAGACATTCAGTATTTGTTTTATCATCAGCGCAATCATTACTCAAGATCGATGGATGCTGAAACTCAGTTTATGCAATGGCAAATTGTTAGCACTTATAAGAGAGTTAGGTATCTCATTGTTTGGTTTAAGATAACTAATAGAACTGGAAGGCGAGTTAATAACGATTTGTATTATTTTAGGTCTCCAAATGTTGCTGCATTGCCAGCTGCGGCTCCAGATCCAGCAATCTCTCAAATAAATGAATTTCATTTGGAGAATATTAGATTGAGAGTTGATTCTCAATATTATCCAACAAAAGGACCACTCAATCTAAATCCTAACACAAATGACGTTAATGAATTAATTGGATATTATCAAAACTATGCTAAGAGTGCTCAGGCAGTTCCTAAATATACAGTTTCTGAGTTTCTAAATATTTATGGTGCAGTCGTATTTGATTTGAGAGCTACAAATGAAAACATAAATCAAACCGCTCTAACATATACTCTAGAAATTAACAAGGTTGGAAATCAGTCTCTTGATGTTAACGTCTTAACATTGGAGGAGTATGGTGCTCAAATTAAGCCTGATAATACTGTTGTACTAGGTTTCCCATATCCAAAAAGTTAATTTTTTTCTATAAAAATGAAGGCGAAACATAATAAATTATTTCCAAACGACCCATTCCTTTGTCTAGTAATTGGAAGTTCAGGAAAAGGTAAAACACATTTTGTATATGATTTACTAACTACTGAAGGTATGTTAGATTATAATAATCTAATTATTTATACAAATAAACCATATATTAAATATTATCTATTTCTAAAACATGGATTCAAACATAAATTGAAGAAAGATATACTATTTAAAATGTTGAGAGCTTATGAACAATTTGAGGACGAAGATGATAACAAAGGATTTGAATTACATAACATTGAGGATTTGGTTAAAATGCAAGCAGAAAATCCAGAAAATATTGATCCTAAATGTCCCACTATAAAAATATTTAAAAATTTAGGCTATGATGAAATTCCTAAAAATGATAAAACACTTATAGTTTTTGACGATTGTATTAATGATGGTTCTCAAGATTTACAAAAAGAAATATTTATTAGTGGACGTGGAGATGGAATTGGAGCATTTTACATAACTCAATAATTTAAAGAATTAGATAGCATTATAAAAAAGAATGCAAGTTGTTGTGTTATGTTTGATTTGGATAATTACGACTTGCAAAATATTCATGTTAGATTTAATCCTGGAGTTGATCCTGCACCATTTAAAGCTAGGTGTAAATATATTTGGGATAAATCTCAATATTCTCACATTTTTATAAATCCTAGACTTGAGAGAAAAAATAGAATTCATGTAAAAATTATAAGAGACGAAAATGATAATTCGTCGGACGAGGACTAAAATTTTATTTTTTAAACATAATAAATGGAAGATCAATTATATGTGTTGCGACAAATTTTGGATAGAGCCAATAACAAATTTGAAACTACTTTGCAGTTTAATATGACATCTTCTGAGCAAAGAATTTACTTTAGAGAAGCTCTAATTTTAAAACCAGAGTTATCATATCAAATGACATTAACATTATTTTCAGTTTTCAACATGCCACAACTTATTAATTCTTCTAATAATCAATTTCGTTATTCAAAAGATGGTGGAGTTAATTGGACAACTATTTCATTTGCTCCGGGAGCTTATCAATATACTGATTTAAATGATAGTATTAAAACACAATTAACAACAAATGGAGATTGGATAGAAGATGCCAAAACTGAAGTCGATAATTCTCTAAATCTTAAAAGAAATATATCTGATTCTTACTCTAAGAGTGAGATAGATACTAGTCTAGGATTGAAAAGAAATATATCTGATTCATATTCTAAAAGTGAGATAGATACTAGTCTAGGTTTGAAAAGAAATATATCTGATTCTTACTCTAAAAGTGAAATAGATACTAGTCTTGGTTTGAAGAGAAATATAAGTGACTCTTATTCTAAAAGTGAGATAGATACTAGTCTAGGTTTGAAAGCTGATAAAATTACTAATATTGCTACAGGTCACGTTCCAGCAATGACATCTGCAACTGGTAGTGGTTTTACGATTTCGGCATCCTCTGAATTTAATGCTAGTTTTGCTGGATGGAGAGCCTTCGATAATAATGGTTCGAGTGAGTGGGCTACTGCAGGAGCAACTTCAAATTTTTGGATTAAAGTACAATGTCCTACTGCAATAGTATGTTATAAAATAGATTTAGCAGGTCGCGGAAGTAATTCAACAGAACAAATATCTTCGTGGAGATTTGAAGGAAGTAATGATGATTCTAATTGGACAGTATTAATCCCAACACAAAATACAACTATTCAAGCATCTCCTACAGTCTCAACTTTTAATGTTACTCAAAACACAGAGCTCTCATTTACCTATTTTAGATTATTTTGTATTTCTGGAACAGGTAATTCAGGTTTGGATAGATTTCAAATATATAGAAGAATTATAAACGACTCTTACTCTAAGGCCGAGTCTGATGCTAGATATCTTCAATCAATTTCAGGAAATCTAGATATGAAAGGACATAAATTAACCAATCTACAATTTGGTGTGGATAACGAAGACAGCGTTAATTTTGGTCAACTAAATGAGAGAATACAAAACACTTATCGAGATATATTCGTAACTAATCCATTAACTTCAAATACTTCGAACAACGAACTTATTGTTTCAGCATCTGAAAACAATGACAATGCCTTTTTAGTTGCTGACGGAACATTAACAACAGGTTGGTCTCCTAATGTTGGTACGACAACTAATATGGAAATTATTTTCACATTTACATTTAATCCTAGACAAATTAGGGAAATAAGAATAACGGGTTCACCTAATATTGATGTTCCATCAGGATGGTCTATAAGAGGTAGAAATAGTAATGCAGAACCATGGACAACAATTCGAACTTCATTTTCAACAATTCAAGCAACTTCTTCAGCATTGGCAGAATTGCCTTTTACATTTTATAGATTCTTCAGTTTCTTCTTCCCAACTGGAGGTAATGCTACAACTCCTATAGAAATTAGACAAATTCACCTTTTTGAAACTCGTCAAACTCTTGGCAATTTGAATTGGCCTACTACTCCACTTTCAGCAGCTCCGAGAGATTATGTTGATAGATTGGCTACAGCTTCTAATGATGGTCGAATGTCTGCAGCAGATAAAAATAAGTTAGATAATATTCCAGCTATTAATGCTGCACTTTTCGAAGGGCCTATTTGTAATTGGAATGGTTTTCAAAATCCTACAACTGCTGGAGACACTAATCCAACGGCGACATTATTCGGCGATGCATCTTATATCGATTCTGCAAACGGTATAAGATTAACGCGGGAGGTTGCGGATGTTAATGGAGCTATGCAATTTAACTTTACACACTTTCAAAATATTTCTGCATCATTCTTCTTCAAGGTAGAAAATGCTACGAATAGTGGAGCAGATGCAGTTTGGTTTTATGCATTCTGCAAAGAAAGACCAACAGTAGAAAATGGTTTTGGTTTAACAAGCAATGTGGGATTAATTGTATTTGCTAGTGAATGGCATGATAGATTCGGAATTTTATGGAGTAATAGAAGATCAGATGGAGTTACTCAACGAGGTGATGTTAATACAGATGCTGATCAAACTGTAACTTATGCTAACATTGATAATGGAAGTTGGCATAGGTTTGAGATTAATATGGTTAATCAAAGAATCTGGTATCGATTAAGTTTATTCAACACTACTACAAGAGCATATACAAATGTTGGAGAAAATAATTTTAATTATGCCAATGCTACTTGGGGAACACTAGATAAATCTGGAACACTTATGGGTTTTGGTGCTAGAACTGGAGGAGAGGCTGCAGCTCATTTCATCAGAGGTGCTATTGTTACAAGAAGTAGTGGAATAGGTTATAACTTTCCAGCAAGTGCTTATCTCGATGAACCATAGGTTCCGAACTTCGTTCGATGAGCCTATATAAAAAACACACATTTTTTTCTATAAAATGGTCTTTGCCAGAAGTAATTCTACTAGACAACAAATTGTAGTTCAAGTTCCACAACAATCTGAAAATATAAAAGTTTTTAAAGGAAAGACAGCTCTCTTATTCACTGGTGTAAATGTTGTTGATAATAAGAAACTTCAGGAATTAATTAAACTTCTACAAACACATCTAATTCTTCAAGAATATTGGAAGGTTGGATTCAAATGGGTTAAAAAAGAGATTATTACTACAATACAATACTTAACTAGTAGTGGACAAATTCCAAAAGAAAGAGGCGAATTCATATTAATTTTAATAAAAATAGAGTAAAAAATGTTCCCGCTGACAGAAGTTGAACATAGTGAAAGAGATTTGTTTAATCAAAGAAAAGGTATGATGAAAATCAATATTGTTATATTTCAAAAGATTACGACTTATATTTTAAAAAGTGTATACGTGCTTCTAATCAAATAAGGAATCTCGATTTTTTCAGCATTGGCTTAGGAAGTTTGACAGTTACAATTGTTGCCATATTGGGTGTTATTCAAACATTACCTAACACAATTCATATATCTCCAACATTTTTAGGAGTTTCTATAGGTGTTCTATCTCTATTTGAACTATTGAAAAATCTATCGATTATTTTAGCAATAAAACTATATTTTAAAAAACAGAAAGAGAAGTACAACTCCATTAGAGATTTAGCATTTCAATTCAAAAATCTATTATATTTGTACGTTCAGAAGATAATTGACGATGGTGTAATATCATTCACAGAATTGACTTCTGCAGTAGAATTACACGACAAATACATTAAGGAACGTAATCGAATATTAGACATTGGAAGTTTTACTGAAAATGAATTAAAAGAGTTAAGTGTTCAGAAGTCTATTACAAATGTTGAGAAAAAAGTAAAACATAAAAAGACTCAAATTGAAGAATCTCTAACACCTTCAGAAGTAGTTTTCAATTCTCGCGACAATGTTAGTATTGTTGAAGAAACTTAAGGTTCTCTTGGAATTAATCTCAACTTCCTTATATCTAGAATTAAATCAACGATGAATTCTTCCCACAATATTAATTTTCTTTTAATCTTTGGTTCGAACTTTTTATTAATACATAAAAATTCTAGACATTCTTTTAATAACATTTCATTTGGCATATTCCACTTTCCAATTTTTGTACAATTCTTAGAAAGATATATAAAGTAATGTTGTGCTAATGTTAAAATTTTTTCAATCTCTCTAGAACTTAATCCAATACCATTATTTTTTGTAAAAAATTCTTTATATAAGTATACACCTCCACATGGTATATAAAGAGGATTAAATGGAATTATTGATAATGATAGATTTTTAATTATTACATTTCTAAAATATGTGTAAGATATACTAAATCTTTTCGTTTTCTGAAGATTGACTATTTTTACACAACCATAGCAAAAGTAGTACGGCTCATCATACGATGTTTTCTTCTTACTCATGAGAACATTACAACTATAACACTCAATTTGAATTGTCATTTTTTTCTTGAAAAAAAGGAAAAGTGGTTTAAGACTGACAACATTAAACTTCAATTCTATACTCCAGAAACAATTGCAAAAAATATTCAATATGAAATCTTGTGTTTAAGACAGGTTAAATTTTTATGAATACCCGTAATATTCTTCTATCTATCTGCTGATAGAATCGTAGGTTCGGCAAAAGCCGAGGACATTATTCTTTGTGTTAAAGGGCAAGATTTTCCTTGCTCTGTTTTGACAAAACCAAAAATGTATTATATAAAGATTGATGATAATAATGATATTAAATTTCTGAAAAAAGTTGACAAGAACGAATGTTCTAAAACTATTAGGAAGACTGTTCGAGATATTTAATTTTTTTCCTATAAAATGGGCGAGTCCGAAATAGACAATTCAGAATTGACATGTCCTGGTCTCAATGAAAAAACTATTATTTTTATGAAACTAATGAATGATAATGAAAAAGCTGTTCGAAATGATAGAGGTATTATAAAACTTATGAAAGTTAGAGCTACTCTTCATGATAAGCAAATTAAATTATACATTGAGAAGTTTAGAATTAAAAAGGAAATTATGAGAACAACTGAACACGACTATGAATACATTGACTATCTATTTGATAGAAAAGTAGAAATTAGAGATCAATTATCTGATATTAGAAATAAACTAGAAAAAATTAAAATTTTGATAGAAAGTAAACAAATACAAAAACTCATTGAAATTCACGAAGATATAGATAATCTATTCATTTTGAATTATGATAACATATCAATACTGCACGAATTGAGAGATGATGTGAAACAAAAAATAAAAGATTATAATTATAAAATAGCATGTGAGAAACTTAGAAAAATGTTCAGCTGAGCTGTGACTTCGTCGTTCATATGAATTCAATTCCTTCTTCCTCTTCACATTCTTCATCATAGTCCTCATCTCTTACATCTTCACTATAGTATGGAAACATTACTCCATTCTCATCTGCTTGTCTTCTCTTATATGAATTTATAAATGGTGAGAAAATTTTATTTTTTATCGCATCTTCTCCTTCTGGTATTTTAACTCCACTTGATAGAGATCTTTTCCATGGTGCAGGATTTTCAATATCTACAACCTTAGAACGATATAGATTGTCATAATCATTGAAATTTACTTTTTTATTATTACATCCTTTAAATGTTTTTTTCTCTTCAATTATATAGTTATCTGTGAGAACTAAACAGTATTTAACTTTTGGTGCTAGAAAGTATCCAAATATAATTCCTCCATCTCCATAATCATTTTTACCTTGGGATAGATTACTTCCAACATATCCATGCTCGTTTAAAATGTTCCAATTCTTCATATGAATATATAGTGAGTCAGTATCTCCGTAATAAACCTTAGGTTCTTTAGAGCCTTTGATTGAAATTATAAAATTGTTCATTATTCTTCTTGCGTGAGCTAATATGAATATTCCTAATTGTGCTGGACATAAACCAGTTGTTGGGCTTTCTCCTAGTATTTCTTCCAAGTCTTCATTACGATTATTATTTTCTGCAAAGTATTCTGTCTCATCTTTCTTTTTTTCAACATAGTATAAGTCTTCACATATCCTCTCGTAATTTTTAATAGTGTCATCATAATTAGTTTTCAGTGTTTCTTCATTCCACAAGTGTGATGTGAATGTTATATCCTTCTGAACTGTTTTACCACATAGAGCATTCATAAGTAGTTTTATCAAGTTAGAACCTGCTTCATTTCCATCAGCAATGTACTTTTCCTTAGAGTAAATAACTTGTGTATATATGCATCAAATGGTGATATTTTGTAGTTTTCTTCATATATAATTCCAGAATATATTCTCAATATTTTTCCACCCATTCTTACTATTTCTTGAATGTCTACAGAACATAGAGTGTCTATAACAATTCCATTTCTAAATCTATTAACACTTTGTGTTTTTCCATTGACTTTTATTTTATCTTTTGCTGATAGATGTTGAAGACATAGATCTTTGGGATTTTGGTACAACACTTTAAGAATTGCTGATTTTGGTCTAAATGTTTGAGAATTAAATTTATCTAGAATTTCTTGCTCTTCTTCTTTTACAAATTCTCTAGCACTTTCAATTCTCGGATATTCTCCATCCTTATCTGTCATAGCTGAAGGATATAGAGATACTCCATCAAAATTCATAAGAATGTCTTCTAATACACCCAATTCAGATTTCAACTCTTTTGCTATAGTTTGTTTAGTCTCCTTAGGAAGTTTTAGATAATTTTCAATTACTTCTTTTCTTTTTTCTCCATTCACATACTTTCTTAATATTTTGAAAATAGATGGCAAATGCTTACTTTTAAACCTATTAATATTTGCAAAAACTCTTCCACCTTTATAGCTTTCCTCATGAATACTCTAATAAATGGATCGACGTGAGAGTGAATCGAAAATTCCTTACTTAGTTTATCCTTTACTTCTTTGTCGGCAGAACTGAAATATTCTTCAATTGTCATAGGATGTATAGTTTGTTTTAATAGTTTAATATAATTTGTCTCAACCTTATTTTCGAGATAATCTTTCATTTTATCTTCATATTGCACAAAGTCTTTAAACCACGTTTTAAGAGTTAGAGATGAACACGTTAGTGTATCGAACATAGAAAATCCTCCAATTTCCATCATAATTGAATTATATTTATAAATGCACGATGCTAGAGATATTACATCAAACTGGAGATATTCATACCACTCATGCTTTCTTTCTAAATAGTCAGATTCTTTAAAATTATGAACTAGAGCAGTTTTTCTCAAATATTGGGGTATCTTCATAGAATCACAAAAAGCAGCTAGAGATCTTACGAAATGTTGTTGTGAAAACACAAATGTTATAGCTTGTTTAGAGTCTTTAAAGTTTTTCTTCTTTTTCTTATTAATTGCCTTAATTACTTCCGGAGAAGTATACTCATTTATAAAAGTAACTGATAGAATTCCTCGAGATGTTTTCAATATTCTAACTGGTTTAAGCTTGCAAAATAATGGAATATATGAATCAAATCTAGAAGAGTTGTGCGCAACTAAAAGAATCTACTTTGTAGAAATACGTCCAAAATATTTAAACATTTGTCTTACACAGTCGAGCTGTTTTGAAATGCCTTTAAAATCACATCCTCTTTCAGACACAAATATTTTAGTTAAACCTTTTAGTTTTTGTAAAATGCTTGGATTATTTGCATTATGTGCTAAGTCATCTTTTGATATTGTTTTAGAGAATTTATCAAAATTTATAACACCTACGGCATAAGGACAAGCATAACTACTATCATTATTATATGTTTCAAAATCAATAACAAACACACTTTTTTCATTAGTATTTTGAGATGAGGCATATTGTTTAATGTCTTTTATATTTTCTTCATTTGGTGTTTTATGTACAACCTTGTAATTATTTTTTATCTCCATTACACCAGCACTTCTATTACTATCTCTTATTAAACAGTAGTGGCCTAACCGAAGGTTCGGCTTTTGCCGAGGACATAGTCCGTTCGCAGACGTCGTCTGACCAATTGTTTGATTTTTATCATCATGAACGTAATTAACTAATAGCCAGTCGTGGTTAAAGAATCTTTCACTATCTGGTTTAATTGATCTTTTTTTATTATAAATAGCCATATGTAGATTGAATTTCTCATTAAATTTACCTATTCTACTATTGGTCATTTTACCCCTTTGAGTTCTAGAATCATATAACCACTTCGAATACTCCTCCATAGTTGGAGCTTCATCCTTATATATAAATTGCACACATTTGAAGAAGCAATTTCCATCTGTTGGAATGTAGCAATTTTCTCCAACATACTCTTCGATTGAGTAACTAACATTAGTTCCCATACCTTGTTGAGACCTTGTGTGCATTGCAAATGCATTTTTAATAACTACAACAGTTCCACTCATATAACTTAAATCAAGATTATAATTATTACTAATTTTGTCTAACCAACCTTTGAACTCATATTGATTTCTGAAATATACTGTAAATTGTCTTATTTCTTCTCTATCGTCTCCATTCTGAAAAATAAGATTAATCCTAACATTTCTAAATTCAACTTGGTAATTTTGTTCTAATTGATCCTGAATAAAGTTAACAACATTTTGAACTGGCTCAAATATAAATCTTACTCCTTCATCTTGCTGTTCTTCCATCTCAACCTCTTCCACTTGTGTTTGACGTTTTCTAGTTTTCTTCTGATTCTTTCTCAATTCCTCATTTTCTCTCCTAAGTCTTTCAATTTCTTGTTGAAGTTTTTCCTCATTTTCTCTTCGAAGCTTTTCTTCTAATTCTTTTCGAAGCTTTTCTTCGTTTTCTCTTCTAATCATATCTTCTATTTCTTTTTTAATAGATATTTGTCTGTTTCTCTCTTGTTGTATTAATCTTTTTCTTTCTAGATCGCTTTGAATATCTCGAAGAGTTTTAGATCTTGCAACACTACTTTGAGATGTTGATGGACGAAGTCCCAGCTCTGCTGATGACTTGCTTTCAGAATTTGAAGATTTGGCGCTTTCGCGTTTTATTCTCAGAATGTTTCGAAAAATTTCACGAGACATTTTTAATGGAATTTTTTAAACATTTTTTATCTTAAGAAAAGTCCCGAACCTGCTTTAGGTCTAATCTCGAGGAATAAACCATTTCCATCTTTTTTCTCAATTATGTTAAAATCTTTACCAAGTTTCTTAAATATCTTTTCCATAGTTGGTCTAAATTGATTGCCTATATTTTCGAAGAAGTTTTTTGCTTTAACTCCAGTATTTTCTAATGTTTGACCAAACTCTTGAAGTTTGTCTGCAACTACTCCTTCTCCAACAGTGCTAGATCTCAAAATTAGGCCAGATCCATTACTATTTAATATAAGACCAGAACCAATATTATTTAATTTTTTAAGAGCTTCAGCCTTTGCTTCAGATGTAGAACTAGAACTATTAAGTATATCAACTAATTTTTGTTTAAATGCCGCGTCATTATTTATTTGTTGTCTTTTAAATTCTGCATCTCTTCTAGCTGCTTCGTCTGCTGCTTTCTTATCATTAACAGCTTTAGCAATTCCTGCAGCTCCTCCGGCTACTCCACCTGCTGCTGCTAATCCTCCGAATATGATAGGAAGAAGTGCTGCTAGAGGAAGAATTCCGCCATTTTTGGCTTTCATCTCTCTAAGTTGATCAGCGTTATCTTTTAAGCGTTTCGCTGCAACTCCTGCTACACCTAGGCCTGCTAGCAAAGGAAGAATTGGAAGAAATCCACCATCTTTTTTAACTTACGTACCCAATAAGAATTTAATATCGGAATCTGTTAATCTATAAGTCTTATTTCCATATTTAAATGAAATTGGTCTTCCTTGCTCTGCATATTGAAAAGCTAGTTTTAATGTTTCTGAATCATAATTAAATTTGCTAGCTAGTTTGTCAAATCTATTTAATACCTTCAAATCTCCATTATTCGTCATGTCAAAATATCCTAAAAGACCTTCGAGAAAGTTTATTCTGCTTATATCTTCGTCAGTAATTCTGTCCATTTTTAAGTGTTTAAAATTTCTTAAGTCCTTTACCTCCTTTTATTCTTTTTAGAGCCTCTTCATACTCTTTTAAACTATTTGAAGATATTTTATTTTGTTGAACTGGAGCTGGAGTTTCTTGAGCTGAGGCTGGATTTTCTTGAACTTTTTTCATACTACTTAAATATTTTTGCATTTCTAAAATGTCATTAAAGTCTTTTAGTTTTCGATACTCTTCTGCCGATTTTGCGGCATCAATTCCACCCTTAACAGCTGATGCTATTGAACCGGCAGCCGATCCAACTTGTCCTATTAGTGGTAGATTGTCTTTTACTAAATTTCCAAACGATCCTATTAAATCGCCTAATCCTTCACCTTCTCTTTTATAGAATTCTTCTTCGCTTATATTCATGTCTATTTTTATAAGAAGAAAAATGTGAATATTTCTACTTATTTAAGTAGTGTAATTTACATTTTTATAAAATACTAGTTACCTTCTTTCCTATTGGTTGACAGAATTCTGTCACTGGCAAGAAAAAAATTTTCTGCCAAAATTTTGCCAAAATTCTGCCAAAATTCTGACAGTTCTTGCACAAAAAAATCGTGTGTGTCACCGTTTATATATCTCTTATATATGCTAATTTTTTTTTAAATTTTTAAAAAATTTTACGACTGTGTGACTGCAAATATCACCACATATATCACATGTTTTAACACATTTTTAATGAGAAAATTTGATGACATCAATTTCTAAATTGCATTATTTGTTGTCAGACATTGCTAAAATACGCTTTCGATTTTTTCGATTTATTACGCTTTCCACACCTTGTGACCTTACAAAATCGGAGTGCAAACCTGACCGAAGTGAAGCTTTTGCCTCCGATTTTGTATGGTATATTACTACTCACAAGGCAGACGCGCTAGACCGCCGAGCCACTCTCCCTCCTGAACTTTGGACTTTTTGAGCGTTGAGGCCACACTTTCAGAATTAAAATTGTTTTTTTAAGGCATCAGGATGCAAACAAAAAAATCCCAGCCTTTCGCATCCGCAACGAAAATTTCACTGCTTCCATCAAAAGCAATTCTAGAAAGTAGTGGAAATGACTACGAGCTACTAGAACTCTTGAATAGCGTCTTCGGCGTAGAGAATCTGCATTGACCTTGATTTGTCCTCAAATGACATCCGATGTCAAGGCATCAAAATAAAACTCGTTTATCTAATTACTCATAATCGACTTCAAGGAAAGGAATATTATTAGAACCGACTGGACAAAATGAAAGAAACCAAAAAAGAAAATCTTCAGAAGCCTTTCGTCGTTAAAATATTTTTTGAATATTTTTGGTAATTTTATATGAGAAAAAGCAGAAAAAATACTAATTGAAACTTAAACCGATGTGTACTCATTTCCAGACGAATAATCTCTTTGAGGCTATTCCATATTTTATTTAGATGCATCAGATTTTACCAAATTGCAACAAATAGGATCGGACCAACAGAAGGCTGTAAAGTAATAAATACATTGTTGACTATATTTTTGGTGATTAATGTAATTACGTAACAAGGAAGGTCACAAAATCGATGATGATGAAAGTATAAGCAGTCTACAAGGGTTTACGGAGCTTTCATCCCAATTTCTTCAGGTTTTTTTCCAGTAGGACCAATAGAAAAGCAGCGAGACATTTCAAGGCCAATATTCTAAATAAATAAGCCATTGCGCCTGTCCTTGGATTGCTACAGCTGTCTCCGAAGCATTGTCAAAAGATTGAGAAATACTTGGTGAGACTGAAAATGGACATTGTTGGCTTGGCACCCCGATTCAACTACACCCTGCACAGTTTGTTGCACATTCTGGCGGGTAAGTTGGCTCACTACTTCACAGTTAACTCCTGTTATAAACGATCCCTGTGATAACTAAGTTTACGGACATTTTAGAGGTTACTTTTCCCGCTATGTTTCTTCTGACATTTGGGGCAACAATTGGAACTATGGGAAACATTCTGGTCATTAGTGCTGTCTTTTTACAGAAGGTCAGTTATAATATTACGAGCTTTTTAAATATAACAATAGTTACAGAAATTTGTAACACGTTGAAAAAAATTTTAGACCTTGCGCCACGTGGGCAACCTATTTGTCGTAAACCTGGCTTTCGCCGACCTCTGCGTCACCATATTCATTGATCCGTTTGCCATCACGGGTAAGCAAAGCTTTAACTTGAGTTTCTGTAACGTTTAAATTGATTCTAAAACTCTTTTATAACAACTCTAGGCGTGATGCATGGTGAGATCTACTTCAAGGAGCGTCCCGCTCTCTGCGAGTTCGTTGCCTCCACCTGTCTCACTGGCTGCTACTGCTCCCTGCTCAGCATCGCCGCAGTCGCCATCAACCGCTGCGTTTTCATCTGCCACAACACCAGCTACGCCAAGTTCTTCAACCGACGCAGCTGCATTGCGCTCTGCATCGGCCTGTGGATTGTGAGCTGGCTTCTGCAGTTTCCCAACTTTGTAGGCTGGGGCGACTTTGACTACGACAGGAAGAACTTCGCGTGCGTGTGGAATCGGATGGCCGATCGGTCCTACACGATCTTTTTCTCGTGCTGTGCCGTGCTGGTACCGAGCGTTGTGATCCTCATCTGCTACTTCCGCATCTTTGTACACGTCAGGCAGGCCATGGCCCGAGTGCGTCAGCTTCGATCGAGAAACTCGAAGGGCCACAATGGTAGTGGGAGCTCAGGCAGCATCAGCGACAGACCCGGAGGCAGTCTAGACTCGATCCGGCTTGCTCGAACTCTGTTCTTCGTGTTCGCCGTATTCGCTGTCTGCTGGACGCCCTACGCAATAATCGTCTCTCTGGACTGGGACGACAGCTTCCCGATTCACACCCACGCCTACGCTGTTTTGTTCGCTCACACCAGCTCGAGCGTGAATTTCATCGTCTATGGCTTGAGCAACCGGGAGTTCCGAGCCGGATATCGCACGGTTTTTGTTCGTCTAATCCGCCTAGTGACGGGCAACCGCTGCAATCCTCAGGCCAGCGTTGGCTCTGTCAACCCTGGTGGAAACGCAAAACCTGATGTTGCTACATTTGAGTACAGGGACGTTGATGTTACTGCTTTCTGACTGTAACTTGAGCTGCATAGAGACAATTATTTTGTTGTTTTGATGAACCAAAGGATGCACTGATATCGGTTTCAAAAGTATGCAGCTTCAGTAAATGAAGAATCAAACGCTTTTTTCAGAATGATTAGTCATGAGGGGATAGGTGGAGTGACTTACGACGCTAGCAGTTAGTCTGAGTACGACTATTTCTTGCGAGCAATAGAATCTTGCGCTGTTTCGTAAATCTGTCCCACACTTTTGAGTTCTAGCCACACTATACCTATGAGTAGTACAGTAAAACATGTCATTCAATCATTGTATAGACGCTCGCATTTAAGCCCTTTAAGCAAAATCAGTTTTATTTTTGTAGCTCACCTTGCTTATACAAACTATATGTCGGTAAATTGTGCGGACGTCAAAAAGCCTTGCTTGATTTCTTTCGGGTGTAATGATAGAAGAACTTGGTCTTCGCTTAATATTTAATTTAAAAAACATTATCACAAATAGCCGTGAAACTCTGTCTGTTTATTTCAGTAGTTTAGAAAAATTTCATTACGAGTTGTATCAAGCGTCGTCAAATGGAGTCGACAATGACTTCCAAATGTTGTGTCAACCTATACTGTTTCTTACTTTTGATTTTCTTTACAAGGCTACTATTTTGGCATTGACACTTAAGTTTTTATTATGAATTACCAGTAAAATTAACTTTCTGTAGTAGAAACTTGCGCTGCAGGATTTAATTTAAAAAAATTCAGCCGACAAGCTATTCAAATGCTACGACAAAACCTTTAAAATCGCTGCTAATCTTTTTTTAAGCAATCAAGCAGCTATAGTTTTTTTGCTTTTCGACTTTTCTGTTTCAAAACTTTTTTCGATTCAATCATTTGGCTATCATAGCGTGAATTTTATTATTTTCTATTGAGAAACTTAAGCGACTTGCGAAAAACAAAAGCTATTGAATAATCACACGTAATTTTTGTCATAATTTATCTGTTGCTTTAACTATTAAGACCGAAATAAATGGCCCAGTTATTCTAAGATGAATTAAAAAAGCTTTGACTTAATTATTTGTGCCAATCATTCCCAATTAACGACCTTTCTGCTAAAACCAGAGCCGTTACGGTGAGTCTTTGTATGACTTCAAAGTGACATTCAACTGAGACGGATGTTGTGACAACAGATTGGTGCAATAGCTAGGGTAAAAAGAGCACTACAAGGTGGAAATGGCGAATCAGTAAATGAGTTTGCTTATAGTGCAAACAGCCAGGTATAACGGGAAATATTTCACTTTTTCGTATTTCTTTGTTATTTGTTAAAATAACCTTGCTAGACAAGCTAATTAGTGATTCTTTGACAGCTTGATGCCTTTTGACACGAGCATTTCTAGGCATCATTCCGGAAGCATCTCGGAAAATTGTTGTGTAAAATTTCTATACTCAACAACAAACTCGTTCTGATCTCCAAATGAGAACAGAACGAGTTTTTCTTTGAAAAAAAATGTTTCCAAGAATACACAACCTTGAGTGTTACACTGTGGCTTCAAAGCATAATTATTTAAAATTTGATTTAATTTGCAAAAGCAAAGAGTCTCATGCTAAATTATTATAGTTACTATTGAGATTAGCAATTATAAGCATCATATTTCGACAAGACAGCAGTATTATAATCTGAATGCGCTAAATGGCCTCTTCACGCTTTCATGCTTTTTTAACAAATTTTTATTTATACTTTTGGAGCAAAGCATCATTTTTAGGATATCTACCTTTATCTATCTTTACCATCTAAAGCAAGTGTTAAACGTTAAAGATTTCTAATGAAGCAAAAACGGCCGAAGCTCTTTGCAAATTACGAGCTATAATATTTCAAACCAGACAGTGTCTGTCTCTTTCAACATAGATTTAGCTTTATGAAGCATGAACTTAAAAGCTTTGATGTTTCAAAACATCAGCGAGAAAACAACTCAAGAATTGTTATTACAGATTGTAAACTGACTTGGATAATTATTAAAAAATGATTAAGTAATTGACTCTAAAAATGTTTTGCCGATCAACGATTTCATGACAGTTTTGTCTCAATAACATTTTTTCTGACTTTAACAGTTAAGTATTTCAGTTTTTACAGCTAAAACCCAAAATACTTTTAATCAAATTTAAACTCACAAGATGAGCATTTTGCTTCAGGCAATTTCATTTGGAGGTCGCAGCTTGCTACTTAATAACCTGACCCTTAGGATAGGGGTTAAGGAGGATACGCACAAATAGGCTACTACTGTACGAAAATCAGAATTATAAAGTTTTATGCTATTCATACTAATAAAAGTAGTACTCTATGGATACATACACGCAGAGTATTATCCAATCGTTGACAGAAGATTTTCGCCAAAAATACACCGGTAAGATACAAAATCTATACGTTGTTCTCAATAATTTCATCATAAATAGGAGTTGCTCAAAAATGCAAAGAAATTATCAATAATAAATCATAATCCCGTTATCGACGAAATGATTTTTGCCCACCCAATTGCTAAGCTAAGAAAATGTATTTCAGGGCTGATAATCCCAGCTATTACTCGTACTTTAGGGCATACACCGGAGTCGTACGGTTCAGTGCCTTAGAAAGGGAGGTGGATTTTTTTCCGCTGTTTGAGAGAATGCATTCGAAACGAGAATGTTGGCAACACGACAACTAAATGCGCTTTCAAGCATCCCCTGAGGCAGTACGGGCAACAAAACTCAACTTGAGCATGTGTTAGATCTATCGCAGAAGAATTTTAAGTGGATGTCTCGGTCAAGGATGTCCAGGTGGAAGGTTGCTCATTCATTTACTTGTCATCAATCTTGATTGCATAAGCATGAATCAAATGACACGTGTGCGTTGTGATGGGGTCAAATGATATGACAGAATTATAAATGATATAAGATACGAGCGTATGCTAAAGAAAGGGGCTGTTTTTTACTGCTTAATGCACCAGCTTCAAACTGCTTCTTTTTTCACTGTGATGCAAATTTGAAGAGATTGATTAAATGACTAGAAACTTGAAAGTAATGTGCGTGTATATAAATAATTTTGAATCAATTTTGAATATTTGACTTTTTGATCACTCGTTGTAGAAGAGGACATCGTAGCTTATTAGCCGATGATTATTTGGGTTCAGTTACCAGGGATACCAGGGACCACTTGAAACCTGTCACTGACTGACTGAGACAAACTTGCTGACGGCACTGTCGTACCATGATGCACGTAAAGATCCAGGGATTCGATGCTTTACGTCGGTGAAATTTGGGACCGGGACCTGAAACTTAAGGGAAAGGAAGGACAAGAGTCACTACTACGATTTGTACATGTTAGGTGCAATGCTAGGGTCTGCCGACCTATAAGACTCATTAGCTTGCATAAAATCTAAGATTGACGCTTATGGATGCAAATTAAGCAGACAAAAGTAATTATTCTACCTGAAATTCGGCGCGGAAAAGCATGCGATTAGTAAAATTTAATAAATGAGCTAATTATCGTACTATTGCAATGCTTGTACGTTAAGCCATCTAAAAAAAGCTAAATCTGCAGGAGGCTGTAGGCACTTTGACGCTTAAAGCGACATCGTCCCACAACCAGCGACTGGGCATGACTGTCCATTGCGCTGACTCCTGAAGCGCGTTCAGTCACACTAAATACGGTATACAGGCATAGACACACACATCGGCCGGCACCACAGACCAATAAGTATAACTAGACTGCGCATGGAGCACTGCCTGCCCAGGCAAAAATGAGACAAAAAACTAATGCTAAAAATGGCCCCAGAGATTCCTTCCCCAACCGATCGATATTTGGTGCAGGACGGGGACCCTCTCCCTCTCTGTCTGCCCCTAGTTTAAAATTCGAATAAGATGATACAAGCGTTAAAAACCTAATTAAATAAAAACTCAAAACAATATCAATGCACTCTAGAATTTAGAATAAACCATCAATAATCTAGTCTCTAAAAGCTTCAAAATGTCACAAGCTGAATGAAGCTTAAAGTCTTAAAAAAAGAAGTGAAATGTGGGCAGTTTCCTAAAGGCGTATGGCTGCAGCAACAGTTCTAAAAACACAGTGTATCGTTTTACTCTTCCTAAAGATGAAAAAGAAATTGCTCATTGCATTGCGGTGCGTTGACTTCGAGGTCCGAGAATGGCCTTACGAGCTGACAATGAGGCTGACTGGGTCGATTTCTTTAATAAGTCAATCAGCATTCTTGAAAGCCTTGAATCATTGTCAGACATCAAAGTTTTTCGTGCGGGAAAGAATACAGGCTTTCTTGGATTCATAAGCAATTGTCACGTCATCTTTTCGCTTTTAAAGCATTTTTTCCACTGGAGAGTTTTTCTTTTCCTGCTCCTACAGGCTGTCACAGGATTTTTTGAGCTATTTCTTAATTCCATTCGCCTTCGCAACGGATGGAATCATAATCCAACCCCCCGGCAATTTCGATCAGCCTTCAGGCAGCTTCTGGTTCATGCAGGAGCAGGAATCATCCAGTCAGCTGGCACCAATGTTAAGCAGCAAGACGCTAGGATTCAAATATCTCTCTCATGCCTGCCATCGACGGAGCCAACAGATCATTCGGAGTGGAAAAAGATCCAGGTCAAAAATGCTTTGGCTACACGACTCAATTCTATCCAGCATTGCAGAAGTGCATCATCTTGCGAAATCTGCCAGTCAGTAGTTTACTATATTGCTGGTGCTGTTGTCAGGAGCATGCTTAAGCTGATTAGAATGCCCTCCGTGTAGATAGGGATTCCAAAATCCCGACATTTTACAATCCCGGCATTGAATAGTCCCGAAATCCCGGGATTCAAAATCTCTGATTTTTGGCCCCAATCCCGGGATCCCGGGCTTCGATCCTGGGATTCGATCCCCAAAATCCCAGGATCCCGGGCTTCGATCCCGGGATTCGATCCCCAAAAAAAATCCCGGGATTCAAATCCCAGATTTTTGGCCCCAATCCCGGGATCCCGGGATTGGAATCCCTCCGTGTAGATCAGTGTTAATTTCTGCTGCATCAGCACCCGCTCTAATGCCACATTCACTAGTCACAACAAAGAATGCACTCAATAAAGAAGGTCACGGAGGACTTCTATTTCCTAGTCGCGATGTACTCAGCGTACTGCTAAATGTAGAATCAATAATTCGCCGCTCAAGCTACAGCAGTTCTTTTTCTCGTGACGCTGTAGTTCAGGAGACCCTATGGCTCACGTGTAATCTATTTTCTGAACTGGATCTCCATTCAGCGGCTGCTAGCGTCGGCATCGAGTCGCATAAGCTGCATCTGATTAGAGTCATGAGCAACTTTTACATCAATGAGCGAATGAAGAAACTGGCAAATGACCGGGCCCATGCCCGATCAAGGCCAGGAAAGAGGCAGAAGATACTGAGAACTGCTATATTTCTTAACCTCTAGGTGCAGAAAAGAAGGATGATGGTAAGTTCCTCTTAATGGTAAGTGTTTTCGGCATTATTTTAAATTGCTAAAACTATTTGATACCCGAAAAAAACAAATTTCCACGCTATTTTACAGTATATTTTCCCTTCACACGGCTGTTTTCTATTTTGCCGCGGTAGGAAAGCACCAAATATCGATCGTGTTGGGGTGGGGCCAGCGGGCCATTTTCTTATGGGGGTTTTGACCACGCTTTTTTCCGCCAATGCGCAGTCTAGTTATACTTATTGGTCTGCGGCCGGCACCGAGTCACGCACTCACATAGGGTGTACAAGCGGCGGTTCCAGGAATGTACACTCTTACCCAAGGCAGATGCCTTGGGGTTGCCAGAATGGGCGTAAAATTGCACAACTGGCCCATAGCCCAACCAATTCGTTCTAAAGGCCCAGAATAATGTGTCCCTGCAGACGAAACCGCGCTAGGGAAAATAGCCAACCTACAAGGCGGGGTCGAACCTGGACCAGAGTGGCACACAAGGCTAGACCGCCGAGCCATCCATAACCTAGTTTGTAGGACAAAAACTAGAAAAAACATGTCAAGAAACTTAATTTGGACTTACATTACTTATCCTATTGACTCACAGCTTCACCTGCTTACCGGAAGTTAAAGTTTAATTCCAATTAGTAGCCATTGTACTGCGACTCTAGAGTACATGTGGCCACGTAATACAGTTTGAGTGCCAATCATAAACCAAGAGTTCGTTTCGGCATATTTTGTTTTCTCAAACATGTCCTCAGAGCCTCGACCTCCCATTCCCGATCTCGAGGTCAGCGTCAGGTAGCTGGATATTACATTTAGATGATAGAAAGAGATCTGTGTAACCCGCCGTCACCAATTTGTGTGAGCTGCATCTCCAAACAGCCCGTTTTGAAATTAAATTTTACCGACTAATTGAGGACCATAGTTTCTTTTAGATGTCAATCTCGACCCAACAGCCCGATAAATTGACTAGATGTCGTTTCTTATTCATGGTCTATAGGGATTCAGTAATATATTAATATAGATCATTAGTAATATAACCGTGCTTTCCTAATGGTCTAGACTCTTCGTAGAAGCGCGCCATTAGCTACCTATAATTTCATTAATAATTTAGATGCCGCGACGCTCTAAGCTTCACTAAAGTACAACCTTATCGGAGTCCCCTATCTAATCATATTCTGAAGTGAAATCGCATCGGTGTTCAGACGTCACTGAATGACGTCTAGATATTTAGCGATTTATATTAAAACAAGCCATAGTAACCAAACTATGTTCTTCCCAAGAAAACCCATTTAACAATTAATCGGTTTAATTAGCAATTCAAAGTCAAGTAAAAAACTTTCACTTGAAATGAAATTAAAAAAATTATTTATAGTACCCATATACCGATGGAGGAAATTTCACGGGAAAACTTTAGCAAAAAAATTGAAATCTAAAATCTCCAACAACACCGCTCGCTGATTGGTTGATCGTTAACTGCCAATTCGAATTAGTAATGCATTCCGGATGCCAAGAAATTCTATCTTATAAATTGAAATTTTATTCTAGGATTTTTAAAACGGCAGGTGTTTTTATCCTTTAAAAAATTGCCCTCAGAAATCAGCACAATATCAAACTTTGAAAACATCAGATGGACATTGCCGGACTTGCACCACGTTTTAATTACACACTTGAGAGCCTTCTGCACGTTGTGCCAGGTAAAAATGACAAAAAAATAGTCCAGCAGTGTCGTGTATCTTCAATCGTGTTCATGATGTTTTCTAAAAACAAAACAATTTCAGAAATAACTTACCCCGGTTTGCTACTGCTAACATTCGGTTCCACAATAGGAACGGTCGGAAACATTTTGGTGATTGGAGCAGTTTTTCTACAAAAGGTAAGCTGACAGAATTTGAGAATTAGTAAAAGAATTCGAAAAAAGTGAATAAATCTGTATCTATCTGAGCGAAACAGACGCTGCGTCACGTTGGCAATTTGTTCGTCGTAAACCTGGCTTTCGCCGATCTGTGCGTCACCATATTTATCGATCCGTTTGCCATCACGGGTAAGCAAAGCTTTAGCTTGAGTTTCTGTAACGTTTAAATCGATTTTAAAAGTCTTTTATGGCTGTAAAAACAACTCTAGGCGTAATGCACGGTGAGATCTACTTCAAGGAGCGACCCGCTCTCTGCGAGTTCATTGCCTCCACCTGTCTCACTGGCTGCTACTGCTCCCTGCTCAGCATCGCCGCTGTCGCCATCAACCGCTGCGTTTTCATCTGCCACAACACCAGCTACGCCAAGTTCTTCAACCGACGCAGCTGCATTGCGCTCTGCATTGGCCTGTGGATTGTGAGCTGGTTTCTGCAGTTTCCCAACTTTGTAGGCTGGGGCGACTTTGACTACGACAGGAAGAACTTCGCGTGCGTGTGGAATCGGATGGCCGATCGGTCCTACACGATCTTTTTCTCGTGCTGTGCCGTGCTGGTACCGAGCGTTGTGATCCTCATCTGCTACTTCCGCATCTTCGTGCACGTCAGGCAGGCCATGGCCCGAGTGCGTCAGCTTCAAGTTGGTGGAACAGGCGGATACTGCCGCAGATTGCCCAGCAATTCTGGCGAAGGTTCCGGTGGCAGTCTAGACTCGATCCGGCTGGCTCGAACTCTGTTCTTCGTGTTCGCCGTATTCGCTATCTGCTGGACGCCCTACGCAATAATCGTCTCTCTGGACTGGGACGACAGTTTCCCGATTCACACGCACGCCTACGCTATTCTGTTCGCTCACACCAACTCGAGCGTGAATTTCATCGTCTATGGCCTCACGAACAAGGAGTTCCGCGCCGGTTATCGCATCGTGTGCATCAGACTGCTCCGCCTGATCTCTGGCAGCCGCTGCAATCCTCAGGTCAGCGTTGGAGCCGCCAGCACAATCGCCTACAGCCAGATGGAAAGGAATGTCAGCGTTGCTGTCAGGACGGAAGATCGTTCAGTCACACCGGCCGCAGCCACAGCTGGGGGCCGCGGTGCCGCTGTTGCGGACGAAGCAAAAGAACGGCAGCTCAATGAGTAGATCTTAGTGGCCGGGATCGGCTGTCCCGAGCGGAGACAGCTGCTGCACGTCATGTGACATGGGACCAGGTGGATTGTCACTAATGAGATAAATCTTAATTGAGTAGGAGAGAACCGGTAGGGAGTTGTCGAAAATGATTAAAAATCTGACATGGCTCTGGAAAATGGCGTTGCCTTGATTAGATTGACGCAGACATGAAGTATCGAAGCAATTTTTTTCTCTACAATACATGAAAATGACATGAAAAATTGATATGGGATAGGTTTATTTTTAAGGATAAAAAAGATCTGTATCTAGAAAAAATAGTTTAGATCCAAGCCTAGAAACCTTTAACTCTGGAGAGAAATATTTCCATCAAGAATTTAAGGTCACCTTAAGTACACTCGTACTTGAGGTGTCCTCGATAAAATACCGATATTTCTTTTTATTTTATACACGCCTAAATGCACAAATAAAGTTCACAAAAATATGAAATTGTAACTATTGTATTTTTGAGAAAAAATTTTTAATTTATTTTTGTGAGTCCTCTAATTGTTGTGTTTAGAACATTTATTCACCTGTAGAAAGATCAAACGGACCTCGGAGTTATCCATGTAAAAAAATAAGTAGGTAGCCGTACAAGTATAATTAAAGCACAAAGCGTTTTTTGCATTGTTTATTTCATATAGTTTTAAAGCATACTGAATTTTTTTCACATTTTAAACTTTCTTTAACTGTAATTTTTTCTCGCAACTCGTTTAATTTATAAAAATCTAAACTAGATTGAATTTTCCTGGGTCTATGTTGTACCAAGAGTGCACAACTTTTAGCTACTAGCAGTCTAAAATCTTTGTTATTTAGGTTAAAAAGTCGTAAAAACATGTTTTTTTCTTTTTATTTACTTTTGGTAATATTTTTGGTTACCATTGGTTATTGCACTCCATATTGTAACACTAATGAATTTCTAATGATATAATGCTAATTATTATAATTTCAACTTGTAACCAATAAAAATTTACACTGCTAATTAATATTGTCAAAATGGATAAGATGATTTAATTAATTTTAATGTCAATTAGAAAGTTGGTACAGAAAAAACTGTGTAAAATTATGTTCGCATATTCTAATTCCAACAGTTTATTTTATTTTGCACACTATGCAATAAATCTTACGCAATTTTGCAGTTTGACGCGATGTTTGCTAGGAAAAGCTTTGAAAACGAAATATAGAAATTCGCACTGACTATACGTTACCGTGTAGCTTGCAGTTCGGGGAAATCATCGGTGGCTAAGAGCGCTGAGCTTTTACGATGAAACTCAGAATTAGAATCTTAAGCTAAACTCTGAGTATCCTACTTTGAACAGTTAATTAAATTAAAGTACTTAATGACACATAGAACTCACTAGACACCCACCCCACGCCAAAACACATCTCAATCAAAACATCCACCCCACTCCTAACAACCACCTCACTCAAAACATCCACCCCACTCCTAACAACCACCTCACTCAAAACAACCACCTCACTCAAAACATCCACCCCACTCCTAACAACCACCTCACTCAAAACATCCACCCCACTCCTAACAACCACCTCACTCTAAAACAGCCAATTTCTACACTCCTTCCAATGCAACCATCAAATTAAAAATTAACCCAACATAACATACATATGCTACATTTCTTAAAAACAACAAATGCACTCCTGCAAGTCAATCGTGCAAAGTTAGCTACAATTTTTCATCCATCGAAAATAGTGCTAAACAGCCTAGCTAGTTAGCCAATTATACAGATAATTGAAATGCCCTAGGCACTGCCGCCACCAATAGGAGAGACATTGTCAAACACTTGTTCAACACCTTCAACATTGTCTCTCAGCTTGTCCACCAGTTCGCCCAACACCTCCAGAGTATCGTTGTCAACTTCAACTCGTTCAAAAGGCTCGTAGCGAACTGACGCATCTAAAACCGATAGACCGGCAGAGCGAAGTCCTTGAGCCACAGTGTTGACAGCGCTGGGTGCGCAGTCAAATACAAACGTGCCACCGCCAGCATCGTCTGTACTGTCGCCGATATCAAAGCGAACATCGGCGCAGTCGAATTCCAGCGCAAGCTCAGTGGCCCGGTCTAAATTAGCCAGCTTAACTGGGTCGTGCTGAACCTCGACGCAGCCTTTCTTTTCGAAGAAACTTTTAGTAACGGAAGAGTCAATGCCGGCAACTTCTAGGCCGATTCGTTTCGCATGACTTGAAACCTGAGGGCAGATGAGGCACATGGTGGGCTGAGTGAGCAGCTCGAAGTCCAAAGTTCGGGAGAGCGAGTACAGGTTCGACCCCACATTGTAGGTTGTTTAATTTCCCTAGCGCGTTATCGTGTGCAGGGTCACATTAATTAGGGGCCTTGTGCATTATTGGTAGGGATATAGGCCAGTTGCGCAATTTACGCCCATACTGGCAACCCCAAGGCATTAACAGTGTACATGCCTGTAACTTGTACACCCCATGTGAGTGCGTGACTCACATGGGTGCTATACTGGAATCAAGTTGCGCACCGTGTGTGTGTGCCCAAATCTGCATACCGTATTTTGTGACTGAACGGGCTTCAGGAGTCATTGCAATAAACAGTAATTCACTGTAGTTGGTTGTCGCTTTACGTCAGGGAGCCTACAGCCCTCCTGCAGACTATTGACTGAGCTGAGCAGTTCACTTTATATCGTAGTTGGGCATTTTGGAATAAAAGCTCGACGCCTCAAGGAGACAAAAATATTTAGGCTCGCCAAATTGCCTAGAAAAAGCCAGATCGAGGCTTGTTCCGAAATGTCCTAGAATTTGTCAATCACCAAATTTCTAATCTTTTGAATTTCTTATTTCGAGAAGACTTTTCTTTTGGACAATTTGACTTCCCATACTTCCCAGGTGTATCTCCTATGAGCTATAGGCTTGTGTATTGTGTATTGCAGTGTACGACTCAAAAAAGACTACTTGAAGGCACACTGTACACTTGCCTGATAGAGAGGGCATGTCAAAATTAGGGCAGTCAAATCAATAACATGTTTTTCTACTCGCTTGATCAGGCTCAAGCAATGCAGGAACAAGAAAAAATAGTTTTTTTTTTCAAACGAAGGTCGGTCAAGATTCAAGAACAATCACTCATACAGATGCAAGTGGACATTGCAGAGTCTGGCCACTTTGATGTAGCTTAGTTAGCCTCAACGAATCAGATTGGTTGAAAGATATTCACAAAATCAGTCAGTCAGCATCAATTTGCGTGACGATCTGGGCAATGGAAAATCGTTTGCCGAATTGCAGAGAGTTGGCTATCAATGTTTTCTCATTTTTTGGCATTTTCGATGACAAGCAAAATTATTTAGATCTACTAATCTTCAAGCAGTCATCTTAGAATCAGATTGAAGAATTTAATTTTTTTAGATTTTGCTTAAGATAGATAATGCATAATGCACAAGGATCGAATTTCTGCTTGGTTTAATCTGTCGTTCAATAAAGATTTTTTCTCTTAGTTAATTTATTGCAAATTTTCGGAATACATCCATGGGAAAAATATACCGTGAGACAGGCCAATCTAATTACTTAGTAATTCAAGCGAGTATTTCTTTTAATTGGAAACGCACTAAAATTAGAAGCCTCAGTTTTTTTAAATCAACGAAAATTCAGCCACAATTTTAATTAGAAAGTTTAATAATAAACATTTATTACGGTCAGTCAAAACTGAGTACGTAGCCTGACTGAAAGTAAGAAATCCTATCTAGTAAAAAATGAAGCGTCGTCTCAAGACATGATTTTTAATTATGGATTTAATTAAAATAATCTGTCTAGCTGAAAGACTATCTAGGATGCCTTAAAGATTAGCATAAATAAAAAATAGGGTTCAAGAATGCTGAAAAATTAAATAAGGGATAAAGAATCATTGAAGATGCTGAGAGGATGCTGAGGGACCATCAGAGATGCTGAAGGATCATCAAGAATGCTAAAGAGTCATCAGGGATGCTGAAGGATCATCAAGAATGCTAAAGAGTCATCAGGGATGCTGAAGGATCATCAGGGATGCTGAAGGATCATCAAGAATGCTAAAGAGTCATCAGGGATGCTGAAGGATCATCAGGGATGCTGAAGGATCATCAGGGATGCTGAAGGATCATCAGGGATGCTGAAGAGTCATCAGGGATGCTGAAGGATCATCAGGGATGCTGAAGGATCATCAGGGATGCTGAAGGATCATCAGGGATGCTGAAGGATCATCAGGGATGCTGAAGGATCATCAGGGATGCTGAAGGATCATCAGGGATGCTAAAGGATCATCAGGGATGCTGAAGGATCATCAGGGATGCTAAGTTACAATGCACTACCACAAGGAATAACCAACCTCCTGCTTGCACTTGATTCGGTGCACGCTATTAGAAATGACTAGCATGCAGATGCCGCCCCGACCTCGAATCTCAATAGCATAGGAGTCAGTGCCCTCCGCTGACTTTAAAGCCAGAACGCGTTCCAGAGTTTTCATAGGCACATTGTCCGTTTTGGCCTTGTCGAACACCGCTTTCAAATGCACATTGGCCTGCAAACTGGTGCTACCGTTGCCATCAATAATCGCTTTGCGCACCATTCGCTGGTAAGTGGCGACCAGGGCGCGTTTCTGAGCCGCTCCGGCCTCCTTGTCGTTGCGAACATTCTGCCAGCGCGAGTGGCCAGCAAGCCGACGGCTGGCCACAGTTGCTGAATGCGTCGGCAAGAGACCGGCAGGACGGGAGGCGGCTCGCCACGCACCGGCGCATTCTTTATAAGCCGCTAAACCAAGCGGTTGGAATAGGAGGCGGTGCAGTAGCCGAGACTGCAAATCAATCAGCATTGCATCGCTAATGCGTAAGTTTCTTTAATTTAACGTGAAAAGTTACTTAACATTATTACTTTAACAGACACTTTAAGAATTAGTTTACTTCAATAGTAACGTGCATTATAACACTGGCTAAATTTAATTGAATTGAACCTTAACTTAAAGATCAAGATCAAGATCTTCAGAATCATAATCCACAGATACACAGTTACTCCATTAGAGTAGGAAAATACACACCTCCTAACACACTTACCTCATAAGAGTAGGAAAATACACACCCCAATCACACACCTACCCGTTAGAGTAGGAAATTACACACTTCGCTCACACACCTACCCGTTAGAGTAGGAAATTACACACTTCGCTCACACACCTACCCGTTAGAGTAGGAAATTACACACTTCGCTCACACACCTACCCGTTAGAGTAGGAAATTACACACTTCGCTCACACACCTACCCGTTAGAGTAGGAAATTACACACTTCGCTCACACACCTACCCGTTAGAGTAGGAAATTACACACTTCGCTCACACACCTACCCGTTAGAGTAGGAAATTACACACTTCGCTCACACACCTACCCGTTAGAGTAGGAAATTACACACTTCGCTCACACACCTACCCGTTAGAGTAGGAAATTACACACTTCGCTCACACACCTACCCGTTAGAGTAGGAAATTACACACTTCGCTCACACACCTACCCGTTAGAGTAGGAAAATACACACTTCGCTCACACGCCTACCCTGTTAGAGTAGGAAATTACACACTTCGCTCACACACCTACCCGTTAGAGTAGGAAAATACACACTTCGCTCACGCACCTACCCTGTTAGAGTAGGAAATTACACACTTCGCTCACACCTACCCGTTAGAGTAGGAAAATGCACACCTCACTCATACATACCTGGTTAGAATAAGAATACATAGACTTCACCCATCGATTTATCTAACTACAATATAATAGCAAACTATGCACGACAATGGAAAATACAGAATTTACGAACAAACCTATTCAAAATATTACTCAAGCTTAGTTAATCTTAATTATAGGAGGACTATCTGAATTAGCTAGAAATCACAATTCGTTATTGATGAAAACTCAATTAAGTGACAAGACAAATAAGACGAACAAAGATGCAATAAATTTTACACCTTTTATTAATTTCTGACTAAAGCTAAAAGAAAGTCATTTGAGAAAGCTTCTTCTAGCTTTATTTCATTTCAATTTTACATAGCAGTTTGTACGGCGTACCGTCAGAATAACTGACTGCTTTCCTGATTGACTATGAAACCAGCAGCCAAAAGAAATCAGCAATCAGCATTAATTAGTTTGTCATTAATTGTCAAAATAAATTTAAAACAAATAACCAATCAAAAATTCTGTTCAGCCAAATTAGTAGTGACGCACGATGGCTGAATATTTAACCGACTTTAATTAAAATTTTACACCGCTTAGGCACAAAGATAAAGGCAAAAAAGGATTATAATTATCCGAATGGAAATGGCCAAGAGAACCTTTGAGCGTTTTCTTTCATACAACAGAGCAGCGGGCTCTCGTTCTAGTTAGAATCATATGCTTTAAAATCAGATTACTATTTAGTGTCTAGATGCCTCTTAGCGACCTAATAAAAACGTATCACCCCCTTCATTGTGTAATTCTCTGTAGCACGTTGTGTGCGTGCGTTCTCTTTCGATTTGCTACCACTACGCTGATGACGAGGGAGATGACGAGCGAGTAGTACTCGAACAGGTACTTGTGTCCGACTCAGCGGAACCAGAAGAAGTCGACACATTAGAAGTCGAATAGGATTTCGAGTAGCTTGATGAAGCTTTGGAGTCTGCATGTAGATCTGGTTGATCCCCATCAGCCCGCTCCGACTGCTGTCCATAGACAGGTTCAAAAGAGGGCGGCCGAAATCTGGAATGATTTCGCTGTTGCAGATGAAGCTCGCCGGGGCAATCCGACAATTGCGCCTGCCCAGCTTCATCAGTAACGATAGCGTCGCGATCGGTGTGCTCAAACTTGGTGGCGCTGGCACCAACCACAGATCGCCTACGACAGAGGCAGCAGGGGCGGCAAAGCAAACTCAGCCAGAGACACACGGCTAGACAAGCAGCCACAGCTCCCGTTGCCATAGTGACAAGACCCGCAATGGAGCTGGCCGTCATGGAGAATTTTGATCCGACAATTAAAAGTACAGCGGCTATTAAGGCTAGGGAGAAGGCAATGCCAGTCAGGCTGAGGAAGAGTCGTGCAGGGGTGGCGCAGAGAGATGGACAACGGCGCAAGCAGCAGCTGCAGCTGGACAAGGCCGTCTCGCTGGACACTGCCGTGTGAGATTAATGGCTTGATTTAGTGCAGGATCCATTATATACTGATTGATCAAAGGACAGCCTACTCACCTTCTCTGCAGTCCGGCACATCGTGGAAAATACGAGGGCCAAAGTAATGCGCAGGAGGAGCGGGTGCCAACTTGAGGGCTGATGCAGGCTGTTCTTGCAGCATTGCTGCACTGATTTTCAAGAGGTTAAAGAAAATAATCCTACTGAAGACTGTCTTCAGTTAAAATGCGTCTAACTAAAAAGACCGCTTTCAACTTGCATAAGATCTTTTTATAGTTTACTAGACGGGATCAACATTGAGGGAAAACTAGTCAACCAGTAGCTAATACACCCAATTCCACCCGATTGGTGAATAATTAATTGCTTAACTGTAAGTTTCCATGGTTTCCAAGGCTGATTGTGGACTGCTGTAGAATTAATAATTCAACAAGAAATCTTCATGAGGGAATTTCACACACAAATACAGTCTACCATATCTAATTTATCAGAGGTTAGAGAGGAAACAAAAAAGTAGATATGATATCCATTACAGTGGCTAACAAGCTTGGCTACTTTAAGTAGGAATAAAAATTTATTGATATTTAAATTATAAGAAATAAGAGTAAGACACTGAATGAGAATAATGCACTGAGAGACTAAGATAGTGATAGAAACTTAGACATACTTGCAATTTTGAATCTAAAACTTTAAGCCTTTGATCTACTACTTTATGGATTCTCAAGAAAAAATATAGCAAGTGACAATAGAATTTCAATTTTTATTGACTTGGTAAATAGTCTACTGGTAGTCCAAAATTATGGTTAAATATATATATATATATTTGCTATAAAACAAGCATAAGAGTATAAGACTAGGACATACAGTGGGTAGCTCCTAAAAATAATGAGACTTAACCAGCTTGTGGATTGTTATGCTAATAGAAAAAGTATTTAAAAATTTCATTGCTTCTGATAAAATAAAAAATTTCATCAAACTATGACTTTAAATCAAATGACTCAAATAACTTAGTAGAGTTTAGTAGATCCAATTACATTATTAATTTTATGTCAAAACTTGACAAGAAAATTTTATTTTAATTTCTAGAGTTTAGGCTTTAAAAAGTTTTATTTTAAAAAATAGTACAGATTTGAAAAGATCATTTAAATGGTCATAGGCTATTATCAAGGCTTTTTCAATCATGACAATTAGTATCTACCCTCATGGGATACATATATATGCATATACATACATGCGCAACACCCGGCCGACCTGGCCAAATCGGCCGGGTGACAGGCCTGCCAAGCAAGGGACGTCACAAAATTGCCGATGCAAGTCGAAAAATTGCTGCTGTAAGTCACAAAATTGGTGAAAAACGAGGGGGTAAGTTGCAAAATGGAGAAGAATTGGGAAGATTCAGGCAAGAATCATTTGTGGGACCTTTTTTTTGGTCCTTCGAAATTTTTGGCCAACTAAGTTGCAAATTTTTCCACTGACGACCTATGTCGCACTTACACTGAACAACGTTGCACTTTTGGTCAGAAACAATGTTGCACTTACACTAAACAACATCGCACTGGCTGGGTAAGATTCAGGAGGTTGCGCATGTATGTGCATATACCTACACTAGTTGCCGAAAATTGCGAAATATTACAAGACTTGTAATTTTTCTTGTTTGAATGTCCAATTATTACAGTAATTGTAATTTTTCGTGCAATTTCAATTACAATAATTACCAGCTTATTTTCAATACATAAATTTACGATTAAATCAAGGTTAGATGGATACAGCCAGTGAGCCAGTACAAGTCTTCATGTTTTTCCCTATTTAGACATTATTGCACATTATTTCTGTTGATTAGATTAATTCAATATTTTTTATTATTTTTCTTGTAATCATTACACTATTTCTTACGTTCAGCTTTAATCAACTGTATAGATGTTTCTTTCCTGAAAAGGGTTTGTAAATTTTTGGCCAAATTATCACGCATACCAGAAAAGTTTTTTCCTGTATGCTATTAGCTATTCTCGTTGACCTAATAGTTTTGCAAATAGCTTTTGTTTTAGTAAATTACATTATTTTATTCTGAACAAATTACTAATTTACGCCATTCCAAGGTTTTTGTCTTGGACTTACTGTATTTGCTGTCTAGCTAGTCGTGTAGCTTTAGCTTGTGCTTCTTGCTACTGCAGTCTCTGAATTTAAAAATTTTGTAATTCATTACTTTTTCATGACATGCCAATGTTGCATAACTGTTAATGTTTGTTTTTTGCAGGTCTATGCCATGCTAGGGCAGCTAGGCTAGTTTGTAATATACTTAAATTAAAAAAATGTTCATTGATTGTGGAAATATATTGTCTATGCCTATGGCCAAATTGATTTATAGGCTTAATTTAAAACCATGATGTAAGTATAAAAGCTTAAAATATTGAATGTATATTTTAACTAGGTAGCTATAATAGATTCTTTATGTTTTATTATTATTAGCTAGGCCAAATATTGGGACAATAAGATTCTTTTAGGGCCTAGCTATCACCTATCATCTATAAAACCTATGGCTATGCTATAGGGCTTACCCTGACCTAAAATAAAGAAAAAAGTATAATAGTCTAAGTAAGATAAAAGAACCAATAGAAAGTTTTAGTATCCTTAATTGTAGCCAAGGGTTAGTTTTAATGTTTTATGACAGTGTCTATCTAAGGTTTAGAATGTTAGCATGCTAGCATTATAACCATTTTGTTTGAGCTTAGGTTAGGATATTGACATTAAGAAAAAAATAATTTTGGTAAATGGGGGAGCAACTATGTCTATGACTATGGCAAATATTGCAAAATTTTAGAAGGCAAAAAATAGCAAAAAGTGACTTACAAAATTAGTGCCATTTTCTTGCTTTGTAACTAAATATGACAGAACTACTCATTCAATTATAAATAAGTCAGCTTCATTAAAAATTAATTATTTCTACAAGAACTACTTTTGTATTATTTATCTATTGTTAATTTATAAGTATAGTTATAAAATAAGCAAATTAGTTGACAAAATATGGTAAAAAATTCAAAATCATATAATCTATTTTTATAATTCCTAGTGTAAAATAATTTGCAAAATTTCTTCTTTAATAAAAATATAAAAAACATATTTTTTGTTTAGAGCAAATTACTTTTGTAAATGGACCTAAATATTTTCTTTTATTCTTTTTTCTTCCTTTATAACTAATGATATTTATTCAATTAATTTTGGAAGTTCAATTTTCTTTTTCCCCTAAATGTGTTGACTAATGTATTTTATACTATTTAGAATTATAGTTTTTATTACCAATTACAATATTACAATATTGTTTTGCCTCTCTTAAGGTTTTAAATAAAATATTTTTTAATAGATTATATATAGTATTTTGTTATCATAGATTTTTAGTAACATCCTTTGGCCATATGCTAAATCTAGCATCAAAGTCTCATTATTGGCTTATGGTCCTAGACAATATTGTGATACTTTAGTGGGCCTCATAACATGCAAGACTAAAAATGATATTTTTCTAAAATTTAATACAAAATTAGCAAGGGCTTAGGTAAGGCAAAAACCAGAATAAATATTTTTATAGTTTCACTATCCAAAAGTACTAAAATTAATATTGATATTTTACAATTGTCTATGATACTCTTTTATGTATTTTACTTGTAGCTTTTATATATAAAAGCAATTTATATAACTCTTTTGAATTACTTTAAAATTGAAATGTCACTTTATACAATTGTTTTATCTTCAGATGAGCTACAAGCGCTCTTACAAACAGTTAAAAAGTTATCCTGAGAGCAGAAGTAGCTCCAGTTCAGATTCTAATGACATTGAACTATCTCTCAGTGACACATCTTTTGGAGCTAGCAACTGGCCTAGTGAATCTGAGTTGAAGCCAAAATCTGATGATGACAACATTTTGGGAGCTACCTATGTACTAGTACCAGAAGTGGATTGTTCCATTGAGCCAGAGGTTTTCTCTGCTGTTGAAATGCAATTGCACAATTTTTTTAGTAGTGTATCTACTTCATTGCCTTGCTATGTGTCAATTAAACTTCTATTCTGTGCCACATTTTTGGCATTTTCTCTGTCATACAGTCTTTCTGACACTGCAATGAATGCTCTGCTTTCTGCTGTGCCTGTTTTTACAGGATTTGCTTGGGATGTGACCAGTCGGAACATTGATGCATTGCATAGTACTATCAGCCTGGAGGTGGCTGACTTTAACAGTTTCTTTGAAACCCATGTTATTGATACACAAACTTCAATTGTATGCTTTAACTTTGTTGAACAGCTGAAAGTTATTATCTCATGCCATTTTGATATCATTCGGGCCTATTCTTTCAAACTAGCATCCGAGAATGGTGATGTTTTGTCTGGTTGTTGCCTATTACCTATCCCTGAAGTCTTAGACATTTTTGTTTTAGTTTCATGCGATGGAAGCAATCCATATCGAACCAAAAAGTGTTCTATGTGGCCTCTTCAAGGCGTTATTTTGAATTTACCACCATCAGTTTGGTCCAGTTTTCAGTGTTCCATATTTTTTGGTATCTGGTTTTCATGTGTCAAGCCTGATTGGAATTCTCTTCTTGACAAGTGCTTCAGCACTGTTCCTTTTGGCGAGGTCATTGAGATTGAAATTAAAGACGAAGTATTTAAGTTTCGTCCTGTTATCTATGGCTGCGTTTTTGACTTGCCTGCTCTTTCTTCAGCTTTTAACATTAAGCAATTTAATGGCCTATTTGGTTGTCCATTCTGCAAGATTGCAAGTGTCCCGCAGACCAACCGTGGAGGTCGAGCTTATCCTGTACTTGGTTTGCCCTACGAGAGCAAGACGTCTGCTGACTACATTGAATATGGCGAACTAGCCCTTATGAGTGGTGATCACTTGTTTGGCATTAAAGGCCCTACTCCATTCTCTAAATTTTTGACAGTACCAAATGACTGTCTTCTTGACGGCCTTCATTTGCTATATGAAAACTGCGCGAAGAGTATTTTTTCTGGAATTTTCGAAGGTCGGCGTTGTGATTCGTTCTCAATTCGCGACCATGCCCAGAACTTTATCAAACAGTTTTTGCAGAGCATCCCCTATCCAGCAGGGTTTTCTAAAGTTCCTCCTGTAACAAATTTATCTGCGTGGAAGGGTCACAATTTTAAAGCATTTTTACTATACCTTTGTGTTTTTGCATTCATTGATGTTTTGCCTCTTGGCCAGTACTTTCACATGTATGCATTTGCACTTGCCTGTCGCTTAGCCAATGATGCGCATGCTCGCCAGAATGCTGATGAAGCTGATGCACTTTTTCATTTTTACGTTTTGAATTGTGAATCCATCTATGGCCAACGATTTTCGACGCTTAATGTTCATTTGCTCACCCATCTAAAGGATCAGCTTAAGCGTAACGGAGCCTTGCCTTTCTATTCAATGTTTCCTTTCGAATCCCGTTTTGTCCAAATAAAAAAATTCATTCAGGGAACTCGTGGACACCTTAACCAGATTGCCACGAGACTCATGTTGCACAAGGTGTTGCTTCATTACTTTTTCATAAACTCTGACTCCCTACCGTGCGAGCTAAATAATGTAATGTCCTGTGTGAAGTATTCAACATTTCCTCGGCTGGTTGATAAGCATCGGTGTTTTTTTAAAGGCTTCATGTATCACTCTGTCTTGTATGAGCGAGCAAAGCGTTCTTGCAACTATTTTTGTACCTTTTTTTTCAATAGTAAGTTGCGCTATGGTAGAATAAATGCGTTTCTCGTCCAAGATGGTGAAATTTATGCCATTATTGATGTATTTCGTGTGAAGCCGGTGCTTGAGTTACTTGATCTCAACTCTGTTGATGCTGATATCCGAAGCATTTTTCGCAAAATTTGACCACTACTTTGTTTTCCTCGAAAGTGTAATCACTAGGGACGTTTCTGTTTCTGCCTCAAATCTTTGTGCCGTATGCATGCATATTCCTAGTAAAATTCGCTCCGTTGAGTACATTTTTCTCACTCCTCTATGCACTTCGTTTGAGCACTTGTAGCAGCTGCAGTAACTTATACCTTTGTCTTGCAAAAATCAAGTGTGAACCCATTTGCCTATAACAAGCAAGTCATTCTAATGCTCCGTACGTCTATTTGCAGTTTTTGTTTTAAAGTGTTAGTAAAGTTTTATGCTTAGTTTAGGTCTTTAGGATCACACTTTTTACAAGGCAATAAATAGTTCCATGATTTTAGCTTAATATAGTTTTCATACTTTTGAGTCTTTGATTTTTTAATTTCAGCAGCTATTTTTCCATGCTTTTGAAAACTTGTGTACTGATTCTATTGGCCACCCAATATTATATTCAAGGGCAATGTATATGCTGATTGCTGTATGCTATTCAGTTGCTAAAAATCGCCCATATAAACATAGCGCACCTTTCACGCCGTTACAAACCCTCTCCAGTGCCCTTCTTGCCGCTACCCATAAAAGCTTGCGCTCCCATGCAGTGGCACCCTAAAGCTAAGCTCCATAATGGTTTATATTAATAATTAATAAAATATTTATAATAACTCATTTCAGCCATGTCGAGAGAATCAGGTAGAAATTGGACTTCAGTATCCTGTCTGCATCAAGAGCAGGAGTGCCGTGACTACTTCCTATTTTGGTATATTGGAAGTGGAGTTTACTCCGAGGTTTTCTCATTCAATGCGCCTGCTCTCCAGTCAATTGCAGCCGATGTCCGAGCCAAGATGAAGAAAGGACAAAAAGTCGCTATTCGGAATGGGCCTAAATTAGAGAGCGCTGTCCTGTTGGCCCGGGGCACACTGAGCAGCCTAAAATCTGCCTCAACCCTACTCGATCAAACAATCAATCAACTTGAAATAGTTGATACCGACACTGTTCTGACACTAGATCTTGGACTCGACGCCCAACCATCTGCTGCTGATGCTGACTCTGATGGGCCTGGGAGCTATGACAGTGAATCTGACAAGAACCCTTCTACTGCTGCAGCATGTTCAATGCGCCAGAACGAACTTCCGTCAATAATGTCTAATGATCCAATTATCCGTGAGCAAGCCAAGTTGTCCGCACTTCGCCAATCAATCCAAGGCAACCAACCGATCACAGAGCCACAGAGAACACCTGCTGCGCATCCATTGCCAATCAGCGCCACTAACCAAGCTACACCGAAGCAAAGTGGAGCCACTCCAGCTTCTGCCAGTGAGTCCACTTCAAAGGTTGAAACGCTACTATGGGAGATTCTTAAGGAGAATAAAAAAACTAACAGACTTCTGGAAGCTTTCCTTGCTCGGGGTGCCGAAAATGTACCTCCTGGTGGATTATTGATTGCTGATGCGGCAGAGTTTGTGTGCAACAACGGTACGAAAGTTGATCTGCAGAAAATCATTTGCTCCGATCCGAATTCGTTTGCGAGGAAGTTCATTACTATTGTGCATGGCAAAAACGAACTACAGGGCAAGCTGCTGTCGAGCAAGCGCAGTACAAGGCGGGAATTGTTTTCACAAAGCGACTACCAAGATGTCTACAACGCCGTCAATTTGAAGTTTCCTAACTGCACGTGGACCTCAGTCGAAAGCAGTTTAAATCAATATCTACGAGACATTGACAAACCTGCGCCCACAAGCACTGCTAATCCGGCAAAATGAACTGAACTGAATTGTGACCTGTTTAAGCTACTTTCGAACTTTTGAAACCAGCAATAAATCTCTGGTTTTTACTTTTGTGACCCTAGCAAACTGAGCAGGGTTTTAATTTTTAGTTAGAGCTATAGTCTTTAAATGTAATTTTACACAAAATTTAAGCGATTAAGTTTATTGGTGCATCATATGTGCGATTTCTTTATTAATTACATATCTACATGCACCTTTTAACGAGGGTTTAATGTCATATTTTATAGTACGTTCACTATTGTGTATTTTGTGAGTTTAAAAGGTAGCATGATTACTGTAAAAAAGCATTTATAAAATGTTTGGTTTGGTTTGGTAACTTTCCTGGTTTGGTAATGAAGTTTAAAGATTTTCCTGTACTTTCTAATATCTATCTAGGAAAAAAGCTTTCAATGCAGCAAATTGTCACCCTTTTGTATAAAAAATAAATCCGCATTATGTAATACACGCTCTCTTTTGCGTAAATTTTAAACCATCCCAATTGATGGTCAAATTATCAAGGGTTCTCTATTTTAGGTCTTTATTTTCTAAAAGCGACTGAAGGATAAATTAAATTGCATAATTTTTTATATACGCATTGCTGTGAAAACAAAATAGCCAATTTAATAACTTTGATTTTGAATTCTGTTATGCTAAATTGTATAAATTATAAAATTATTACAATATTCGTGCTAAAGCACGTACAAATATTGCAATTTTCTTGCGTAAGTATTGCAATTCTTGTAATATTCTTGTGATAAAGTTACAATCCTTACAATTCTTCTTGTAAGACTTCTTACAATCGTTGCACTTTTCTTGCAAGATTTGGAAAGAGAAATTACAAGAAAATTGTAATTTTCGCAATTTTTGCCGACTAGTGTATATATGAAATACACTTAACTGCATACATACCCAACACCTATCCAACCTATCCAAACCAGACAGGTTAAACATACATTTGCAACTCAGAAAATTTGGTTTGCCAATGTAATTAAGTATAAACAAAATTTGTAACTTTTATCAGGAAATAAGTTTGAAGGACCCAAAAAATCTCTTGCAAACTACTTATTGCCTAATTCTTACTACTTGCTATGTTTTTTATACATTCCCCCCTAATTTTTACACTTATACTGCCCATCTTATGACTTCTACCCTCAATTTTTGAGACTTACTCCCTTGATTTTGCTACTTACCTTCCTGATTTTACAACTTACTTACCTAATTTTGCAACTTAACTCCTTAATTTTTATCAATTTTGTGACTTTTTGCTGATGTTGCAATTGGCATTGCCAATTCTGCAACATACCTTGGTCAGCCACCAAATTAGTTGGCTTGCTTGGCTGACTATTGCAAATATATGAGGTTATATGGCTGTTGGCCAAGGTAAGTTACAAAATCAATTGCAAAAGTTGCAAAATTGGCAATTGAAGTTTAAAAATTGAGGAGGCAAATTGCAAATTGATCAAAAATTTGAAGGTAGGTTGCAAAATCAGCTATGCAACTTTAAAATATAGGGAAAAATGAAGCAGCATAACTATGGTTTTGTTTGTTAAATTATTTCTTGTTTCAAATTGGCGACAAATTTTTAAAATGCGACAAGAGATTATAACAAACCATAGTTTAGAAAAGATTACCCACTACCCATAGGATAATTAGAGGGGATAATAATGTGACACCCGGTAGAAAAGTTGCCAAACACATTCTGTGGATATATAGATACTGTCTATTTGCCTTGCAATGTGCCCACGTTCCCTTGATCATGTTTGTATGCAGCCCAACCATCCATAATAATTCCTGTTATGGGAAGCATGTAAATTTGGATGACAGGTAGTAGTGTCACAGCTTGTCAATCTTTGATGCCTACCATCATGCACTATTGAGTGCTGCGCTCCACCATTCCGGAACGAATGGAACATGCTGAAACAAATTTGAAACAAGAAATAATTTAACAAACGAAACCATAGTTATGCCAATGAAGCAATTTAGCAAAAAATATATTGCCAAAAGTTAGGCATAGGGCATAGCCAAGAGCTAGCTTGTAGGGCATTTTATGCTTCTTTGAAAATTAGTTGATTTAGGTCACAAATTTTTCTAAAACTAAGATATACTGGATATATTAAATTTTGAGGTTGGGTAGGCATGCTCACCTGTACCTATATATAATATTTTAAATACATTTTATCAAACTTTATCTCCTAAATAGTATTTATAAAATATTTCACTCAATGGCATAGAATGGATGGCTAATAGAAAAGCTGCAACCCTACACAATCCAAAATTGTTTGATGATTGTAAGATTAGGAATAAGCCTACGAGCAATTATTTATTACATGTAACCCTGAGGGTAATTCTATTTATTACCATTAAAAGGAGTCCAAGTATCCTAGGATACTAACAATGAGACAATGAGAATGCATAAAAATTAATAATAATATAGCTTTTGTTCCATGTAAATAATTTTAATCCTTCAAAACCTGTAAAATTTAGCACGATCAGTCGATTCCTCAATCCTAAAGATGATTTGATCGAATGGCACTAGGTTTATATGCTTGCAGAACTGAAAGCTACTGGCTATTTATAAAATAATGCTTATTATAATTTACCTTTCGTTTACAAATCTAAAAAAATTTATCAAAATCAAACATAAAATAAGGTACATTAGGCATAAAATTTGGTTAAGTACATCTAGTGTATGATAAAGAGTTGCCAGCCGAGGCGACACGAATTTTCTACTTTCGTAGAAAATTTGATTTCAGACCTTTATAAAAAATACATAACAAATAAAGTTATTATTAACTGTAGAAAATCATTAAAATGTAATTTGCTTACGGAATTTGTAAATAAGCAAAAAATTGCGCTGTTAGAGCTGTTACTCAGCGTCCCAGAGCACAACATTAAGTCTTAAACGCGATTGAAGGTGCCGTCAGTTGATCTAAAGCGCCAGTTTTGCCGTTTGGGAGCAGTGAAACAACTCGAGATTTTAATAGCACTAGCCGAGATCAAAGGTACGAATTGCCCATCATTCAATTGGCGATAAATATTGGCGCATAGAAAAAATACTAAAACAAAACTTACTAGATGCACAAAAAACATGCACAAATGGTACACAGGGTGATAAAATATTGGAGCAGCCAAATAAGAAGCGAACCCCAAATCAATCGCAGCACCACCATCCCTAACACACGTAAAACGCCTAACAGCCAAGCCTCACGCCATCACTAACAGAAATCCTTTGCCATGGCTTAGGTCAGCGCGACTCAGTTCGGATGATCTGAACTGTACTTTTTCCCCTGATAATCGAAGTTGCAGTGCGACGACATCTTAGACATAGTCATGCCTGCTGAGCCTCTACAGCTGCCATCGCCTGCTGTAAAACTTCTTAATCGGAAGGCAGAGCAGAAGGAAGGCAGAACGCAGAAGGAAGAAAGAGCCACCAAAAGGAGCACACAAAGCATGAGAATAAACAGAGAATAAAATTCTTAACCCCCCTCTGAATCCCATTCCAATAATACTGTGCTGCTAATAGTACTGTACTGCTACAA
>CATNEM010000367.1:487500-613746 GCA_950096795.1 Macrostomum cliftonense | reverse complement strand
TCAGCTATGCAATTCCAACAGCTGGCTCTGATCCCAACCAAAATGGGAGTGACGTACAGGGCAACTCAATTCCCACATCCCCCTTAGGGAGGCCTATAAATACAGTTTCCACACAGGTTGAAATTTCGAATTCATAAAAAGTTGCTAACTTTCTCCGACAAAAAAACTTTCCTAAACAAATAGACAATATGAGTCGAATTATTGATTTGGTTGCAAATCTGACCAGCAGCTTACCGGAAGTGTCGAACCAACAGTTGATGGGAGCTCCGCTGTACAGGCTTGCTCAACGGAATCACCAAAGCGAAGTTGCGGCGCCAACGGATCGAGGTAGGCCGTAAATCATTCGGTGTTACAACACCAAAACTTCACAACTTCGAAACTTCACAACGCCGAAAAGCTATATAAAGCTAAGCTCTGGCGCTGTACTTTTCGGCGTTGTGAAGTTTTTGTGTTATGAAGTCTGTTGCTATACTTTTCGGTTGTTATAAAGTTCCGATGCTATGAAGTTTCGGTGTTGTGAAGTCTCGGTGTTGCAAAGTTTCGGTGTTGTGAAGTTTCGGTGTTGTGAAGTTTCGGCGTTGTGAAGTTTCGGTGTTATGAAGTTTCGGTGTTGTGAAGTTTCGGTGTTGTGAAGTTTCGGTGTTGTGAAGTTTCGGCGTTGTGAAGTTTCGGTGTTATGAAGTTTCGGTGTTGTGAAGTTTCGGTGTTGTGAAGTTTCGGTGTTGTGAAGTTTCGGCGTTGTGAAGTTTCGGTGTTGTGAAGTTTCAACGTTGCGAAGTTTTCGGTGTTATGAAGTTTCGGTTTTGTGAAGTTTCGGCGTTGTGAAGTTTCGATGCTATGAAGTTTCGATGCTATGAAGTTTCGGTTTTGTGAAGTTTCGGTGTTATGAAGTTTAAGTTTTGTGAAGTTTCGGTGTTATGAAGTTCCGATGCCATGAAGTTCCGATGCTATGAAGTTTCGGTGTTGTGAATTTTCGCTTTTGTGAAGTTTTTGTGTTATGAAGTTTCGGTGTTGTAAAGTTTCAGTGTTGTGAAAGCGACCCAGAAATATTCGGTTATAATCCTTTAATTATTTTCAATTAGACAGACAAGCGATTGGGGGATTAGGAGTTTGACTCTAGCCGTAGGTTAGATCCCCTAATAACTAGGTTAAAATCCTCTTCAATAGTTCCATAAGTATGAAATCTACCCGCTATTGTTATCTCACTCTACCATCACTGATATCCCATTAATGTCCGAATTATTTATCGTATCAAATTAGTCATATTATCATCAAAACCTAGTCGATGTAACTCAACTACTGTACTTTTATTGTGCCTAAAAGAACTCATTATAGAGAGCTGATGGTCCGTCATAATCATAAATCATAACTTGCACCCCCAAAAAAAATCCCGAAAAGTACCGGCCGCTATGCCCGTCTCCGCCCCCTTCGCCGCCTTCTGCCTGCTGCTGCTGTCGCTCTGTTTGGCCGCCGTCTGCCTCGCCTGCGCCTCGAAAAGCTCTTGGCGACGTCGCCGATTTGATGAGCAGCACGAGATGCTGGACAATGACGTCGACGAGGAGAAACCCACTAATCTAAATAAAATAATTTCCGATTCTGCCAAATTCACACTGAGGATTTCGAAGTTCGACGAGGTGAAGGCGGACTCGCCTGCGCTACTCCGTCTGGACTCGTGGCAGGATAGGATCAAAGAGTTGCCGGCTAATCGCGGCTGCGTCCGATGGGAAAGTCTGCTATAGTTTTTTAGAGCAATAAAATCTGTAAACTGCGTCTGAGTTGCACTACTGTCAGTAGCCAGTGTAAAATTTTGATTTCACTTTAAATATATGTAATAGGCTCTTGGCAATGCGTATTATAACAATGCCACAACGATACGCTTATATATTTTGATTCTTTTTCTACATTTGGATAACATGTTAGACTTTTAAATAGAGGGTTAAACTTTTTGAGTAAAAATTTAAGACTCTTAAATAGCATGTATAACAGATTACATTCTTAAATTTAGATGTCAAAAATCTTGAATACGTAAAGTTTTAGATTACTGCATAAAATTTTTGACCCGAAAATCAATTACTATTTTAATTTTTAGTCACCATTTTGTTTTAAATTATGCTAATACCAATCTATGCAGAACAGAATGACGTTAGGAATTAAAATAAGAGGAATGATTAGTACCCTAAGCTGTTTTATCTTTAATGCCTAAAGCGCTAAAAGACAAAAGCGCCAAGAGATTTTGCCGATATCAAATAGAAAAATCAAGAGCAATGCACATTTCTAATCACCTACTAGCACAGAATTCCACAAACACAATTCAAGATTAGCCTCTAAAATGAACTTACAGACATGCACTAGAGAAAGGATTAATTCTTGGAAGAAAACAAGGAAAAACTATGACTTGCAGTCCTTTAAAAGCTATTGGCAGCAGGCACACTGCAAAATTGAAGCATTTAGGTCATAAAATTCGACTGAGATAAACAAATTCCAAATCAGGGCTCACTTCCTGACTGTCAGGAGTCACCGGAACTCCCGTTCACAGAGCTATAGACAGTCTTAGGAATCTTCTGTCTTCATTTTAATGACTTCTAGCAAGACTTATAACTCTCGTCATTGCAGCTTGTTAATGTCAGAAAAGAAAATATTAACTTTTAGATAGATAGATAGATAGATAGATAGATAGATAGATAGATAGATAGATAGATAGATAGATAGATAGATAGATAGATAGATAGATAGATAGATAGATAGATAGATAGATAGATAGATAGATAGATAGATAGATAGATAGATAGATAGATAGATAGATAGATAGATAGATAGATAGATAGATAGATAGATAGATAGATAGATAGATAGATAGATAGATAGATAGATAGATAGATAGATAGATAGATAGATAGATAGATACATAGATAGATAGATAGATAGATAGATAGATAGATAGATAGATAGATAGATAGATAGATAGATAGATAGATAGATAGATAGATAGATAGATAGATAGATAGATAGATAGATAGATAGATAGATAGATAGATAGATAGATAGATAGATAGATAGATAGATAGATAGATAGATAGATAGATAGATAGATACATAGATAGATAGATAGATAGATAGATAGATAGATAGATAGATAGATAGATAGATAGATAGATAGATAGATAGATAGATAGATAGATAGATAGATAGATACATAGATAGATAGATAGATAGATAGATAGATAGATAGATAGATAGATAGATAGATAGATAGATAGATAGATAGATAGATAGATAGATAGATAGATAGATAGATAGATAGATAGATAGATAGATAGATAGATAGATAGATAGATAGATAGATAGATAGATAGATAGATAGATAGATAGATAGATAGATAGATAGATAGATAGATAGATAGATAGATAGATAGATAGATAGATAGATAGATAGATAGATAGATAGATAGATAGATAGATAGATAGATAGATAGATAGATAGATAGATAGATAGATAGATAGATAGATAGATAGATAGATAGATAGATAGATAGATAGATAGATAGATAGATAGATAGATAGATAGATAGATAGATAGATAGATAGATAGATAGATAGATAGATAGATAGATAGATAGATAGATAGATAGATAGATAGATAGATAGATAGATAGATAGATAGATAGATAGATAGATAGATAGATAGATAGATAGATAGATAGATAGATAGATAGATAGATAGATAGATAGATAGATAGATAGATAGATAGATAGATAGATAGATAGATAGATAGATAGATAGATAGATAGATAGATAGATAGATAGATAGATAGATAGATAGATAGATAGATAGATAGATAGATAGATAGATAGATAGATAGATAGATAGATAGATAGATAGATAGATAGATAGATAGATAGATAGATAGATAGATAGATAGATAGATAGATAGATAGATAGATAGATAGATAGATAGATAGATAGATAGATAGATAGATAGATAGATAGATAGATAGATAGATAGATAGATAGATAGATAGATAGATAGATAGATAGATAGATAGATAGATACATAGATAGATAGATAGATAGATACATAGATAGATAGATAGATAGATACATAGATAGATAGATAGATAGATAGATAGATAGATAGATAGATAGATAGATAGATAGATAGATAGATAGATAGATAGATAGATAGATAGATACATAGATAGATAGATAGATAGATAGATAGATAGATAGATAGATAGATAGACTAGATAGATAGATAGATAGATAGATAGATAGATAGATAGATAGATAGATAGATAGATAGATAGATAGATAGATAGATAGATAGATAGATAGATAGATAGATTGATTGATTGATTGATTGATCAGGGTTTTCTTTTTGAGTTTCTTTTCTAATCAAGAAAACACAAGCCACTTAGTTAATTAGTCCTAAAATTTCTATAAAATTTCAACGGTCCCATAGCCAGCTTTTCAAGAAAATCTTCTCCAAGCAGAGTTCAATTCTGGTGCATGTTTCTAGCCCGGAGCGATATTGCTAAGGAATTGAATAAATGAAGATCAAACTCATATTAATTAATAGGCACCCCGAACGCCCTTCGTTCTGAAGAAGAGGCGGACACCGAATTATAGGATCAAAAATATTTTGTTATTGATTGACACTCGCGTATCCCCTACCGGTAGCCGGAAGTTGAAGGTCAAATCTTGCTTGGCAAAATCAATTGGCTCAAACTACTTCTGGCCAATGAGGAGTATAATAGAATGCTTGATTGCCGCAAGCAATTTTACCGGATATAAATAATGCAGCGAATGGAATTTTTAGAACAGAAATAACTTTCCCGACCATTACAGTTACAGACAATTGGAGGTGTTGTACATATCCTGATGAACGGAAGAGTTCCACGCGGTGAGTTTATTAGAATTGGAACTGTGTAAACTTTCGAGTGAATACCCAAAAAACTGGTCTGACTAACAATCTCTTCTTTTAAGCGATCAAGTAACAATTGATAAATATGCATAAACAACTAAAGCATCAATGAAAGATCTTTGAACTGCATTTAGGTAGCCTCATTTTTTTGACATTGCCTTTGCGTCTGTTGTATGTGTGTGTTGGTTTTTTTCATCATTTTTGCTTGCTTTTTCGACAGTTTATAAATGTAGTATTGTTATGCTAAACAAGTAGCATAAATAAGTTATAGAGGAATAAATGGAGGTCATTCATTGCTGAGTAGTGCTTTTGCTTCGAAGTACTAACTGAAAATGTAAGTAGACACATACTATGTAATGTAGACTGGTAGATAACTCACAGATTAGCAAAATTAATCCACTAATTTGGAAGCAACTGTAATGAGTCAATTAATAGATCAATAGAAATGTAAGGAAACGTAAAAAGTAACAAAATAAAAAATCAACAACATCAACCTTCACTTGATTTTATTAAACGTGTTTCGCATTAGCTGGCCCTGCTTATAAGGCATATTTATTTATTGTTTATTGTATTTTTTAACTTAACGATTCCCGTGTCTGTTGATTAGTAACTTTAGAGCGATTGAGAATTGTTTTGAAAATACACTCGTAATTTAGCATGACCGTATCATACTACTAAAATAATGGCGATTTAAGTAGCGTCGCTAGAATCAAATACATAGCAAATATTTCAATACTTTTAAATTCTACAGCATCAAACTATGAACTTACTCTTCTACCCGCCCACAGACAAGGATTCTGATCTAATCAGAAGCCACCTGATCCGTAGCAACAAACAGCTAAAACACAGCGCATACGCAAACCTACCCGCTGCATGCACTGACCCAACGCTGCTCACTGAGCCTGAGCGGCCTTACGCAAATCTTCAGCCACAAACAGCTCCAGATGCATCGATCCAAGTCTCAACTACGCCTACTTGGGCTCGCCGTTAAACAGAATTTTATGCAGGCGTCAGAACATACATGTACTTCCTCAATGCGAACTACCAGCCGGAGTTCCGGCGCAAGTTGCGCTGCACTATGCCAGTCTGCAGCATAAATCTTCGGACATCGTTAACGGCATCTCAGCTAATTGCAGAGAATCAGCAACGACCCTCGAGGAGGCCAATGCTGCACCACGCTTAGACTATGTACAGTTGGACTTCTGCGCCATGACAGCACTGTCGGACACGGCAAAAGAAATTTTTGAAATGAGAAAGTCAGTTCTGATGCAGATCGAGTCGATGAAGATTCAGAAATGATCAACAACTTGGCCCGGCGAAGTCGAATGCGGATGCTGCTCATGCGGGCGCTGAATAGACTGCTGTTGAATTGCGTGCGCTTGCCAACCAGAGAGAATCGTTCAGGAGTTTTTCAATAATATTAAATGACAAAAAAGTAACTTTGAAGATAATCATTGATCGAGTTTCACAAAGTGGGGCTTTTTTATCGAAAGCTACATGCATATGAGCCAAATTGTATTGCTGTATCATTTTTTTAATTCATATGCATACCGTACGTGTAGACGTTACATTTTATTTTAGACATTTCTAATCACGCTTATAAATCGAGATGCATCCTTGGGAATGTTTTTGTTTAGAGAATCAGCCCTACTCAAATTTTTAGATTTCAAAATATTATGTTCTTCTTAATTAATTAATCTAATTTTAATATACAATTGCTTAGTTTATCACATTTAAACTATATGTACAAAAAATATGTTATTTCACTTATCCATTATCTGCTTGCATAAAAAATTATTTTGTTTGTCTAATCATCCAATTCGACCCATACAGCCACACGGCTGTGGCTGCTTCTAGGATCGAAATGTATATGTACGAGCCGTACATATATACAAATTATAGCTGTACATTTTATCAAACATAGAAATATAATGCAGAAATATGAAAAAAATATTTTGATGCGTAATAAGCACCGATTGCGCGTTACTTTTGCTTTTGAGACACGCTTCTGCGGGGCCTTGCCAGGGATGTCAGTAAGATTAACAGACGTACAAAAGTTGCTGTTTTACGGCCTTAGAGGCCACACTGTTACCTTATATAAAGCTGACTTAGCTGACGAATTGATTTTTTGGATCCTAGTCACTTCGTCAACTGTCAATTATCAACCAATCCCAAAATTTGGTCACTTCGTCAACTAGCCACTGGGGCTGTCTAAAAATTTGGTCCCTTCGTCCAACTTTCGTTTACAGGGTTGATTCAAACCTTATAAGGTGTCCTTAATAAAAAACTTAGTGACTTGGTCCATTGTTGTTTTAATTTTTAAAAAAGTATATTTTTCGAAAGGATAGTTTTTGAAAACTGAAGAAATACTTAATTTAAAATTTTATTATTAAAACCCAAACAAAATATTCGAGCAAAAACGAAAAGATGCAAATATGAATTGTATCTTGAAGGTACATTTCCTAGAAATGATCACTCCTTAGACCCTTTAACACCGTAAATTTAGTTAATGCACCTTTGACTGCTCAGTAAGCTTTAGCCAAATATTTTCATGTCAAATTATTCAATCCTGATGAATTCTTTTGCATTAATTTTTAACTTTGGCTATTTTGTCTATCAACCTTTGATAAATAACGTTTTAAAATCAGGTCACTTCGTTAACTTCAAATCAGCGCACCCGTTTACCATGGTCACTTCGTCAACCAAGTTGATGAAACTGCAGTTGACGAAATGACCAGCATCAGATTTTTTGCCGTGGCCAAATTATTTGTTCCGGCACAACATTTTTATCATTAAAACAAGGCTTTTTGCATATTGCAATAAAAGACGTAATTTTTTTATAATAGTTAAAACAATGTTTTATAATAACAATCAATACGTTCGAAGCAATTAAGCATCAATATTCGAATTTAGCAACTTTTTGTCACTATTTAACCAAAAATTTCATCACGCAAGCAAAACAAATAACAAGACACAATCAACACATCAGCAGTCACCTTCTATCCACTTGAGAACGGCATCTCGTATCTATTTTAAGTGAAATTATCTCAGCAATTTTACAACAAAACAAGGAGTCGATTCAAGATTGTATTTTAAAATAATTTGCCATTGGCCAAGAGTTTGACTACTAAATTAGTTTTTAAGTATCTCATATTTTCTCACCTAACTTGAATTAAAAGAAGGAAAAGTATCTAGACTAATGTCCATCCAAAACCTCCAGAAATATGGTGAGTCAAAAAAATAGAAGTATTTTTTATTTCGCACAATGTATCTTCAAAAAATCTTATTTCATATTGCAAGAGTAAACCTTGCTTATTATAACTTTACAATTTTAGAACAGTACAGGTTTTACTTTTAGTATTCCAAATCCTGATCAACTTTTCTTATTTTTAATTGCACTAATATTGCTGTAGTTTGTAGCCTAGAAATGAAAAGATATTTAGAGAAATCCAAATAAATGTAATGCAAATCCACTATACTTAGATCTTAAAACTTAGTCCTATAATGCCGCTTTTCACCATGTTGACAGTGTATTTTGTTGTTTTTGTTGTTGTTGGTATAAATAAAGTCTATAACTGTGAAATTTATTAATTTTAAAAGATTTTATAACTTATATTCTTTATTTTACTTGTTGCTTTTAAATTTTTTTGAATTTATAAGGTAATGCATTGTCAACCAAACAAGAAATTCATATTTTTTATATTCTTCACTAAATCAATCTTTCCAAAATTTACCATAAGTAGGAACTATTTATTTAAAGTTGTTGCAAAACAATTGATTTGACTATTCTGAAATTATTGTAGAATTAGCCTATTATTAAGATAAAATTTACAAGCAAACTGATATCCATTAGCTATAATATAATGATAAATAATTTACTTTATTTATTTTAGGAAAATAAATCTTTGTAATCCCAAGAAGAAAATTACCTTTTTTAATCTCTTTATTAATATCCTAGGTTTTTGTGTCACTAGTATGCCATGCCAATTTTGAATGTCAAATAGTATGATTAAATTTAGGCAATTATACCAAATGCCATGAAATGGCATATTTGATTTTGACAATTTTTTGATATTTAAAATAAGTAGTAACCATATATATCATTCACATATAGCATTGTTTTGAGTTTACAACAGGGTTTATTTTTTGTGCTATAGGGATGCTATAGCATCTTGACTTTGAAAATCGCATCCTGAAATTTGATATAAGATATGATTTTGCATCCTGATTTTTTTAATTCTTTACAATAAAGGACCTATTAAATCAGTCTTTTAAAAAATTGCATCCCAAACCCTGAAATTGCATCCTAAAATTAAGAACATGATGCAATTTTGCATCCTGTGCCCAGCAAAAAAACCCAGGTTTACAAACTTAATGTAAAATAATCCATAATGGCTTAATCAAATTTTAGTAATCATGCCAAATGGCATTATTGGCCCAATGGAAAAACCCAGCTAATATCAACTTAGCACAATTTGCCATAGTTTAAACTATTTATTTGAGATAGTTGCACATAGATAGATATTTTTATGCTATATTATTTAATACTTTTAACATTATGTTTCTGTAATGATACATGTATTAAGTACAAACAGTGGCGCAACTAGGGGGGGGGGGCAACTGCCCCCCTTTTTGGAGAAGAAAGAAAAATGCAATAAGGGGGGACCAAGCAAATTTTCACAAAAAAAGCCATCCGGACTCGAACTGCCCCCCCCCTCAAACCGAACTCATAGGGTCCGCCCCCCCCTTCACAAAATTCTGGTTGCGCCACTGAGTACAAAGAAGTTATTGGTAATCATTTTTTTTTCAATATCATTAGTTACACAAAGTATATTGTAGCTGGAAAAACTAGTTTTTGCTATGAAAAATATTGTAACTTTGGATATACTAAGCTGATTAATTTGATACCCTATACTTATAGTTTATAATTATTTTTTTTCAATACCCTAAAAATAGCACAATTAGACAAAATATAGATGTTTAATTGTGCATAAAACTTACTGGGTTTATGTGTCCTAGCCATGCCATGATATATCAAAATTGAAAAATATTGATACTACTATCCCAAAATGGCATAAAACTTTTAAAGCTTTTATGCTAAATGGTTTTAAAAAATTTGATAAAAACCCAAATAACTTATAAAATCTAGGAATAATAAATGACAAAATTGCAATTATTAATATTATCCTTTTATTAGCCATCATTTGCAATAAAAAAACTTTTTACAGCTTGAACTATTTTTTATTTGTTTGCAAATAGGTTAATCTCTAATATTATATAATCTTTTAAAGAATTTTCTTGATAGTCAATATGCTAAAGTAAGGCAAGCTATGATATATTGTGTTTATTGACCTTTTTTGAATATAGCTAATGAAAAAGTAGGCCCTTTTTATTTTTGGTTAGTTTGAAGGTATCAATTTCCCTAAATTAGGGTTTAATACTATTCTAGTAGCTGTGATTTGCCTAAATGTTTGTATTTAATTTTCCATTTTAATTTTAATTTTATTAAAGAAACAAATTAGCATTTTTGCAAGATGGTATATCTTTAGTTTTGTACTTTTACCAATTTATAGGGCTAAATACGAATTACAAAAAATGTTGTCTGCTATGTTTGTTTTTTGTGCTATAGGGATGTTATAGCATCTTGACTTTGAAAATTGCATCCTAAAATTTGATATAGGATACGATTTTGCATCCTGATTTTTTTAATTCTTCACAATAAAATATATCTTTAATAAGTCTTTTAAAAAATTGTATCCCAAACCTTGAAATTGCATCCTAAAATTAAGAACATGGTGTGATTTCAAATCCTGTGCCCAGCAAAAAAATAAACCCAGGTTGTCTGGCTTATTCTTTTGTGTTGATACTGATACTAAAGTTTAATAAGTCTATCTTACTTGATCTTTTTGCTATTAACAATGTATCAACTATTTATTATGCCATACTATTGATTATATAAGATAGATTAGATATATATGGTAGCATGTAATAGCATAATCTACTGTACAGAATAGTCTAGCTAGGGCTTCTAAAGGATCATAGGGTCATGGCCTCTTATTTTTCAAATATCCATCTTTCTGAGAATTATATTTGCAAGTGATACTTGCATATAGTATCAATACTGCAGAACTTGTTAAGTTTGGACCTTCATATCTATCTCTGTCTGCACTTTCTCTAATAGAAATAGCTAATACTTATCAATAAGACAGTCCAATGTTTCTAAGTGTAACTCCTTATAGTATTATTATACTAAAGAACCAAGTTCTAGTTTGTGGTTCAAAATATTGCACATAGATATTGTGGGATCAATTTTGCTTGAACTTAACAAAATAGTTAATTTGTCAATTTTCAATAAACTTACAATGAAATAATATTTAAGGTATAAACTAATATTATTTAGCAGACATTAAAACAAGCTCCCTGAATACTACTAACAGGCATAAGCTAAAATTATTCAATAATTTAAACAAATGCAGTATTTGTGTATCATTCAGATTGAGTAGGCAAAAATTATTATGTATGAAATTATTTTAAGAGCCTTCTCTCTCTCACTAAGGAGGACAAAAAGTAGGAAAAGAGAAAAGGTACTCATCTTAAGAATGTGAAATTTGGGCACAAAGTTTTTGCTTCTAATAGATTAAAGCAAATAATGTTTATTGCTAATGAAATTTTTTTTATTTCAAAGATCCATGCTTTAACATAGGGAATTTTGAAATTTGAGGAATATGAAATGGAAAGAATTTATGTTTTAAAAGTTATAGGGTATCAAATTTGAGGAACGGGAAATTAGGGGACTGATTAGATTAAGCAGGCTTACTTGCTTGGCATACTGCTTTAAAGTTCTGTATTAGGTGTGAGTTTAGTTAGTGAGCTGTTCTACAACAAGTCTACATCATAAAACCTTGTTTTGGAAATGAAAAATCACTTATGATGTTAATCCAAAGGTAAAGATACTACTAAACCCTGTGAAATAGCAAATAGTTGTGATAATTGTTGCTTCTATTTTATTTGTCAATGTTTTTTTTAATTTTTTGGCAGACAAGCAAAATTTACAAATTAAAACAAATTCTCCGTCTCAACAGACCCCTTCGCCGATGAGGGAAACGCTTCCAATGAAAGCGACATTCACATCCGCATTCAACAGCGCAACGGAAAAAAGACCTTGACAACCATTCAAGGCATTGATGAAAAATATGACAAGCGCAAAATCCTTAAATACTGTAAGAAAGAATTTGCGTGCAACGGTACAGTTGTAACAAGAGAAGAGTATGGCGAGGTCCTTCAGCTTCAAGGCGACCAGCGCGAGAGAATCGCCGAATGGCTCATTCGCAACAAAATTGCCGACAAAGAAAAAATTAAAGTCCATGGTTTTTAAGCTGATTAATTTATGCTTAACGTGAGTTGTAGACTTTTAAATTTGAGCCATTGAAAATTAAGGGAAAGTTGAAATGTTCGCCATAATTAATGGAGATCTAGAACTAAACTGGAGTAAGAAAAGCTCTTCATCTAGCCGGTAATTTTCGGACGATTATCCCAGTACAGTTTTAGACTTGCAAAACTTGAACGTCTCAAACCAGAGATGCGTTCTCAATTATATTTGTCGTGAAATCGCTTAACTAGCATCATAAATGAACTGTGGACTTTTGCTGTTTTTTTGCTCTTGTCGTCTATATAAAAAGGACGCTCGTATATATTTACTCCAGTTGTTTATGAATTGAATCGTTAAGAAAGCTGTAAATTTATTTAATTAATTTATTGGGCGCGGGTTACCTTGAAAGCAGGCTGTTACGAACGCAAAGTTAGCTTGTGATTTATTACTTAGCTTGTACTAGTAACTGCATGTGAATTTTTGTGTCTGAATAAATAAATAAGCAGAATTGACACCGTATGGGCACATTCGGGAGCTGTGTTTTAATTTTGTGTCACGAAACAATTTCAGCTTTGTTTTTGTTAATTTGCTTTCCACAAAATGATTTGTGGCCAGAAAGGGTTGGCGGTTAGAATTTTAAGGGATATATTGGTAGAATGGTAGCTCCTGACAAAACTCCCAACCTCTGTTGTGCAATCAAATGGACATAACCCATGTGTTCAAAGGCACCTATTTCTAATCTGATATCCATTGTTTCAAGAAGAAACTGGTCAAGTGCACTACCTCATTTCAAAGAATCCAGTCATTTAAGATTACATTTCTATATCTTACGAGAAGATATTCAGTGCGTTTTCCTGTTGTGAAGTGTCGTGCGCTGATCGCGCGCTCCACTGATTCCCAGCGCAAAGACCAACAACTCACCCAGACTACTGAGAGTAAAAGCTGTCACCGGGGCCAATGTTTTCTACCAAGCCGAATACTCCGGGTTCACCGTTGGAGGTACCGAAAGGAATTACATAATGACATTCAACTCCTATCTGACGGCCAGCTCCAATATGACCGGGAAGCCGATTATCCCCTATAGATGTGGATAGCAACAGCTGGAACTCTGACTCTTGCTGACGCTGTGCAGGATGTCGAACGAGCCATATGCACTGCCGTGTGGCTGAGGATACTTTCGCGTTGAAAAGCATACGCTTGATGCTTCAGATGTGCACTGTAGATTTTTCGTTGAATTTAATAAATGTAAACAGAAATTTACTGAAGAGGCAGAATTATTGAATCTGCAATCTGCGGATGAATCTTTGATGAAATTGTCAATTAAATAATTAATGATTGGATTTTATTATCTAAGGTCTTCTACGCTGTTATTGACGGAAGAAGTGACACCGACTGCGCCATCAAGTGTCTGTCCTGGAGTAAATGCTCGGCTACAGTCTACAGCCCGGTTAACAAAACTTGCATGCTGTCGCAATTTGAAGGATGCCCCATGAACGCTTCGGCTGCGATTTCTGATGCCTATATTAGGCGTCGCGATAACGAGTGCCCTGCAGGCAAGCTGCTTAAATTGAATAGATGCGCGTATTTTGATTTCATGCGTTGCATGTTCCAGTGCTTGTGTGCTGACAGATATACACGCATTGGTGCATACGCATGTAACTATGCTTTATTAAATTTCTGTGTTATTTCTGAGTTTCTGTGTTATCCAGCAGCGCATTATTGGCAATCTGAGTTTCCAGCGTAATTGGAATGAATACGCGATTGGATTCGAAGACGGGACTGACCATTGGATTGGTAAGAATGACTTCGATTGTTTTGTAAAATCCCTTTGCACATTGGACTTGATGTGTATCTAATATTAGAGAGGGGAGAGTGGCTCGGCGGTCAAGCGCGTCTGCCTTGTGTGCCACTGGTCCAGGTTCGACCCCGCGTTGTATTGAATTATTTTTTGTATGGCGCGTGTTTTCGTGTACATGGCCACGGAATCAGCTGTGCAATTAACGCCCATGAGGGTGACCCCCCAAGGCACAGAGAGCACATTCCTGGAAATGCCACTTGTACATCCTGTGTGAGTGCGTGATTGGGTGCAATACTAGACAGTCTTTGCACTGCACTGAATTACCATTCCGCACCGTGTGTGTGAGTCTATGCCTGCGTACCGTATTTACTATAGTGTGCCTGCACGCACTTCAGGAGTCAGCGAAATCCTCGCTGGTTGCGGGGCAATGACGCTTAGAAGCGGCAGGGTGCTCGCAGCCCTCCTGCAAATTATTATTATAATTATAATTACTATTGTTATGTATCTAATATTAAAACCTACGTGTTTCCTATCCACGAATTCCCAGGCCTAAAAGCCATCAGTGCAATGACGAAGAACTCATCCAAGCTACTGGATGAGATGAGTTCTTCGTCATTGCGCCATGCTTCACTTCGCGCACCCAGTTATAAACGGTGGCAGTGGATGGCGCATTGGGTCCATACATTGCTCGCAAGCGCTCATCTATTTCTTTGCCAGTCTTTCCTTCCAGCACAAGAAATTCGATGACTGACCTGTATTTGATTCTTTCCATTTTTGCTAACTATTGGGGGTATGAAGTTTGCTCTGCTGTTGTCAGAAAAGTACCAATGCTTTCAAAGCGAAATCATACAATTCTTAATCACAAATAACGATTTGTTTATGGGTGAAATCTCAGACTCCTAGCTGAGTTGTAAGTGCCCGAGTCTAAAAATACATTGAACTACCGTATACTAAGAATTGAGGCTGTCACGTGGGCCAATGCTTTCTACTATGCCGAATACTCCGGGTTCACCGTTAGAAGCGCCCAAACGAATTACAAGATGACATTCAACTCCTATCTGACGGCCAGCTCCAACATGACCCAAGACTCACTAAACTATCACAATGGAGCGCAGTTTTCGACCATGGATGTGGACAATGACGAATGGGGTGATGGTTCTTGCTCCAGGTCCAACTCTGGCAACGCAGGCTGGTGGTTTCGTTCTTGCACGTTCATGAACCCCAACGGGATTTATTACGGTTCCGCTGTATCGGACCAATACCGAGCGATGCACTGGAGTGGCGCCCAGGGCACAAACTCGTTGAAGAGCATCCGCTTGATGCTGCAGATCTAGTGCGCAGATTCTGATTAGAAACTCGTATTAAATGTACGGCAGCTGCTTAAATGAGTAGTAGCCATGGGATTTTCTTGCTGCAAATGGGCATTACTAAAGCATCCACTATCTACCAATGAAAATTTCATGTGGTAACTGATTTTGAGCAGCAGTTACTGGGACTTACTCTATAGAATGGTGCAACTTTAAATTTTCTTAGCACAGTGGGATTAAATGATATGCATGGAACTTACTTAAGTCACTGTAGTTTTAATGTTGCCAACCACATCTTTTTGCTGATCTTATTAGCCGCTGAACTTAAAATTTTTTCGCAAATTTATTCAACAATCTACAGTAATATCTGGCATAGCACTTAACATTTTTTGGTACCTATTAAGCACCACCCTATGGTTATTACACTTAAAATAATATCCCTGACACGAAAAACACAATTTAATAGCTGTTTCATTTTCTGTGCAAATCAACTCAATATTACAAAAGAAATATTTTTGTAAGGTATTTTCTGCTACTATTTATCTATCCTAGATTTGTTACCAATTTTTGTCTATTTGACGTTTAGTCCAATAACGTTAAGTCCTTTTTACTCTACTGATCCGTGAGACTCCTGCTCATAAATTTTACCCGTTTAACTCTTGGTTATCTACTGCTACCGTTTCAATTTTTTTTTAATTGCAACTTCTTAACTCATTGTTTGTTTTTCACTCTTTTCTAGATTTTTTAATGTACTCAAACAAAAATAAATTGTTTGCTCTGTTATAATTCTCTATATATTTTAGTTCTAATAACCACAGTGCTAATAACTGCGATTTTATTCACCAAGCTACCCGGCTGCGTTGGTACTCAAGCCAGGGATTTAAAAGTTGGGGACAATTCTGACTGCAACTGCCTGTACAGCTGTGACTACAGCTGGTTGTACAGCTGTGACTTCAGCAGCTGGCTGTACAGCTGTGACTTCAGCAGCTGGCTGTACAGCTGTGACTGCAGCTGGCTGTACAGCTGTGACTGCAGCTGGCTGTACAGCTGTGACTGCAGCTGGCTGTACAGCTGTGACTGCAGCTGGCTGTACAGCTGTGACTGCAGCTGGCTGTACAGCTGTGACTGGAATTGTTGTTAACAGCTTAAAACTTTTAAAACTTTAAGCCGGCTTTTACTAAATGCTACTGAGCTCTACTTCCAAAGACCAAGTTAGGTCGTAAAAAGCAGCCAAAAATGTCATCGACTTGGATCCTTCGATCGACGGGAAAATGAAATGCCAGCAATTAAAAGTTTTATGATTCAATAAACCATGTTTGCGTCAATTGGACAAGTACGCTGAACATTGATTGAATAGGACTTTCATGCATCGAGGGCCCAGTTTAACCTTTTAATTCCCATTTGCCGCACTTCGTACAAACTTCGAAAACGAGTGAAATTCTCGTTAATTTTTAGTAGTTAGAAAACATTGAATAAATAATAGTAATCACTTTTGCTACGGAAACTCTTGCTGTTGCGGAAAAGAATTATTATTCTCAAACTGAATGAGGCTCTGGCGATAGTTTCAGCCTCAAACGGTTCCATGCCGATCACAATGAAAAGAAATTTAAACTAAAAAGCGATCATTAGCCGCTTCTAATATAGTGCGTTCAAAAAGTTCTTAGACACCCCTCATATCTCTGCATCTGTTCGACCGATTTTGATGAAAATTTATACAAGCATGGGTCTATATTTGATTAATTTAGTGCTAGAGTTTCAGCTTGGTCGTATAGACAGAACAAAAGCAATCGATAATTTACTGACGAACCTACGAAATTGGCAATACGATTTTTAAACAGCATCGGATCTGGACCTCTCTCTAAACTGGGGGGTTGTGAAATCGCAGCTTGTTTTTAGAGAAATAAAAGCTTTCGCTGAGTATTGATTAATCATTACTTTCAAGCTACGGGGGTTTAGCCATGGACAAAAAACAGTAAAATCACGTAATATAACAGATCGAATCCTATTGTTGATTGGATCGGATTGTTTCGCTCCTTACAAAAGTATTTTTTTCGTGGAAAGGAATCGAGGGATGTGACGGCGTCGCCTTCTATCTGTAAAATTGTTGAAGTCTCATAAATATCAGAAATAAATCAGCATGGGCTGCAATAATGTACAATGTAATGAATCCCAAAAGCTCACGTTCTAATGATATAATCGGATAAGAAGGCAAGAAAACTTGTTCGCTGCATAGAGAGAAAATGACTAAATAAATACTGCTGATGGGCCATCACCGTGAAATATTAATTTTCTATGGATATTTTATTCACTATATACTGTTTTCACTTTTTCTTAAGTTTCAATACGTCAATATTTATAATATATTTTGACAGTATGAGGCTCATCTCCTGTTCCTCATAATTTTTTTATTGATGAGTCGGAGGAAAACTTTATTACATGTAGATAGTTAAAAATTAAATCCAATTCCATCAGCCAGTTTTCTCTCCCTACCAGCATTGTCAATGGGAGAAAAAACAACTAGGGTATCCCATACCCCATGCCGGTAGAGAAGCTCTGCAAGTGTCAGTTTGAAGCTCCAGAATGGCACCACCTCCCCCATGGTGTCAACTCAATCTACTATACTAAATGTCTAATGTCGGTGTGTGTGTCTGTGGCAGCTTTCTCCGTAACGATGTAGAGCTCGAACGGCTCAACCGATTTTGATCAAATTTTCGCCAAAAGATTGAAAATTCTTCGAGGATGAGACCGTGAAAGTTTTCAAGCTCTGCTCCAAGTTGAAGGGGATTAATTATTCGAAAAATTTGTATGCTCAAAGTCTTATACGGCGTCATAGCAGCAATTGAAGCAGATAAAGCCTATAATGAGATGGATTTCAGTCCTGACTCTATCCAACACTGTCAGAACGCACGCAGTGGTGAAATTTACCAATCAAGGTCATAAAACGGGGTGCTTTCACAAGCTAGAAATTTCACAACCTAGAAAGCACGCTCTTTCACTAACTAGAAATTTCACTATCTAGAAATTTCACAACCTGGAAAACTGCTTTAGCACACTCTTTCACTAGCTAGAAATTACACAACCTAGAAAATTTTAGCACTAGCTAATGCTAAAACAGTTTTGTAGGTTGTGAAATTTCTAGCTAGTGAAAGAGCATGCTAACAGGAGACTATAGCAAAGTGAAATCTACTCAAAAAAGACATTTTCTCAATTCTTATATGCATACTGGAAACTGATTCAAGTGTGCATGTAGAGTTTGAAGTGTAGAGTCTGGCCATAGGGCCCAGAAAAATTTACACCGTCCAACTAAACCTAGGCTTACTGCTAAACTTATATCCGTTGAAATCAACTTTGTTCCATCTCTTGCACTTGTAGGGGGCCACCAAGGGAGTCTCGTAGAGAATTTTCACCAAAATCATTGCTCATTGGAGGCTGTCGTGCTAGTTTCCTTTTTTCCTATTGGAGAAGAGGCGAAACTTTTCCTCTATGTACGGTATGGACAGCCTAGCGTTATTTTTTAGCCTGTGAGAAGTCTCATTCCAGCACAAGAGAACCCTGGTTCAGAAAAATGGAAATCGGTGTTTGTTTCTAGGTTGCCATGGTGATTCTTCCAGTTGGCGTGCAACGGAGAGAAAAAGAACTGAGATCTCTTTACTCCTAATGGTTGGAAGAGAAACGCAGAGACTTTTTTGGACTATTGGAACAGAAATTCATGTACTGCTTTTGTCGTGTTGATGGAGTACTCGAAAAAATGAAGTATTTAAAGACACGCTCCAGACCGCGCTCCACTTCCCCCAAGGAATTTACTATCGGCTTATTTGGGAACTCATCTGCATGAGCGTTCATAGTTGATAGTTAGCGTATCGACTAGCTTCTAGAATAAAAAGTAACACCGCTACAATATAAGTGTCGGTCTCACAAAGCTGGGTGATAAGGTGTTTGCTTACAAATTAACAGTTTAGAATGCCGGCCAAGTATCTGTTTGTTTTGATAGTTTCGGTGATTATCGGCAAGGTGTGTTTGACTGTCGAGTCGAATGGTAAGATTCTGATAAAATTGATGCCTTGCATTGCAATTGCATTGCAATGGGGATTTCTAACCAAAAATTCCATATCGTCCTCGAACTCATATTTAGAATTCACTATCGGGCCAGTGTCAAACAACCCTGCTGCAAAAGTTGTCACAGTTGATGGAAGAAGTGACATCGAGTGCGACATCAAGTGCCTCGCTTGGAGCGAATGCTCGGCGACCACCTACGACCCGGTAGCAAGAACTTGCCAGCTGTCGCAGTGTGAAGAATTTCCTCCAACACAGCTGTTACGATTTCTACTGCCTATATTCGGCGCCGTGACGTGTGCGATGAAGGCAAGTTTACTTAATTGCCTAAATTAACGGGAAATGGGCATATATTTGATTTCTCAGAAAGTTAAATTTTAACAATCAGCACGACAATTCGATGATTCAGCGATGAAACAAGCTGTACGTATATTTGCGTTTCTAACTCAGCTATGATGAGAAACTTATGGAAAAAAACATTTTTTAACCACCGAAACCGAGACAGCATAAACGCGGCTATTTTTTATGTTTAGCAGGGGATATCGGGATATCGGCAGCATTTCTGATGAGGGGCTCACAAATCCAGCATTTAATTGGGCACTAATTAATGATTTCAATACTACAGTAATGCAAGTTTAAATCCAAAGGCAAGGAACTCAAATGAGCGGCCCAAGGAAAGGGAAAGGTAAAGCTGCTTATTAAAAATACAACCTTCTCGGAAATATCTCGCTCCTCATTTACCAACGTCTTTGATGCTAGGGACAGCTCTTGGGGGCTAAAATACGCTCGTATTACAGTGGAATTCAAAACAGCGCAATAAAATTGTGGAGCTGTTAAATGTATAAGTGCTTGTAGGTATAGATTCATAATCAAGTGTGAATTAATTTCAGACAAGCTCGCCAATATCGGCAACAGAAAGTTCTGCGTCATCCAGACACGCTCGTTGGGCTCTGTGAACTTTCAGCAAAATTGGACTCAATACGAGACTGGATTCGGTGACGGAATCGAGTATTGGATTGGTAAGAAAGCTTCTGCATGTACGTTTACTGTAACTTTTCCAGTCGTGACTTGCAACTTTAAAGTGCCATGCGCTCAGCACGAAATCATTGTCCCGCTGCACTCACTGCCAGGCCTAAAAGCCATCAGCGCAATGACAAAATACTCACCCAGACTACTGAGAGTTGAAGCTGTCACCTGGGACAATGTTTTCTACTACGGCGAATACTCCGGTTTCACCGTTGGAGGCGCCGAAACGAATTACACGATGACATTCGACTCCTATCTGACGGCCAGCTCCAACATGACGGAGGACTCGCTGATCTATCACAAGGGAATGCAGTTCTCTACCATGGACGTGGACAACGATCCCAAGCCTGGTTCACCTTGGTCCATTTTTTTAGGTGGCAACGCAGGCTGGTGGTTCAATCAATGCATGCTTGCCAATCCGAACGGGATTTATTTCAGTTCCGCTGTACAGGACTATGAGCGAGTCATGCACTGGCGGGGTGCCCATGGCACTTATGCGTTGAGGAGCATCAGCTTGATGCTGCAGATATAGTTGGTTGTTTCGCAAATTCGATCTTCTCTGAGCTGAATAAGCTACGGAAGTTATTAGGACTTACGAGTACTTGTGCAACCGAGACTTATTGTGGCAACTTTTTTTTCTTAACAGCTGTGACACTTACAGTAGCCGTCTGGGTTTACTATAGAAACAGTGAATTTTTGCTAAAATTGGTATGTATGGTATAGTAGCAACTATAGTATTCAGTCTAAGCAACAGGTACTTGCTAAAAGCAACTAAAATTTACTACCGCAACTGTACTACAAATGTTCTACAAATGTAATTAACTGTGATATGATTCACCGCTGTATGATACCTTATGTAATAATGTTACTTTGCAGTAGTTAACGCGGTGCACTATTGCTACAAAAAATAAGCCTTACTTCAAGGGTAATTCCATGGAAGCCAAAATTTCAAAAGTGGTTTCGGCTTTTTCGTTTTCTAGACGCAGGCTCAGAGCGCCGATTCGGTTGCCTACCTTGGTATTTCGACAACTCTGGCCTCCAATTACCGATCTCGAGGTCAGCCCCAGCTAGCATGCTAGATGATGTGGCGAGCAACTAGGCCTTATGATAGGAGACGACAGTGAGAGACAGACACGGAGACTATGAAAGGTAGAGAGCTGACAGCCCTAGAGGGAAGGTGACAGCCCTGCCGCCACCAACTCGTGTAGACTGCGTCACCAAACAGCCCTATAGAAACCAAGTTCCCGACTAATTGAGGCCCGATTTCTACCTACAACTAGTGGCTTTTAGCTGCCAATCTCGAATTTATAGCCGACAAAGGGACACTTCAGGACAAGATCGTATGATTAAGGCAGGCTCAGAGATGACTTTTGCATGAGGTTCACAGTTGTGCAGTTGTGCTCTCTGTAAAATTTCAAGGGGGTTCCACTGAACGAGCCAACCAGACGGTCTCTCTCACTTCGTCACCAAACTAGAATGATGCAAATGAAAAGTTATTTAAAAACGCAGATTTTTCCACCCGACACAGCCTAATCTGAGGGGAAGAGATGGGGTTATGATCACCGAGGAAATGACTATGAGCCGCCTATAAACCTGGGCTGACTTGCGAACCCGCCCTTAGGAAGATATAATGGTAGCCGTGGCCTGAGGGCAAGGCTCTACGTCTGTCCTGCTGCAGCTACGGTGCATTTAATTGGTCATGGGGGTCATAGCATGAGACCCAAGGCTGCCACCACCTTGTATGAACTGGCGCACCCGATGACCTTCTAGGTCCCTATGAAAGCTAGACCCCCGCCCAGATAGAGAGTCCGGAGTTTTAGCAAGCAGAGAAACAGATCTTAGCCTATTTAGGGACACTGCACGGGCTTCTATCGGGATCGACAGTTCATACACTGAAGGGCTTTAGTGCAGGGGACTTTTGTAGGCTGTGCGGATGGGAAACCCCAGAGACTCACTACTGAGAGTAATAGGGACGAAACATGAGCTCTGTAGATTCTGAAGGCGTCAGTGCTAGTAAGTCCGCTTAATTAGGCCTTGCTACCCCTTGCCAACCCTATCGTTCGCATAGCTTCCTCTCCTCACCTACACCTGTTCACACTCAGGCACACCGCCCAATGGCGGCCAATGATTATGGGCGAAGATTAGAGGCATTGGAGACATTGGAGAAAACAGAACAATAGAAACAGAGGTGGGGTGGGGGGAACATGAAAAAGGGGTTTGGGCTTTGCGTGGACATGCGAAAACAGGTTGCTAGGGAAGGGTAGAATTTGGGGGTTCAGCGCAGATCTAGGTGAGCAGGAGCGCTGAGAATACTAATACTAGCGTAGTATTATATTAATAAGGGTGGTTTTATGGACGCTGAGAAGAAAATAATGATGACTCAGACGTAAAATACTATTAGTAGGTCGGTAAAACACAGGGGCAAGGAAGGTAGAATGAGGATAAAAGGAGGGAAAAGTGCAAAGGGGATTACTGGCCACTCCAAGGCTAGTAGGGCACAAAACAGGGGCAGTCCGAGGGTTGATGAAGCCAGAGGGGAGGCTGGGAGAGAAAGATTAGATTTGCATCTGCTTCCTGTCGAGCGCAATCTTTATTTTCATGTTGAAAATCTGCAAATTTCCTATCTCCGTAGTGAATTTTTGCGAAAATTGGACTTCAAAAACTTTCCAAGAAACGAAGTGTCCCGTCCTTCTACTTAAGGTGTTCGTGGATTGTAGATGCGCTTTAACGGCTTGCTTTGTTTACTTAATTATTGAATAAAAACTGTAAAACTGTAAATCAGAGCACTAAGCGGTCGGGCCCACGGCAGATGATGGTGCTCCTTCCGGGCGCTGCGGCTCGTCGTTGTTCTTCCACGGGCAGGGCCTGCTCTCCTTGATCTGGGTCTCCGGTAGTGTCCTCCTTGTAGGAGTTAGAATTCCTACATAGTTTGTGTTAGCTATCTATATATGATTTTAGTTAATTAGACGCTCAATTCCTCTGTGCAATAGTCTATGGCCAAACCGTGCCTAGTGATGCAGTTTCATTTATACGAGCAGAGATGCTCAACATTAAATATATCTTAAACACGCTAATAAAAAAGCTCAACTGGAGCACAAATGAATTGCTAGCTAGAGGCTAGTCTGAAATAACTATTGGCTTGTCTCCTTCAATCTCCCAAATTAACAGTTTGTCATTTGCTATTTTCCATACTGTAGCAGTCACGCAGTGAGCTTATGCTCGAGCGCTTGGAATTTTACCAAACTGAAGTATTCTTGCTGTAGCCACGCAAAAGACGCGTGCAGATATCCTCGGTCACCTGAAGATGAGCAATTTGATTGTTGCTCGCCAGTTGCAGTTTGTTCTCGCCCAGCAGCCACGACGTATTGTGCCTGCACGACATCAAGAACTCGGCCTCGGAAGGGGGAGTGTCAGTTCAGGTCTGTAGAGCATAGGGTCACCGGGACGCAAAGAGGATGTCCGAAGAGCAGCTCGGCTCTTTGTCGGACACCACGACCTCCGGAGCACCAAAAACGGTTCGGAAGCAATTTACTACGCGGTCCGCAGACCTATCCTTAGTCGGAAAGGTGTCGATCCGAAGAAAGCATCCACAACTATCAAAATGTTTCCTGCTTCTAGCACAAAGGCCCAATCCATGTTGATCCTTAAAAAAGAGCTCGAAACCCGGGACCAGGTGTTGTTGTGTATCGCGTTATTGGAGTATGCCGCTTGGCACTGTACATTGCATACCTCTATGACACTGTACATCTTTAATCTCGCTTTCTAGCTCTAAAATATATATTTCGCAGTTTGAGCCAACTAGGGCTTGAGAATGATCTTTCGTGTCGCGCCTAAAAGTTGACTCGCTTGTCTTAACTTAACATGGCGTCGCAAGCATAAAAGTACTTTTGCTAAACAGCCAAACAAAGTTATGGAAGGACTGAGGCCCCCAGAGCCGATGCTTTTTGACACCAATCGCGCAGAAAATTGGAGAAAATGGCACAGAGCGATCGACTTTTACATGAAGGCGACAAAGAAGACTGAGGAGACCGAGGAGGTCAAGATAGCAACACTGCTGACTGCACTCGGACCAGAAGGACAAGACGTGTTTTCCACATTCCCCGCTGATAAAGTGAAAACTTATGAAGACGTTTTCCAGCAGTTTAAGGAGCACTGTGAGCCGCTGAGCAATGAAACTTTCGACCGTTACCAGTTCAGGACTAGAGTGCAGAAGGATTCAGAGGACTTCGATCAGTTCGTTGCCTCCCTGCGACAGCTCGTGACGCGATGCAACTACGGAACCCCAGCAAACGGTGAGACTGTCAGCGACAGCGTCCTTCGCGACCAGATCGTGATTGGAGTCGGCGACCCCGCGCTTAGAGAGAGACTTCTCAGGGAGTCCAACTTGACACTCATCCGTGCTATTCAGATGGGACGGGCCTCTGAGACGTCAAAACGACAGGCTAGCGCCCTATCAACAGCGCACAGCAGCCGAGCTCCACCACCTGCATCAGTCGACGCTGTCCAAAGCCGAGCCCGGCCACCGGCTGGACAGACGAGGCCGCCTGCAAGCCGCAGCTGTGGCTTCTGTGGTCTGCAGCACGAGCATCGAAAGTGCCCGGCTTATGGTAAGAAATGCAATTCCTGCGGCCGTCTCAACCACTTTTCATCAGTATGCCGGTCTACAAAGAAGGCCAATGAGATCCAGGAGGACAATCAGAAGCAATCAGACCAAGGTCCAGCGGAAGTAATGACAGTCGAGACACCGAAATCTCAGTCTCAGCATGACAGCTCAACGATGATGGTGAGTCTTAAAGCTAAAGATTCTGACGGGACAGTCCAATTTAAAGTAGACACGGGAGCAGACGTCAATGTCATTCCACTGCGAAGTCTAATCCAGTTCGCTCCGTCCGCTGAAATCGAGCCCACGACCTGGACGCTGACCTCTTATAACCGACAGCAATTGGATGTAGTTGGCCTGACCTACCTGACTGTCTCGTCTCCGTGTCAGAAGAACAGGAAGCTGCAGTTCGTTGTTGTTGGAGAAAACGCGACCCCAATAATAGGTTGGAAGTCAGCACTGCATGATCTTTGCCTCATCAAGAAGCTGTTCGAGGTCAATCAAAATCAAATGAGCTTAAGCAAAGTAGAGAAGCCTTGCAGGTCGCAGATCACTTCTAGCCAGCTCATAGCCGACTACCCGACTGTTTTCAAAGGTGTTGGCTGCATGAAGCAGCAGTACACCATCCGGCTGTCAGAAAATGCTGTTCCAAAAGTGCAGCCACCACGAAAAGTTCCATTCGCTGCTTACCAGCCTCTGAAGTGCGAGCTAGAGCGTCTGGAGAAAGAAGGAACCATTGTTCAAGTCGACGAGCCAACACAGTGGGTGTCAAATGTCACAATCGTCTGGAAGAAGGACGGTTCGATGCGCCTCTGCCTAGATCCGACGTATTTGAATCAATTTATTCTGCGCGAATATCACCCGATTCCGACAGCAGAAGAAGTTCGGATGGCAACTGCAGGAGCCGTGGTGTACAGCACATTTGACGCCAATGAGAGTTTTCATCAGCTTAAACTCGACGAGCAGAGTTCGTTCCTCACCACGTTTCACACTCCTTTCGGTCGGTACAGGTGGAAGCGGGTGCCGTACGGCTTGTCATCAATCCCAGAAGTATTTCAGAAGCGCATGGAGGAGAACGTCACCAGTTTCGTGCACAATTCGAAAAACTTTTTCGACGACATTATTGTGTGGGGCCGCACCATCGAGGAACACGACATCGCAGTACGCCGCGTGCAAGCGTGCTAACGTGACGCTAAATCCAAGCAAGATGAAAGTCGGAGTACCAGAGCTGAACTACTTGGGTGATATCTTAGGCCCTAACGGACTGCGGGCTGATCCACAGAAGGTCAAGGCAATCAAAGAGATGGCGAGACCTGACGTATTGGAAGGCGTAACTGCAAAGAAGGAGCAGCTGAGGCGATTTCTCGGCTGTGTCACCTACTTGGCCAGGTTCTGCCCACATTTGTCTGCCACGGCCGAACCTCTAAGACATCTGCTGAAGAAAGAAGTCGTATGGAGTTGGTTGGATCAGCATGACCAAGCGTATGATGCTATTATCGCTGATTTGTGTTCCAACAGAGTATTAGCAACCTTCGACACCAAAAAGCCAGTGACAGTTTCAGTTGATGCCAGTAAGAGTGGAATCGGCGCAGTGCTGCTCCAAGACGATCGCCCAGTCGAGTTTGCATCTTCGGCAATGACAAGTGCACAGCGAGCCTACGCACAAGTCGAGAAAGAGCTCCTAGCTATTGTCTATGGCTGCAAAAAGTTCCACCGGTACATCTGGGGCCGGACAGTGCAGGTGCAAAGTGACCACAAGCCACTGGAAGCGATCTTTAAGAAGGCCCTGTGCGACACAACTCCTCGAATCCAGCGTCTGCTGCTCCAGTTGCAGCCTTACGATATCCGCGTCAAGTACACTCCCGGAAAGGACTTATTCGTTGCCGACACTCTCAGCCGAGCGCACGGTGCTGCTGATCTACTCACAATTCAACTTGAAGCAGCCCTTGATGGCCAAGTCTTGTCTGTCGAACGCTGCTTTAGTGGGGATCGTGAAATCTTGCAGATGATAAAGTCTGCAACATCAGAGAACACCACTAGTGAGCGATTGCGAACTGTGATCCAGAACGGCTGGCCAGAGCATCGAGCGCGATTGACCGACGACCTCAAGCTGTTTTGGGACATTCGGCATGACCTGACCTTCGCTTCTGGATTGCTATGCCTGAAGGATCGCATCTATGTTCCTAGCGGAGACGCCCGGAGTAAGGTGCTCAAAATTCTTCACGCAGGGCACCCAGGCATCGTGAAAATGCACCTGAAAGCAAACGACTACTTCTACTGGCCTGGAATGCGGAATTCTGTAGAGCAGGTGGTTAATGAGTGCGAGTCATGCCAGCGGAACATGAAAGCTCAGTCAAAGGAAACGTTGATGTCTGTTGACATGCCGGACTTTCCGTTTCAACTGTGTTTAACAGACCTATTTGAGTTCAGTGGTGGATCCTACTTGGTCTACGTGGACTCCTATAGCCGCTGGATGAGCGTCACACGTCTGAAATCAACTACCAGCTTGGCAGTCGTCAATGTGATTCGAGAACATTTTCAGAACTTTGGAGTTCCTGAGAAACTCATCAGCGATGGAGGTCCACAGTTTTCCGCTCGAGAATTCCGGCAGATGATAACAGAGTTCAAGATTGAGCACAGAACATCCAGTCCGACGTACCCGCAGTCCAATGGTCGAGCGGAGCGCTATGTGCAAACAGCAAAGAACATGCTAAAGAAGAGCTACGAGACTGGACAAAACCTGGATCTGGCATTGCTTCACTACCGCAACACTCCAGTCGGCAGCGGTTTTTCAAGTCCGGCTGAGATGGCCTTCGGCCGGAAGCTTCGGTGTGACCTGCCAGCATCTGTTCAAGATCTGAGACCGAAAGAAATTCATCTGCACTCCTGCATCGAGGCGTTTGAGAAGGAGCGCACCAGGTCTGCGGAGTTGTACAATCGAGGAGCTCGTCCGCTGAGTAGACTAGCAGCTGGTGACCTGGTCTGGCTACAACGTGGTCGTCGTGACTGGGTGGCCGCCGAGATCGACAGCGAGTTAGAGAACTCCCTAAGGTCCTACTGGGTCCGAACTGAGACCGGCCAACTGCTCAGAAGGAATCGACGCTTCATCAGACCTCGAAAGGTGGACGTGCCATTCAGAGACTCTCTGCAAACAGACGGCGAGGACGAGGACAATGAGAGCAGCACAATGGCGATGCAGTCAACAGCTGTGCAGCCGGCCTCCGTGCAGCCGGCCTCCGCGCAGCCGGCCTCCGCGCAGCCGGCCTCCGTGCAGCCGGCCTCCGCGCAGCCGGCCTCCGTGCAGCCGGCCTCCGCGCAGCCGGCCTCCGTGCAGCCTGACGGCCAGTACAGGACAATGCGAGGCCGAGCAGTTAAGAAGCCGTCTTTCTATCAAGCTGTTTGAGAACTGAGCTGAATAAAATCATTATTTATTTTTAAACAATATTTTCTGACTAGACTGTTTATTTGTTAACAAATGCTTCTGATAATTTGACGTTGTTTTACATAGTTCGATTGTATGTTATATTTCGAAGCCTGTGACGTTGATTTTCCTGATACTCGTATGTCTCTAAAAATGCATCATTAGCCCAATGCAAATTTCAATAATTGTATTCTAAATAAGCTTTTATTCCACGTGTGCTGATAGAATTTTGCATATGCTTTTACTCCCGTAATTAATTTTTTTGGTTTGACTGAAACAACTTCGTTCGTTGGGAGATGTTGTGTATCGCGTTATTGGAGTATGCCGCTTGGCACTGTACATTGCATACCTCTATGACACTGTACATCTTTAATCTCGCTTTCTAGCTCTAAAATATATATTTCGCAGTTTGAGCCAACTAGGGCTTGAGAATGATCTTTCGTGTCGCGCCTAAAAGTTGACTCGCTTGTCTTAACTTAACAGGTGTCACGCGACTTCATTCGACGCGGTCTCAGTTTTAAGCAGGCCAAGCATTGCCGGACAAATTTCTCAACGTCCTGGCGCATCCAAGGCCACCAGCAGGTCAGTGACACCAGGTTAAGGTTGCCGAATGTTAAGAAAAGGCCGCACTAGTTAGCTTCATGTTAGAATCGATACACTTGGAGCCCAAAGCTCAGAATAGACGATATATTTATGCGAGCGCACACCAAGCACAAATCAAGTAAAGTACACCGCAATCAGGCCTGGCGTGATTGGCTGGAAAGAAAAGCACAAGCGCACTGGGTAGAGAGAACGCGAGAGCAAAGCACCCGATGACCTTCTAGGTCCCTATCGTCCTTCGGCGGCCAAGTCAATGTGGTGAACTGTGCAGCTCTCGGCGTCCTGTTGTTCAAAAATGAGTCTTGAAAGTGCATCAGCATCCTGCATCTTCTTTCCAGGCACGTACTCAATCTCATAATCAAACGCCGATAACCGCAACGCCCAGCGTGTCAACCTCGCTGACACTGTCTTTGGAAGGTTCTTGCTGGGGTTTAGGATGTACTTGAGAGGCTCATGATCGGTCTGCAACGTGAACTTTTTTCCAAGCAGCATTTTTCTAGCTCTTTCCACTGCCCACACTATGGCCAAAGCCTCCCTCTCAATGTTTGAGTAGTTAGTTTCAGCCGGTGTGAGCGCCCTCGACAAGTACATCACCGGATGCCCTGGCTGCACCAGCACCGCTCCCAGTGATCTCTCACTGGCATCAACCCGAAGACAGACCGGCGAGCTAACGTCAAACGGTTTGATGCACGGATTGGAGGCCAGGCTGCTCTTGACTTCTGAGAACGCAGCCTTCGCCGCAGCATTCCACTCAAAAACTCGGTCAGTCCGCCGAAGCTCCTGAAGCGGTCTGCATTTCTCGGAGAAGTTGGGAACCAAGCGTCCATAAAACTGAGCCAATCCCAAGAATCTCTCTAGGTCTTTCTTGCTTTTTGGGGCTTCTACCTCAAGCACACGCTTCACCATGCCTGGGTCCGGCTTGATCCCTTCCTCATCTATGACGTGTCCCAGGAACTTCAGGCTTGAGGCTTCCATGATGCACTTCGCCTCATTGATTTTCACATTCGCTGACTTCAGTTTTTGCAGCACCTGCTCTCTTATTTTCTGCAACTCTGCCTGGCTCACCGCGCCCACCAACACGTCATCCTGATAAACTATCACACTAGGATGGTCACCCAAGAGCTTCTCCATTTCACGTTGAAAAACTGACGGGGACACCTTAATGCCGTACGGCAGCCGATTGAACCTGTAACACCCGAACGGCGTGTTGATTGTCGTGATGTCCTTCGACTCAGCATTCAATGGAATCTGATAATACGCGTCCGATAGATCTAACTTACAGAATAACTTTTTATTAGCCATTTTAGAGAAAGCTGTTTCAATCGACGGAGTCAGATAGGTCTGGTCCTGGACCCACTGGTTCACAGCGGTGTAGTCTCCGCAAATGCGCACTGAGGCTCGGCCAGGCTTAGTCGCCACCACGATCGGACTGCCCCACTCCGAAGACGTGACCTTCTCTACAATTCCGGCACTCTCCATCAGATCTAGTTCCTTCTTTACCAACGGCTTCAGCGCCAGTGGCAGCTCTCTGGCTGGCTGGCAGATCGGCCTCGCCCCAGCACGAAGTCTGATTTCTCCAGTGGCTCCAATAATTCCCAACAGGCTTTCGTACCTGTTGCTAGTGGGTAGCTCCGATGAGTTCGCGTGGTGCACCGGTTGGCTCAGCAGGTCTCGACCGAGCAGCCCGAACTCCTGCTGGCAGTCAATGACCGGCGGCTCAGCCGCTTTGAAGAAGCTGAACTTGCCGCAGGTCTCCACCAGGCACTCCAGAACACCCAGCTGACGCATCACGTGACCGTCGTAGGCTAGCATGCGAGACTTTGCAGACATCAGTGGAGGCCTTCCAAGCTCGTCCCAGATCCTCCGGGAGATCAGGGAACAGGAGGCACCACTGTCCTTCTCCATCTTCACTTCGTGCTGGTTGATCTTCAGTAGGCAGTACTCGGCAGGCTTCCCTTCACCGCTATAGAACACAGACTCTTGGCGAGCTTCCGGGCCGTTGATTCCTTCACAATTGTCAGCGTCCACACCAGAGGATACTGCGAAGTGATTTCTGGCGCCCCTGCAGACACGGGAGAAGTGGCCTAGCTTACCACATTTATGGCAGGTGACTCCCAGGGCACGGCAGTCAGTCGGCTTGTGGTGATGAGCTAGTCCGCAGCGTTGGCAACATTGAGGCCCCTGGCTTGCTCCAATTGTCCTTGGTCGCTGTCGCTCTACTGCGTAAGCGGTGGCTGAGCTCCCAGACTGGCCTGGTTGAGCTCCGGGTGATGACTGGATGGCCCGGTGGACGGCTGCGTCCGCCTGATTTACTCCAGTGGCGACTCCAGCGCCGGCAGCGAAGGAGCTGACCATCTGCAGCTGCCGAACATAGTCAGTGACTTGGTCCACGGACAATTCCTGGGTCACTTCACGCTCCAGCACCTTGTTTTTGATGTCATGATTAGCCAAACCAGCAATCAGCCGCATCTTGATGAGCTCCTCTGCCGGATCCGCCTCTTCGCTCTTCAGCTTGTCGAACTCGCACACCACGGCCTGCTCCCTCAGCCGAGCCGCATAGCTTGTGACCGTCTCTCATTCCGCTTGGCGCATGGACATGAAAGATGTCCGCTCTGCGATGAGCAGTCTCTTCTTCGGCTCCAAGAATCCCAGAAGGCTTTTTTTGATATCCTCCCATTTCATCTGATACAGACTCTTGGGTGCAACCAACTGCTTGACTTTGATTAGCTGCGCGACTCCGAGACAGCCGAGAAAAGCATCAGTCAGCGCCAGGTTTCCGGTCTCGTCCTTGACCTTTTTTGATCGAGCCTGAGCATCGAACACCTCAATCCATGCACGCAGCTCTTCAATGCAGTTAAGAGGCAGTGGCTCTCTCATTTTGATGCTCATCCTGCTTGCGACGCCAAAATGTTAAGAAAAGGCCGCACTAGTTAGCTTCATGTTAGAATCGATACACTTGGAGCCCAAAGCTCAGAATAGACGATATATTTATGCGAGCGCACACTAAGCACAAATCAAGTAAAGTACACCGCAATCAGGCCTGGCCTGATTGGCAGGAAAGAAAAGCACAAGCGCACTGGGTAGAGAGAACGCGAGAGCAAAGGAAAGTATAACCAGTGCAGACAAACCCAACACCGAAACTCATTAGTCTCAACTACAACAGATCCTTTTCGATTGTCAGCAGGCACTCGAAGACCCTTTTGAAAGGCAGCTCGGTTTCTGAGCAGTTCTTCGAGTTGCCTGATCGGACCCTCTTGATGACTTGCTGTGCCAGAGAGTCGTCAGAGAGCTCGAATGCAATTCTATGAGGGTCAAGCTTTGAGGACTTAAATGTCACACAGAGCTAGTTAATCTCAGTGAAAGTTGCTTTCGGTTCAGGTTCTGTCTGGGTGAACGGCAGCCGCGATAGAGTATCGGCGTGGGGGATTCTTGTTCTTGGAACTGAACGAAATCAATTGTGAAATCAAATTGCATTAACTATAAGGCCCATCGGCTGATTCTTTCCAACGTAGTTGTAAGAAAGCCGCAACTAGATCTGAAGGCCAGATTTGAGAGGTACATGCGACTCCCAGGCCAAAAGTTGGTGTTTTCAATCGTATTTTATGTATATTTATCTTATGCTCCGAATAAGAGCGATACTTACAAGCCATTGTACACCTGTTATGTATATATAGTGTACATCCACATTTTAGTGGTGCGAAAACGAGACTGCGACTCATTAACATCTTAATCTGCGTCTCTACAATTGGCAGCTGCTTTTAGCGTCATTATTTGGCGTTTAAAGCATTGACTTATACCCTAGCTGTGCCGATTCAGATAATTAGTCAAGTAGTCGCCGATTCTTGATTAATTTTTTGCTCATTAAAACACTTCACCTTCCATTCTTCCCTTCACATACGCAGCTGCAACTTCAATGAGAGACGACGCACGTGACTGCGGTGGGAGCTGCAAAGCTGAATTTTAAACAACCAAATTATCTTAGCAGCTATGTTGGTCGCTGCTGTATGGTTAAGCTTGACTAATTAGACTAATTAACTTGACTGGTTAATTAATTGAGAAAAAATTGCATTTTGAGTCCCCTATGAGGCCTAAATTGAGATTAAACGTTTTTAAATAAAAATTTGCGCTTGTCCAAATCCATGGCTATCAAACTGCTCATTAATATTTCAGAGTCTCGCGAACAAAAATTGATTGGAGCTTGCGTGGGACTTGGCAGTGCCTGAAGCTCAAGCGGTTGTAGTTAACGGATCCATCAATTATGAAATGCAGGAAATAAGATAATTTTAGCTATAAAACTTACGGCATCCACAGTTTCAGTCGCTTAATTCCGCTCGAGCAGGAAAAAGCATCGCCCCAGCTCAATTTAACGTTTTAGGATGTCGGCAAAGTATCTCTTTGCTTTGATGACTGTTTCGGCGACGATTGGGAAGGTCTGCTCGTCTGTGGAGTCGATGGGTAAGGATTCAGATCAATGAATTGTATGCCAACACCTTATTATTTGGGAATATCTTATGAAAACACACCTTCCGCTCCTCTAAACACCCATGCAGACTTTAGCATCGAGCCAGTCAGCACAAACCCTGCCGCTAGGGTTGCCAAGTTTACTGGACGTAGCGATACCGACTGTGTCATCAAGTGTGCAGCCGTATCGTGGGGCAATTGCTCGGCTACAGCCTACGAACCGGTGGCAAAACTGTGCCTGTGGACCCCATCTGGGGCGCTGCCACCGGTCGTTTCCGCTGCGATTTCCGGTGTCTATAAACGAGCTTTCGGCGGCTGTGAAAAAGGCAAGCTGAATGCAAACACAAATCAGCAATTCAATAATGGCTGCATGTGTTCTCTAAAGCATAAGGACCATTTGGACAGTGAAATTAAAATGAAAAAATGGTCCTGTCCTTCAAAAACGGATACCAATTTTGTTTTGAATTGTGTAGCCCTTTTTTTTAAAAGTGGATATACAAATGGGTTTTTAGTTGAAAGTTCACTGATGCCTCAAGGAGCGGAGAGAGGGGATACAAATGACTCAGCTGTCAGAGTAACTCCGAAAAAATTTGGAAAACAGGCTGAAACGCAATGAATTCAGCAGTCTGGATGCATACGTCTTTTTAGGCTTAATAAAACTGGGATTTAATTGCAGATAAGCGAGTTCTAATCGGCAATAGAAACTTCTGCATCATCCAGCAGCGCTCCTCTGCCAGTGTAAGCTTTGCTCGCAGTTGGAACGAATACGAGAGTGGCTTCGGTGACGCAATCAACTTTTGGATCGGTAAGCCATGATTCAGAATTCTTCATCAACAGCGTGTTGTAGTAGACTTGCTTTGCTGCAATTTTTTACATAGTCTGCATTCTTGGTGATGATCTGTGTGAGTCGTCTGTGTAACAAATGTACATAAATTGCATAATTCATGGTGCACTTTATAATACTGTGTACGCACTCCAAATCTCAGGCCTGAAATTCATCAGTCAATTGACAAAGAACTCATCAAGACTACTCAGAGTTGAAGCTGTCAACTGGGCCAACGCCTTCTACTATGCCGAATATTCCGGATTCAAAGTTGGAGGCGCCGAAACGAATTACACGATGACATTCGACTCCTATCTGACGGCCAACTCCAACATGACCGCCGACTCGCTTAACCATCACAAGGGAATGCAGTTCTCCACCATGGACGTGGACAACGACCTCCGGCCTGATGACTCCTGCGCCAGGCTGGCTGGCAACACGGGCTGGTGGTACAATTTTTGCACCGAAGCTAACCCGAACGGAGTGTACTACAATTCTGCTGTTCCGGGCTCCGGGATGCACTGGGGCGGCGTGCAGGCTAATTACGCCCTGAAGAGCATCCGCTTGATGCTGCAGATCCTTGTGTGAAGCAGCAACTGGAATCTGCTGTAGCAAATTGAATTTGCTGTGGGAACTGGGATTAACTGCAGCAGCTGGGGTTTACTGTAGCAGCTGGGACTTACTGTAGCGACTGGGACTTACTCTAACAACTGGGACTTACTGTAGCAACTGGGACTTACTGTAGCAGCTGGGACTTACTGTAACAGCTGGGACTTGCTGTAGCAACTGGGACTTACTGTAACAGCTGGGACTTGCTGTAGCAACTGGGACTTACTGTAGCAGCTGGGACTTACTGTAACAGCTGGGACTTACTGTATAGCAGCTGGGACTTACTGTAGCAACTGGGACTTACTGTAGCAACTGGGACTTACTGTAGCAACTGGGACTTACTGTAACAGCTGGGATTTACTGTAGCAACTGGGACTTACTGTAGCAACTGGGATTTACTGTAGCAGCTGGGACTTACTCTAACAACTTGGACTTACTGTAGCAACTGGGACTTACTGTAGCAACTGGGACTTACTATAGCAGCTGGGACTTACTGTAGCAACTGGGACTTACTGTAGCAACTGGGACTTACTCTAACAACTTGGACTTACTGTAGCAACTGGGACTTACTGTAGCAACTGGGACTTACTGTAGCAACTGGGACTTACTATAGCAGCTGGGACTTACTGTAGCAACTGGGTCTTACTATGGCAACTGGGTCTTACTGTAGCAACTGGGACTTACTGTAGCAACTGGGACTTACTGTAGCAACTGTGATTTAGTGTAGCAGATGGGAATTGGATTTACAGTTGCAACTGTGCCAAGTACGAGCTAGGAAAACTTACAGGAAATTAATTTTTGTTAAAATCGATCATCATTCCCGACGCGCTCATATCAATTGCTAAAATTTTAACCGCATATTTGCCGCTCGAGACTTCTTTGAATATTCTTGCCTAGAGGTGACACACTGTTTAAGATATTTTTTGTGAATATGGTACAGGTTCAAAGCCTTTGTCAAAGCTTCTATTTAACCATTTCTCTAGCTAAACTTTCTCGATAAGCGACTTTCTGCTAAGCCAAAGCTGATCGTAACTTAAATCACTACATTCCGAATGTAAAGATTCTGATTTTTTACTCCTGTTTTTCTAATCCTGTTAAATAATTTATTATCCAGAGTATACGCTCGTACTGTGGCTCTGTAATTATATTTACTATCGGTCTTCTATTATATAAACTATTGACAAGTTATGAGTGCAAAATTACAAATAAAACGCTAAATAAGCATATTAAATACACACAATTATCTACATGGATACAATTTTGATAGAAGTTTTATCGTCACTGTTGCTAAACTACACATTTGTAGGGGGGGGGGGGGGGTTCACAAGGTTGAAATTTCACAACGTCGAAAAGCTAATTATTTCATAAGGTCGAAACTTCACAAGGTCGAAATTTCACAACATCGAAAACTTTAGCAAGAGACTTCACAAGTTCGAAACTTCATAAGGTCGAAATTTCACAAAATCGAAAACTCAAACAGCAACTACTCGCTAAAATTTTCGATGTTGTGAAATTTCGACTTTATGAAGTTTCGACCTTATGACGTCTCTTTGCTAAAGTTTTCGATGTTGTGAAATTTCGACCTAATGAAGTTTCGACCTTGTGAAAGTAGTTGCTAGTTGAGTTTTCGATGTTGTGAAATTTCGATGTTGTGAAATTTCGACCTTGTGAAAGCACCCCATTTGTAGTGCAAACATTCTTTATGATTCGTTGGTTGCCAGCATTTAATAATTTGGCTACCACAACTGGTGTGGCAAAGCGATTGAGAGCTACATAAATCTGATACAAAATTGACAAAAGTAGTAATTAAACAACTTTATACAATTAATGAGTGCAGTTAAGCAAATCAGCTGCGGTCAAGTCAATCGTCAAAATACGAGTATGCGCGCATCGCAGGCCCTAGAAAACCCTAGAAAGGTGTTCCAATCAATAACAAATCAATCAGCTCACTCTTACAACACTCATTTAGAGTCAAGAAGATTTTCATGCATTGCAGAGTTTTTTTGCTGGAGTTCCCTAGCCCTGGTATGCAAGTGATTGTTGGTTTTTCCAATATTGGAAACGCTCCTATCAGCGGGGCAGTTAATTTTTAATAACTTTTTTTTTCAATTTTCTTCTTCTGGTGCAACCCTAACCCTAACCCTAACCAAATAAAGGTAGAACAGTCACAAAATTGTTACATTTATTTCAATCCTAGGTTTGAACGGTTTTTAGCAGAATTCTTCTCACTGGCACTCGATCTACTTACTTACATGTATTTTACTCAGCAGTGACTGCAGCTGGCTGCATGTACAGATGTTACTGTAGCTGTAGGCGACATCAATACTTTTGGAGACATGAGCGGGACACTAATTGGTCTTAAGTCAAGTTGGATGCCTCAAGGTTCGTCGTCAGGCGATTTTCTGTATCCGTTTTTGTGCCCAATTCAAGAAAAAATTACTTCTGCACGCATTGGACTAATGGATCGAAAAAATGTAACTAATACTTGGTTATTTGCAATTTAATTTCTTCGTTCAACAGAGGACCTGCGAGAAATCAAATTTAACGCATGCGTGATTGACAGACGGGGAAACATCTCTCTTGTCAATTTGGCTGAAGCTATTATTAGATCTAACTGATAATTAACATTTACGTTGATGATTGCGACAGCAAAAAGTTTTTTGGATGCCTTCAAGATTTAATAGTGGCCAATTTTTAACGTCCTTGAGGGTCCTCAAGTAATAGTCAAGTTGCTTCACTGATGGCTGAAGCTCAGCAATTTGAGCAGAATGCTTCCCTAGCTATCTGCCTTTGAAAATCTGTTCGGTGATTTTCTGACTGATTGCCAATAAAATAAGTAGGTTCGAGACTGAAGCTAAAAACTTTCGCCACTACCAGGAGCTCCTGAATCAACACACTGCCTGAAACAAAATTGACCGAGTCAAAAATCTTAAATCCATGACTCAATTGGCCGCTACCGCAGCCATTCTCATGCTGGTTCTGGCATTGAAGACCGCCGCAGCCGAGGACCAGTACCTGTTCACGCTGGACCAGGCCAGCTGGGACACCGGCAAGGCGGCTGCCCAGTCGGGTTTGTCAGCCGAGCTTCTGCCTGCAGAGTCAGTCATCGAATGCGCTGCGCTGTGCGAGGCCGCCTTCCTTAGCTGCGTGAGCGTCGTGTGGTGCCCGCCCGACAGCTGCCGGCTTCTTGGCGACACGGCCGACGCCTCCGTCGTTCTGGCGGGTTGTCGAGCTCTGTCGCTGAGCAGCAGGCGTCGAGGTGAGTTTATGGTGTGTTCTGACTTGTGTAACTCACGTTCAGACGTAGTTTAGACTCTGCTTCGATGTGAGTTCGCAATTGAATTTTATCCGCGCAGTGAGCGGCGGCTGGTGCCCGTGGAGCGCGTGGACCGCTGAATGTCACGCCGGAACTCGCAGCCGCCAGCGCAGGTGCCAGTGCCCGGAGCCGCAGTCAACGGGTGCCAAGTGCGAGGACCGGACGGCTGACGGCGGGGCCTCCCAGACTGCCGAGAGATTCGTAGGCTGGTGCGCCTGGCAGGAGTGGACGAGCTGGAGCTCGGGTGAGTTTCGGTTTATCATCCAACTGCTCAGTTTTGTTGATAAGCTTTGTTTTTTTGGGTCTTCATTCGCATGAAAAAACTATAATTACAACGGCATTCAACACTCAAGGCTGCAACTCGAACCAGCAGCGCACCAGGATGAGAAGCTGCAGCTGCATCACGGATCCGGTCGCTTCGCCATCACTGCAGGCCTCGGAAACTGAGAACTGTTTCATGGGCTGGTGCGCCTGGCAGGAGTGGACCAGCTGGGGTCCAGGTGAGAGTCCGTCAACAATTGTTAACGTCTTAGTCCTACATGTAGAAGTTTATTCTGTACATAGGTACACGCTACTGAGCAGCTGAGTTCGTGAAATTTCGTACAACGCCTAAACTACAGGTTGCCACGTGAACCAGCAGCGCAGCAGAAGCAGAGCCTGCGGTTGCATCACCGACTTTGTCGCCTCGCCTTCAAAGCAGAGTTCGCAATCGAGCGCCAGATTCGTCGGATGGTGCAGCTGGAACGAGTGGGGCGACTGGTCCGACTGGCGTCGGTCCGACTGCATGGTCGGTTGGAAGAGGAGGGATCGGACGCGAACCCGGAACTGCAGATGCGCCGTCAGCTTCACCTCGAAACCGTCGTCAGAAAACGAGGAAACCGATAGTTCGGGATGTACTTTTCAGGAATAATTTTGTTCTAATTTAGTAGCAAATATTGACTATCCTTTCTTTATTTAGGGCGGATTTATTTACAGCAACCATCGAATTCACAGGTGTAGCTACAGGTCTATTTTTGAGTGGTATACGCTCGTATTTTGGTCTAGTTATAGCCGTGTGATTATCCAGTAAAATTTTTTTCAAGAGCTAACGTGTCGAAGCCTGCATCCACCATCAGCATAAGCTGATTTTTTAAATAAAATAACATCTACAGAGCTGTTACTTTAGCTGTACTGTACCTTGAAATAATGATGTCTACAAAATCATTCATAAATTAAGCTTTTTAAATGAAAAACTTTCTGATTAAAGTTTCTATATGCTTTACCTATATATTATTTCTTGTTTATCTACTGTCAAATTTTTGTAGCAATTCTACTTTTCTTTAACTCTGAATATCTTTTGTGTTGTTTCCATGAATGAACATATTAAATACAAAAAATTACACAGATACGATCTAGATAGAAGTTTTATCCTTACAGTCATTAAACTAAATAGTTGCTGTGCGGTAAATTCTTTGAGGTTTTTGTTGCTAACCCTAAATACTTTGGCAGTTATTTTATGATGTACCAGTAGCTCCGAATTTCGCCCTGATGACTATTTTTCCGTGGAGATTTTACTTTAAAATACGTGTCCATGTACTCTGATCAGAACATGCTATAACTTTATCTGCATCAAAATTTCTTACTCAAATTCATGCATTTGGCTTCCAGCACTGGCTGTTCTTGATTGGACAATAGGGCTTTTCAGACAAGACTTTTCTCGTTTTAAGGCTGGATGAAATTATTAATAAAACAACAAAGAAAAAACTTCGAAACTGATCTTCAAAATAAAATCCTGCTGTTTAATTAGTTCTTTTACAACAAGATCAAGCTCGGCGCTGTTTCATGCAATGAAAGAAAACACCAACCCCGCAATTTAGTCTTTAAAGTCAACCAACACCAATTTACTATTTAGTATATTAAAGTTTTGCAGACTGTCGGCAGCTCTCTCAGTGTCAAGTTAGTAGTGTCCGAAACATCCTCAGTGAGAAAAAGGCCGAGTTTACTTGGTCCGAACTGCGTTTGAGTGAAGCGTGAGGGCATTTGAAAATAACTAAACATTGGCCTACTTAAAAAGTAATTCAGACCCCGACCTTTCAACCCGTTGTACAGCCAACACGGCTGTAGGCACTTTGACGCTTGAAACGACATTGTACCACAACCAGCGACTGGGCATGACTGTCCATTGTATTTACACTTTCTCTCAAACGCAATTGAAAAGTGTGGAATAATGGCCGCAAAAGTGTGGAATAATGAGAGCCTTCTGAGTGACAGTGTAAATAAAATTCAGTATAAACAGTATAAGTATAAATACAAATCCTGCCATTGCGCTGACTCCTGAAGCGCGTTCAGTCACACTAAATACTCGTACATGTACAGTATGGAGGCATAGACAAACACACACAGGCCGGCACCCAGTCACGCACTCACATAGGGTGCACAAGCGGCGGTTCCAGGAATCTAAACTCTCTGCCTTGAGGGCTATCCTCATGGGCGTGAATTGCACAACTGGCCCATAGCCCAACCAACTCGTGCACAAGGCCCTAAATTATTGTGCAAATTAAAAAGCATGAAGCAGTAGCAAACTTACCCGCGCCCTATTAGCGAGTTTTGTAGATATCGTTACGCCAAACACCGCCGCAAGTCTGCTTCCTTGCGCCGGCGCACCAAACGTTGCACTGCAGGTCCGGAGCCTTGCCATACCGACCGTACGAGTTGCCGCACGAGCAGTACTTGCCCGCCATCAGACCCGCGTATTTATATCTTCTGCGTTTGCAGTACCGGATACATCGGTTTCTGCTCATCCGATTGCCGAAATTGCGCAGCTTAGGCAAGTCCCTGTTGCGTCTCTTTTCGTAGTAACAGCCAATGCGTTTGGCTGCGTCAAATGCCAATTGTAAATAGAAGTTTGATGGGACAGTGCCGTACGTAGGAATTTGAATTGTAGGGCGGGGCCGCAACCCCTTGTCTTTAAGGTTGTTGCCCTTTACTCGTATCTATTAGGTTGATGTCCCTTATCTATGAGGTTGATGCCCCTTATCTATGAGGTTGATGTCCCTTATCTATGAGGTTGATGCCCCTTATCTATGAGGTTGATGCCCCTTATCTATGAGATTGATGCCCCTTATCTATGAGGTTGATGCCCCTTGTCTGTGACGTGGACATGGCTTCTAACTTGTATGATATTGGTGCTGAAGGACGCAAACTTGAGTATTTCTTGATTTTTTGTTTCAGTTTGCTTTCCGGGGGCCTATTTCCCCTATATTTAAAGTCCATTGCTTTAAATAAGAGTATTGAAGCTTTACCAGGCCTCCTGATGCCAGTCGAGAAGATGAGGCTTCGCATACGGCCGCCGCATGACCGATTAGGATAGAACAGGGCAGCTAATCCTGTCCTACGCGACGCACACGGATGGGTCCGGCATTCTCTAATAGGAGCCCTTCCATACCGGCCAAAGAAGTTGCCGCAGCCGCACCACTCGCCAGACTGCATACCGGCGTACTTGTATCCTTTGTAAAAGCAGTAATGGCCGCAGTGGCGCCTGTTCATGTTCTTGGCCAGGTGTACCATGAGGGACAGGTCCCTCGGGTTGCCGTCCCTGTAGCAGCCCACAAATCCTGGCATTTTTGTGTAGACTTAACTTTCTTTATGGTTCATTGGCGCGAAAAAATGGGGGTTAAAATTCCCTTTGGTGTGGACTTCGTGTAGCAACGAATTAAAATTGGGATTTGACCTAAAACCATTTTGTGTTTATAATGCTACGCACTAAAAGCACCAATTTCAAATAGCAAGATGCCTGGCATAATTAAATGCTTAAAAAACTCAATGGGAATGGTCAATACCGAGGTATCATCTACAGAAAGGCCTTCAAGACAATCAGACAGCAGTGGACCATTTTAAATTCACTCACTTGCGTCAGTCACTGGCAGAGACAGGTACAGGTAAAGGCACGTCGCCAGAAGCAGAATTCGCAGAGCCATTTCTAAGCAATTTAGTTGCTAACTACGTTGAAAATTCTACAAGACAATCCCAGTGTCCTGGACAATCGGTTTCTTAGAGGAGACACCAACTGCCCTACTTATAATCAGCTATCAGTCCATAGCTCAAGCGCCCCCCCGTCCGAATTTGGAGTTCGGAGCTGCATTCTCACTGCCTTTGATCAAACTATAGGCAATAAATTTTCTGCCGACCGTGTCGTATCATAAAGCGTGCAGCGGTAAGTAGCCATGCATCCAGGGCCAAGTCGAGAATCGATACGTCAAATGGCGCCTAAAAGACTACCTAATAAGAAACACATGCATGCAGCCTGCTTAGTGACCCACTCCACTCTTCGAAGCAGCTGGTTTTTCTTTAATAGCCGAATTCAAAAGGACAATTAATCAACTCAACGGTGAAGTGGTCAGTCCGGAGCCTCGCTCCGGACTGAGGAAACTAAGGAAGAAAAACGGGCAAGTACCCGAAAATCGATGTGAAACAACTAGCGGGAATGTTTCACGAGATCTGCCTTTTCTGGGGAATTGGCTTCAGGATCAGAGAATGGCACAGACGTACTGTGCAGGTTTCAGCGTAGCTGGAAAGAACTGTCGTCATGCTCACTTTATCGGAACCACCAAGGACTACTAAATATAGAGGACTCGGTACTCTACTCTACTCTACTTGGAAAAAAGTTTTGAAGGTCTATTTCTTGGAAAAATACACTATCAAGATGAGAAATTTTCTGGGTGTTTTTTGACAAAAAATGCACTATTGCATTCGTTGCGAGGCAGTTATACTACTTTATACTTTATACTAAAGTATATGGCTCAAATTAAATTATCCACTCTACATTTTCGATTGCTTTATTGTAGAATGTCACTTATAGTTTTAATTTTGTGCTTGGCTCTATTTCATCAGTAAATAACTAGCATGTTTCTAAGTAAATTCCAAAAGTTGAATTCGGTACCGAAAAAGTTTATTATATATAATAAAAAGTAATAATAATAATAATATAATTATAATAAATATAATAATATTAATAATAATAATAATAATTAAAGTTTATACTATTATAACAAATCGAAATAAATGAATATATATACAGACGCGAATTGGATGGAGTAAAGGTGACTTGCTCAGGAGCTTGAAAGGAGAAATCTCAGACATCAAGCCATATTTAGCAGCTCTGTAATTTGTGAGACTCCAGAAAGCGCTACCTGACGCTACCGAATAAATTAGAAAATTATTTCTATGAAATTAGGGCCATACATAGAATAAATCAGATTATTATGGGATAATTAATTAGAAAAAGAAGCTGTTACAATTTTAAATGAAATTATAAAATCTTACTAGAAGTTACTATTGTAATAATTTATCTGAGAAATATAATAACCATATAAATAAGTCTAGACAAGAACCTGGGTCACTTCCATTTGCATAGATTTGTCTAAAGAAAATTTTTTTTCAAGTAGAGACGAAATTATTATAGAAACGCTTTTTTAACCAATCTGCAGGCACAAAAACTGAATAAATCAATATAATAATAATAATAATAATAATTGATTACACCTGTCCCAATCGGGCCAGATGTGCAGCCAACAGCGCAGCCGCAGCTATTGCGCAGCGCTTCTGAAGACTGCGTACAGCTGTTCAGTCCATGGACTGGGGGGGACGCCACACCCACCTTCAATTACCCCAGCTGATGCTGGTACCCATTTAACAGCTGGGTGAACTGAAGCAATGCAGAGTTAAGTGTCTTGCTAAAGGACACTAATTGTACCAGTGGAGTCTCGGGAATCGAACCCCCGACCTTCAAGTCGTGAGTCCGACGCTCTAACCACTAGGCTACAACCCCTTTGTATCCTTAATATAAAATGCATAAAATATTTCAATTTCAGCCCTATAACTAACTCGTAGTGACCGCAATAATAAATTTTGTCTAATTTCTGTCGGTAGTGTATTTTTTCAAGGAAAATCGACAGCTTCAAAACATTTTTAATGATTTGAGAGTTCGAAGTCCTTTCACTTAAATAGTAGTCCTGGGCAACCACTCGGTCAGAACCTACCAGATTTAAGTCCGAAGCCTTGTAGTACATGTAATCGTATGTGCAAAGTAGCAAACAATTAAAAAGTCTAGCGATAAAATAATTAACGAAGTGTTCAATAGACTTTATAGATATGCAGAGGCGATAACCGAAGCAAACAACTTTATATTTATATTGTCTATTGCTTTGCAAGCGAGGAGAAGAAAAATTTTAAGCAAAAATTCTCAACGAAAGTTAGCTATGCATGCCACTCTATTTACATGGACTAAAATAATCAAATTAAATTTGAAGGCTTCTTCACACTTGCTGTCACAAATTGTATTCTTCACTTTTCATTATATAAGGGCAGAATAAGTATATTTAAAAAAACGCAAAATTAGGGAAGGAATGCGGCATTGCATTAACACGCAATCCTAAGCACTGATATTGTACGCAGTTTGTGTTGAGTAAATTATAGGTAAATATGAGATAAATGATCAATTGTAATGATGATAAACCTGGTGAATTCTATCATAAAATAATTGCTAAGGATAGTTTATTAGCAAAATGAAAAGGTAAGTTAAATTTAATTCATAGTAAGAGTTTAAAAAAACACACAGACCTATTGTCAGTTAACAGATGCGCCACACTGAAAATAGACAGCTAATAAACTACGAAAGGGAGAGTTGAGGTTAGAGCTGAAGTGGTCCAACGAGGAAGGGGACACTATGGAAAATTGAGAACGGACAAACAAACAAACAGACAGACAGACAGACAGACAGACAGACAGACAGACAGACAGACAGACAGACAGATAGACAGACACACGCAGACAGACAGACACAAACAGACGACGGACATACGGACACATAGAGACAAAAACAAAGACACACAGACAAAGAGACGGACAGACAGACGGACATACGCAAAGCGAGAAAGACCGGGCAGTAGATAAGACACACCTGGAGCAACTGATGACCGGTAAAAAAGCGCATCAACTTATAACAGACAAAAAGCAGAAATCGCTGCAAAATAAACGCCACTTCATCCACAAAAATCATCAGATGCCTCAAACAGCCAATTACCGCACACAAGAATGGTCAAGCAACAGGGCTGGGACTGGCTGGAGGAACCACCAGCACGGGCCGGAGCGAGTGCTGCAGCACGTGATCCGTTGTACTGCCCAGCACCACTCGCTTCATCTTGCCGAGTCCGCGACTGCTCACCACGATAACTGAGGCCTTGATCTCCTCAGCCAGTCTCAGCAAGCCGACAGGGGCTGAGCAGCCGTAGAATTCGCTGCGGAATTCCACGTTAGGCAGGCCGATTGACGCGGCAAATTGTTGCAGCTTGTCGCCAAGCTGACGGGCGCGCTCCTGCGGGCGGGCGGGTGATTGACAGGTGTGACTGACAGCAGCAGCTGGCTGTACAGCTGTGACTGCAGCAGCTGGATGTACAGCTGTGACTGCAGCAGCTGGATGTACAGCTGTGACTGCAGCAGCTGGCCTGGGGAATTGACCCCAGGGGGAGAAATCCCGGCGCGTCCAGACCGACCTCCACGCGGTGCGCCCTGGCCCCGAAGGCTCTAGCCCAAGGGGACGAACAGGTCTGGGACTACAAGCGGAGGGACGACGGCGGAGAAGGAGTCAGCAGTACTCAGAATGAAAGGGAGCCGGACGAGAGACTCTGGAGACGGCTGACCAGGGCTGGCGATATCGAGAGTAACCCTGGACCGAGTGACCTATGCGCGAGCTGCGAAGGCCCGCTCAAGGCGACCAGAGTCAAGTGCAGTGAGTGCGGAGCCGAAGCCCACCTCGGCTGCTCGGGCAGGACGAGAGGAGAGACCGACCGCTGCGTGAAGGGAACAGCTCAGTGGCAGTGCAACAAGTGCCAACCGACTGAACCGGAGGAATGCAGCCGCTGCAGGACCAAGATCCGCGCGAACACGAAGGCGCTAAGCTGCACGGACTGTCCCCGGCGGTTCCACAAAAAGTGCACTAGCCTCAGCCGCAGCGTTTTAAAGTACGTCGGAGACGGAAACACATGGAATTGCCAATTTTGCACCAAGGAGTGGCCGCCCGAGGGGCCTGAAAACCCCCCCAGGAGCCAGGAGCCGATGACCACCGACTGTTGCGCCGTCTGCTCGAAAAAATTCCAGGCACGCCAAACCCCGAGGAAGTGCGGGGGCTGCCTGAAGTGGGCACATGCCAAGTGCACGGCGCACAAGAGAGGGAGCCGGAGAGTACAGCAGTGGTGGTGTGGTGACTGCACCGCCCAAGACCCTGAAACTCCGCGCGCAGACAACAGTGTCGATAAGTCTCTAGGTGACCCGGAACCGTGTGACACTGTCAGTATACTGGAAACATCGGCGGCTGAGGGCAAGGAAACGAGAGCCGACGATCCAAGACCACAACCGGACGTGTCCAACAGCGAGGCGTCTCCCCCGGTCCAGGAGTCCGTCGAGGAAGAGGAGTGGCTGGCAGATGAGTGCCAGTGCTACATTTGCCGGAAGAGAGTAGGCAACCAGTGGAGGCTCAAGTGCAGGAGTGGCGGCCAGTGGTGCCACCTGGGCTGCGTCGACCTCACCATTAAGGAAGTGCGGAAACGGAATAAAGCGCACTGGGCGTCATGGTGTTGCCCCAAGCATGAAACCGCAGAGGAGAAGAGCAAGTCGGTGACACCCCAGCACGCAACCCCCAAACCGGGCCTGTGGTCGAGATGCGGCTACAGGGAATGCGGTAAGAGGCTTAAACCCGAAGCCCACCTTAGATGCAACAGGTGCTCGCTCCGGGTGCACGTGGGCTGTGGAGGAACCAGCAGCAGAGCGCTTATCGACCGGTGGAGGAAGGAGGACTCCTGGACCTGCAGACTTTGCCTGGCTACTAAGAAGGCGACGAAAGAAGAGACCACGGAGCGAGTACAGCTGCCGGAGCAGAATAACACCAACGCCGAGGACCGGGGAGCTGAACAGAGGAAATATAAGGCGACCATCTGCCAATGGAACTGCGACGGTCTTGCCAGTAAGCTGCCCGAGCTGCTGGCGTTTGCCGAGGAGCTGAACATCGACGTGATTGCCCTGCAAGAGACTAAACTGCGGGCGGAGGATAAGCTGCCCAGGACCCCGGGCTACAGGCTAGTAAGGCAAGACAGGTGCAGAGCGCAGAAGAGGGGAGGCGGCGTCGCTTTCCTCATACGCGACACACTTCCGTTCAGAGTGATTCGGAGCAGCGGCGACGACCCCGACGCACCCGAGGGCTATCTTGAAGAGATCGCCATCGAAGCGTTCTGGACCCCGAAGGAACCGGTTCGGCTATACAACTTTTATGCCCCGCCCAAGAGCCCCGGCCAGGACGCAGCACTGCCGGCGCTAGTAGGCCCCACCGATGATGAATGGGGCATCTGGCTGGGGGACGCCAACGCGCATAGCCCGAGCTGGGATTCGCAAGCTAGAGCGGACGCCCGAGGCGAGGCAGTTGAAGAGTGGATCTGCGAAGGTGACCGCATCCTACTGAATGACGGAACGCCGACCAGACGCGTCAGAGGCACTGAATTACCCAGCTCGCCGGACATCACGGTGTGCAGTTCGGCGATTTTCAGGCAGTGGCGACCGAGCTGGACGGTGATCAGGAGGATGGGCTCGGACCACGCGCCGATCATAGTCAGTGGCGGGCAAACTACGGAGGCCGCTGACCATGAGGAGACGCGGCTAACGTGGCACTGGGCCAAGGCTGACTGGGCGGCATACCGCGAAGAACTGGAACGGACCCTGCCCAAGGACCAGCCAATCGTGTCGACGGCGGAAGAAGAGAGCAGGCTCCGCGGGGCAGTACTGGCGGCAGCCTACAAGCACGTCGGTCTAGCCAAGATCAAAAGAGCTGAAAAGACCACCCTGAGCGACCAGGTCGCGGAAGCGATCGCCCGTCGAGATGCAGAACTGTGGGGGGACCAGGACCTGCCGGAAATGCCAACCATGCCACCCCAAGCTAGCCAGAACAACCAGGCGCCAGACGAGGACGATCCAGTACGCACTATGCTGAGGGAAGCTCAGGACAAGTGGTGGGAGCGAGTCTCAAAGGCGGCTGGCGGAGCAGACCTCTGGAAGCTAGTTGGTCAGACTAAAGACAGGCCCCCCAGGGTCCCTGCCGAGGTCATCTCGGAGGGCAGGAGGCGGCATGTCACTCTGGCTGACAAAGCCTCTGCGTTCGCCAGACACTACGCCAAAGTCAGTGACCTGAAAGTACCGAAGAGCCACAGGAAACTTAAGAAGGAGCTCAATGCAGCACTCCGGACGACGCCGCCGGACGAGACAGCGGCGGAAATCACCGAGGATGAAGTCCGACGGGCCCTCGAGGAGATGGAAGGTGGCAAGGCCCCTGGACCGGACCGCATACACCCGAGGCTGCTGAAGGAGCTCCCGCCGGCCGGAGTGACAGCGTTCACCAAACTGTTCAACCGCTCGTGGCTCCGAGCAGAGGTCCCCCAGAACTGGCGGAATGGCGAAATCGTCCCCCTGCTCAAGGATGGTACCAACCCAGAAGAGATCGCATCTTACCGACCGATTTGTCTAACAGCCACCACCGGCAAGTGGCTCGAGCGAGTGATCAGCAACCGGCTCTACTACTATCTGGAAAGCCAGGGGCTGTTAGCCCAGGAGCAAGCCGGTTTTAGAGCGGGCCGCACGACCACCGACCAGGTACTCAGTATGTGCCAAGACATTGCCGACGGGTACCAGAAGAAGCTAAAAACCATCATTGCACTACTCGACTATGCGAAGGCCTACGACACCGTCTGGCGAACCGGGCTGCTGGAAAAGATGCGCAGGCTCGGCATTGACAGCCGCCTCATCAGGTGGACCCAGGCCTGGCTCTGCAACCGGATAGCCTGGGTGCGTCTGGGTGACACTTGTGGCCGGAAAGTCACAATGAAGCAGGGCCTACCGCAGGGAGGAGTGCTTTCGCCGGTTCTGTTCCTAATCTTTATTAACGACATCAACGAGCAATTGCCGGAGACCTCCAAGACGCGGATGTTCGCTGACGACCTTGCCATCTGGAGCTCGGCGTCCACTACTGAAGGAGCCGCCAGCCAGGTGCAAGAAGCTGTCGACGCGGTGGTGAAATGGAGCCAGGAGTGGCTGCTGACCCTAAATCCGCGTAAGTGCGAAGTAGGCCTGTTCAGCCTGAACCCGAGAGACGTGCCTGGTAACATCCGGGTGACGGCCCTAGGAATCAGCCTCAAAGTGACGGAATCAATCAAGTACCTAGGAGTGACCATCGATAGAAGACTGACGTTCGCGGAACACATCCGGCTGTGCGTCCAAAAAGCCCGCACCAGAATCGGCCTGCTAAAACGGCTGTGTGCCACGGCCGCGGGGCTCAACATCGAAATGGCCCGGGCGACCTTCGTAGCCCTGATACGACCGATCCTGGAGTATGCCTCGGCGGCTTGGAGCCCCTGGGTCTCGGAATCGCAGTGGGCCAAACTGGAAAGGTGCCAGCGAGCGGCGGCCCGCGTCATCACGAGGCTCCCGAGCTCAACACCGGTGGACGCCCTGCTCGCTGAAGCAAAGCTGCCCAGCTTGCGCAGTCGGGCCACTGAAGCGGTAACCAAGCTGTTCGACACGTACTTGCGCCTACCGCCGAGTGACTGGCGCACCCAGTTCACCAGGGGAGTGGTGCTGGACAGGCTGAAGCGCCCCGACTGGCGACGAGTGGCGGCAGCAAACTGGCACGGCATCTTCAGTACTAAACCTGACCCAGAAGAGCCATACTGGACGCCGCCGTGGCATGTGCCAACTACGCGACTGGTCTTTCCTGAACCAGGCCGACGAGAGGACAGGAAGGCGGACAACCTCGCCAACGCCCGGAAGAGGCTAGAGGAGGACCAGCCCGACATCGTCATTTACACCGACGGCTCGGCCGGCGGAGACGGCATGGGAGGAGCAGGAGTCAGCATCCACGCGCGCGGCGACGAAGTCGCTGCGCTGAGCAAGCCGGCAGGCCCAGGCTGCTCGTCCACGCAAGCGGAGCTGGCCGCCATCAGAGAGGCCACGCGCTGGCTGGCGAACTGGCGCCAACCGTGGACCACTGCGACGATCGCCTGCGATAGCTCCGCAGCCCTCCAAGCGATCGCCGCCCCACCCCGCCGCAGAAACCGACTGGTCAGCGCCATCCGAGCAGCGATAGACGACTGGCCTGACAAGACCGTCCGCTTCGTCTGGATCGCCAGCCACGTGGGTGTCCCAGGCAATGAAAGAGCGGATGCCCTGGCCAACGAGGGTAGACTTTCCAACGGACCGGATGGGCCGGGCTGGACGGCAGAAGCCGCCAGGATCACGATCAGGAAGAAGACCAAGGCCGTCACCTGGCAGCACGAGCGGTCACGCGACACGTATGGCACCGCTGGCCCGGACTGGCACACCGAGAGCCTGTGGCCGGTTAGAGAGCGCGCTGAGTACGCCAAGTTCCGGATCGGCCACAGCACCGAACTGCGCGCGTACGCGCACCGCCTGGCCCTGTGCGAGATGGCCACATGCAGACTCTGCGGCCTGGCCCCGGAGAGCGGAGCCCACATCGCACTTGAGTGCCCCAATCTGGACATGACCCGCCGCACGCTCGGCATCGTGGACCTGGCCGACCTCTGCAGAGACCCCATCGCCGGCAGGAAACTTTGGAAGAACTTCCAGGAGAAAGTGAAGCCGTCCCCCCCCTTACGCTTGCTAAAAACAAACAAACAAACTGCAGCAGCTGGATGTACAGCTGTGACTGCAGCAGCTGGATGTACAGCTGTGACTGCAGCAGCTGGATGTACAGCTGTGACTGCAGCAGCTGGATGTACAGCTGTGACTGCAGCAGCTGGATGTACAGCTGTGACCGCAGCTGGCTTAATGACCTAAAAAACAGAAAACATTGACAAAAAGCAGGCACAACAAACGCCAGCTCACCTTGCCGCCCTCAATAGTGTAATAGTCCGGCTCCTTAGTAGACAGCGGAGTGAAATGGCCCACCAGCATGGACGGCGGCTCAATGATGTAGCCCAGCACGACCCGGTCGGAGAAATACGCGGCGAAATTCGCGTACCAACGGATCGTTCGTTCGCTTCGATCGGTCAAGTCAACGGCCAGCAAGACGGTACGGCTCAGCTCCACCACCGGCAACTGATGCTCGTCCGCCTCCACATCCGGGTCGTGGACAATTTGATCCTCAGCCTGATTGACAATTGGTGAAGCAACATGCTGCTGCTGCTGCTGCTGCTCACTGTTACTGCTGCCTTCTCCGCTGTCCATTGTTGAAGAGATTCAAAGATTACTTGCGGCGTCTATAGACGCGGCTGAAGTAAATTTTAGTTAAAGTCAATAAAATTAATTTCGATACATATCGGCAGACAGGAAAAAAACGTTTGTTACACTGACTATTTATAGTGTATAAAAATAGCTAATTTCAATAAAAATGATTGAATCCATAAAGATTTGTTTGCATCTTAGCTTGATGATGTTAGATAAACACACAAGACATCAAGTTTATTATAAATTAATAAATAGACACATAACGAGGGTTAGACAATTGTAAAAAGGACACGAAGAAGTAGGGGGGAAAAACAGCAAAAAATTACACAATTCAAATATAAAGTTTCAATATAAATAATAGACTACATTGCAACAATGCTAAATAGGTATGAAATATTCCGATAAAATATACCAGGAACTGAGGGTTGAGGAAAAACTAGCCACTAGCTACAATGGGACGCAAAAATTATGCATTAAGGAAACTTATGCAGCAATGTGGCCCTAAGGGGCACAGAAAAAAGGAAGGAACACAACACAATAAAGCGCCTAGCAACTAAAAGCTGATTGTGACAACAAAGATGCATCTGATTTCAGTTTTGAAAAATTTGTACAGAAAAACATTTGTAAAAAGAGCATTTAAAAAAGCATAAAATTTGCACATTTCTACTTACAACAGTAGATAGATGCGAACATGCGCTGATTAACAAAAAAAACAAACGGATGACAGCGATAACACAGAGAAGCAATTTGCAACGTTGAAAAGCGAATTGAAAAAAAGCGATTGTGCCGACTGACCTTAGGATAGGATAATATGCTTGCCTTCTTTAAAAAAGACTCTCACAACAATTTTAGTTTTATAAGAGAACGCATAAAAGCAGCGTGTATATATATATATATATATGTGAATATTTACAACAATTGCAGACAGAATTGTCATAGCAACCAAAACAGCTTTAGATATTTCGTATAAAAAATTGTTGCACAAACCCGATTTAAAAAAAAGATATAAAGAACACAACAGCGTAGAGTTACAACAATGACGAGTTAATTGTTGCAGTTCAAAATTCGGCCCTGCGTTTTTTGTTCACTACTAGGCGTACATCACCTCGTACAGGGTGGCTTTCTTGTCGCCGCTGCCAGTCACGATGTACTTGTCGTCGGCTGAGATGTCACAGCTGAGCACAGAGGAATTCTCCTTCGACTGCAATGTTGGTGCGAATAGTGGCAGCGATTGTGCTGTGGCCTCTATTTTGAATTAAACACCAAACCTAGTTCATAACTGAGTTGAGAGTTTCCTTCTGTTGTTTTTTATCTTTCTTTCTGCCGTCTGTCTGTCTGTCTGTCTGTCTGTCTGTCTGTCTGTCTATCTGCCTGTCTCTCTCTCGGTGTGCCTGTTTGTTTGTCAGTCTTTAAGACTGACTTTATTTTTTCGTCTGCCTGTCTCTTTGGAAAACGTAAATAGCTGTTAACCTTTTCAATAGGATTTTACCGCAACAAAGCATCAAACAAAGAGTTATCTTACCTGGAATATACTGGCCCCATAAGGAGTGCGCCAAGCGTTCAGCAGATTGTCCTTGCCCGTTGATACGAACCATTTGCCGCAGGAGGCGAATTTCAATGACAGCACGCAGGACTCGTGCAAATGCAGCTGGTATTTCTCCGGCTTGTTGACATTCAGCACCTCCACGCAGGAGCTCTCCATGCCTACGGCCAGCCAGTCGCCAGTGGGGCAGTAGCCCAGGCTGAATATCTGCGAGCTGAAATCGTGCTGCTGTAGCTGACGCGATTCGCGCAGATCCCAACAGCGCACCTGATTGAGGCGGGGTCAAATCAGTTTAATGAATATATATGAATTTTAATAGGTTGGGCGGGGCAGGGATGAAATAGCCAGGTGTGAGTGGAGCAATTAGCGGGGCAGGGATGAAATAGCCAGGTGTGAGAGGAGCAATTAGCGGGGCAGGGATGAAATAGCCAGGTGTGAGTGGAGCAATTAGCGGGGCAGGGATGAAATAGCCAGGTGTGAGAGGAGCAATTAGCGGGGCAGGGATGAAATAGCCAGGTGTGAGTGGAGCAATTAGCGGGGCAGGGATGAAATAGCCAGGTGTGAGAGGAGCAATTAGCGGGGCAGGGATGAAATAGCCAGGTGTGAGAGGAGCAATTAGCGGGGCAGGGATGAAATAGCCAGGTGTGAGAGGAGCAATTAGCGGGGCAGGGATGAAATAGCCAGGTGTGAGTGGAGCAATTAGCGGGGCAGGGATGAAATAGCCAGGTGTGAGAGGAGCAATTAGCGGGGCAGGGATGAAATAGCCAGGTGTGAGTGGAGCAATTAGCGGGGCAGGGATGAAATAGCCAGGTGTGAGAGGAGCAATTAGCGGGGCAGGGATGAAATAGCCAGGTGTGAGTGGAGCAATTAGCGGGGCAGGGATGAAATAGCCAGGTGTGAGTGGAGCAATTAGCGGGGCAGGGATGAAATAGCCAGGTGTGAGTGGAGCAATTAGCGGGGCAGGGATGAAATAGCCAGGTGTGAGTGGAGCAATTAGCGCGGCAGGGATGAAATAGCCAGGTGTGAGTGGAGCAATTAGCGGGGCAGGGATGAAATAGCCAGGTGTGAGTGGAGCAATTAGCGGGGCAGGGATGAAATAGCCAGGTGTTCAATGGAGCTATCAGGAGGCAATTACAGTGTTATCAAGGCCGCCAGTCCACAGCCTGGACCCGTCGGGCGTGATGTCGATACACGAGGCGCCGTCTGTGTGGCCCTGAAACTGGCGAACCAGGGCCTGCTTTTCAATGTCCCACACGGCGATGTTGCCATCTGAGCAGCAGCTGAAGCACAGTTTGCTGTCAGGCGAGATGGCTAACGCGTAACAGGCTGGCGCGCTGCTGTCGAGCTCCGCCTTGACGCTGGGCGCCGTGGCCGCAGTCGACGAAGCTGATGCGTCGACAAGATCGCCGCCGCCAGGCAGATCCCAGATGGTGAGGGTGGCCGCCTCGCCGCCAACAATCAGGGTGCGCCCGTCTGGCAGCAGGCGGATGCTGCGGATGTAGTTGTCGCGCTGGAGGCAGTCCAGGCTGTGCAGCAGGGTCGGCTTGCCGCCGCTGCTCCCTGCGCCGCCGCCACCGCCGCCTCCGCCGCCGGATGTCGTCGATGAAGGCGACGGAGATGGCGGCGGCGGGCTGGAGGACGCCGAGGCGGAAGGCGGAGATGTCCCACACTTTGACGCAGCCTTTGCCGCCGGTGAACACCTGCCGGCCGGGGTTGGAGATGGTGACGGCGCAAACAACCTCGCCGTGTGGCAGGCAGCACAGCTGGCGAGCGTGACGGGGCACGCCGGGGCCGACCAGGGCGTCGGGTGGGAACGGCACGGGCTGCATGCCGTTGGACTCGGTGATGAGGAATGAGTAGGCACTGAGGGATGGGATTTCGGGGATTTCAGTGACAAAAAAACTTAATATATTAAATTAATGGACAATTTAAACTAGAAAAATCAACCCACGGTTTGCCAGTCATGTGACTCCTCATTAGGGCGGCCGGATCAAAGGGAACCTGTTTAAAAGAAAAATTAGCGTAATTAAAATATTGAAGGAAAAACACAAAATAACCAACAAACAAGATTACCACTAGTTACCTGCGGCATGGAGCGATGAAATGGATTCGGCATGCCCAATGGCGGCGGCGGCCCGGGCACAAAACCGGGACTGAGATCTGCAGGAGATAAAAATAATTTTTTTTGAATTACTAAATTTAGAAAGTAAAATCCGCTACTGAGCTACTAACTAAGTAGTCTGAAAAGCGTCAATTAGGAATATTTTCTAGCAACAAATTAGATGTTAATTTTGATTGCTTATAATAATCTACGATTGATGGTTAAGACTAAGACGAATAAAAAACACGGGAGCATTTTTAGTAGTTAGTTTAGTAGTTGGAAATTTTCAGCCTCTCACAGGCTTATACGTTGAGAGTTCACAAGACAGAATTAGAAGCTCCCAACCCAGTCCAGCCACATCCCCTAACCAGTGTTCCCACTCCAATCTACCCATTTTTCCTCCGCAGCCTAAAGAAAATTCCGCAGATAGCTTAACCTATTAAATATGATAAGATTTTCAACAATACTATGGAAAAAAACTTTTGAACAAGCATTTTTTAAACTCAAAATAAGTAAGCAAGTCTAAGTCAATGTATTCTAGACTTCCAGTTTACAATCAAGTTGTCAACCCATCACATTGGCTGTGGATGGCAAAAAGTTCTTTTTATTCCACTTTAACGAAAAAAAATGGCTGGCTCAATGTTTGCACTTTACGGAAAAGATTTGACGTGTCACGTGACACACAGGCACAACTGCTATTTAGTTACAACTACAAGCATTAAACATTCTTTAGGTTCTATTCAACTGTTAATAAAAGTAAAACTAATTAAGTAAAGTTAACTACTAGAGATACAATACTTTGCTTATTAGACTGCTGCCAAGCAATCATGATTCTGAAATTATTTTGAGATCCCATCCAACCATCTTATATATTCATATCTTTAAATGCTGAAATTCAATCATGAATTGCAATCCCGATTCCCGAAATTAGGAATCCCAATCCCAATCCCAAAAATCTTCATCCTGTCCAAGACGCGTGACATTGTCTTATTAGTTACTAGTACGCCCCATTGTTCTGTTTTCTAGTGATTTGCATAGCAGTACTTAGTTTTTGCATATCATCTTGGCGGCCTTTTTCAGTGCTTCTGCAGCCAGCTCGTCTTGAGTCTTCAACTTTCGCTTCAGCAGCTTGGCGTCATCATGTAGAGCTTTGGCCTCTCGCTCTTCTAAAGTCCTCATTTTTTTCTGATACTCGAGCAGCATAGCCGAAGCAGCTCGCTTCTCAGCTTCAATTATTTCACGCTCTGCAGCCAATTTTTTTTCAGCCGCCTCCAATTCCATCTTCTTCTTGTTTACTTCAATCTCAGCAGCAAGCTGCTCTTCCAACTGTTTAGCGGCAATCCGTGCATCTTTCTTGGCCTTATCAGCATCTCTTTGCTGTTGAAGGAATTCCATGTACACTGAACGAGCCTTCCCAGCAGACTGAACGTAGACGTCTGTCAATGGAAAGTTTTCGCAGGTTGTAGGCTCCTCACCAACTAGCCCAGATTGGCGGATGTAGTGTCGAACAAAAAGGCAGGCATCAATAGACAATTCACCAAGCTTGTTGCGTTTTTTCGTTAACAAGTCCGATAACTCGCTAAAGACTCGCTCTACTGCAGCGTTGCCTGGCTGAATGGTCAGAGCACCCAAAGCTAGTCGGGTTAGTGTGCCGTACTTTTTTTGACCACCAAGCTCTAGGGCTGACACGCGAAGCCAAAATGTAACCACATCATTGTCCTTAGCCAAAGCCACTACCTGTTGGTCAACGAGGAAGCATCGCCATTCGGAATCAATTTTTGATACGTAATCAGGTGTATATTCCATTTGTTTGGCTAGGTTACATGCAGCAAGCGATGTAGCTGCTGCGAGACCGACTTTCATAGGATATTGCGGATCCAGAAATTGTAGCGAGCGTAAGACAGGATTCGACAGAGGCAAATGTTCTTGCAAGTACAATGCAAGTTCACGATAGAAGGTGCGAACACGTAGGAAAAAGTGCTTCTGTTGAGTGTCCGACAAGCCTTTTTTTAATGTCTCTTTAGCTGCTTCGCCGATAAAGATGGCTTCATTAGAGAGGAAGTATTTGCCTTCCAACGACAAATTTCTCAAATGTCGATTGTTCTCCTGAATGTGCGCTGGATCTAAAAAGAATGACAAAGTCTGCCTAAACAAATTGCGGACTTCTCCATGCAAAAGATGGACACACGGCTCCTCTGTCTGAAATGCCTTCTCGAATTGGTCTAGATGCGGCAAGACAGCAGCCAGAAATTGCAGATTAAGCAGTGTATGCGTCGACTTTAGGTGCTCAGCAATTTCTTTGGTCTTTTTGGTCTTTTGCTCAATCAGAGATGGATTCTTCACAAAGAATTCTTCCAGAGAATCATATTGCTCAATAAGCCTATTAACAACAGGCAAAAGCTGAACCCATCTTGTTTCAACGCGCCGCAACATGCGATGCTGGGCCACTTGAAGCAGTGACTGAACTTTTTTATAACGCGTCCACCTTTTCGAGGTCTGAAAGTAGGAGAACACTTCATCAGCGAAGTCCTCTACATTTCCATCAAAGGCTTCACATGCACGTCGAACCGCATTGGAGACAATATGCAAACTGCATGGTCCAATGGAAACAAGATGAGATGCAAAGTCATGCATTATTTTTTGGAAGCCGTTAAACTTTCCAACCATAACTGCTGGTCCATCTGTTGATATGCTAACACAGTTCCTAATCGGAATGTTGAGTTCATCGAGAATCTTCAAAACTTCCTCTTTCAGAGCAGCGGCTGAGCAGTCAGAAACTTCAACTGTTTTCAAGGCAGTTGTACACAGCCTACCCTTCTTCGACGACACAAATGATATTACAACTGCCATGTGCTTTCGTGCCCCATCAGATGACTCGTCAATAGAAAGGGAAAACAGTCCGCAGCCAGAGTTCAAGTCTTGAATCATCTCATCACGCATCACTGGTGCAAGAGCGTGATTAACAAGATAGCACAGTTTTGTGCGATGGCACTTCATGTCTTGAGCAATTTTGCTATCATGAAACATAGCCGGGTACACACCCGAGTGGTCGGCTGTATTGTACGCAATATTGTGCTCAATAAAATGGATTCCAAGTCGCAGCTCTGCCATTAGCACTTCTGCGTCAGCCTTCTTCATGGCAGTGAAAGATGGCTTGCTGCCTTGAGTAGGAAAAAAGTGTGCTATCCCAGTCTCATTCATGACTGGCAATCGACTCTTGTGCTTCTTGCCTTGGGCGTGGGTTGTAACTGCGCCGAACCCACTAGTGCCGAGGTGAAATGATTTTTTGCACACGGTGCAGAAGCCAAGCAGTTCGTCACTTCGATCAGGCTGAAGCCACTCGCTAAGGACTCGTCCATCAATGGATCGCTGTAACCACTCATGTCGAAATGCTGTTGCACGAGGCTTGCTTAGAGACATCTCACTACGAGGGTACGAGCGTATTCTCAGAATATTTTTTCAGTTATTGTCTTATTGAGTTAAACGCAAGTCGCAAAGGCAGCAAAGCTGAAAAATAAGTTGAGCTACTTTGTAAAGTCTTTCTAGCCAACCTGATCTATTTAATTAACTATTGGTATTGACACATTAAACTCGCTTCCAGACTCATTAGGTTCCAATTTCCATTCTAGCTCTATGCGAAAAACTAAGTTTCCTAGTAAGAGGGTGGCGGTGGCACATAGACTAAACTAAGAACTACAATCAATAAAGAAATGAACTTTTAAACAGTAGTATAATGTGTACAAATAATTAAGGAGAATTCCAACAAATAGAAAATACTAGATATTGACAAATATATATATATATAAGATATTTAGTATATAGATTGTATAAAACTAAAGTGTGTCCTCAATTCCTCATATATTCAAATATCAGAGCAAAATCGGAGCAACCAAATTTCCGCAGATTGCAAAATTCCTCTTGATTTTCCACAGGCAAGCCAGAATTTCCGCATTGCGGAATTTCCGCAGGTAGTGGGAACACTGCCCCTAACCAAATAGAACGAAAGAGAAGCGAAAAGGATTTTGTAGGATTTATGAGCGGATGGACACGCACAAGGAGAAAATCGAGGAACTGGGAAAAGGGAGATATAAGCTTAGATCCGAGTGAGATAAAATTAAGGAGGCTCTCAACAGAAGCTGTATTGAATGGTCTTATTTTAATCTAACAAAATACTAATTTGAGAGTGCAAATAATAAAACAAATTCATTTTTTTCTACAAAATGAGGACGCCCACCTTGTTTTGTTAAAAACTAAACGTCTAGGCATGGCCAGTAAGGGGGTGTAGAACCCCAGCCACACACCATGAATCCTTTGATTCCTTTTTACTACTACAACTATGATGATTATTAATACTACTATTATGAAAGAAGAGCCAGCTTTTAAGCCGTTCCGAGTGGCGGAGGAGAGAGAGAGAGAGGAGCTGTTCTAGTTGGGATGCATCACGATAGGAAGGCGGGGGAAGGGCGGCCCGCCTCTTAGGAGGCTCTCTACGTGCTGGGCGAATCTCAATAAGAGAGGCTGGATGTGGCTCGAGTTGCCACTTGGCGCGAGGCTTTTTAGCTAGGGAAGAAAAACACAATCTAACATCTACACGGCAGCCTGCCCCCCCCCCCCAATCAGGACACACGTAGGGAGCCTCAAATACCCTAAAAAATTGGCGGAGGAAGCCCGCGGAGAGCCTCGAAGAGGAACGGGCAATGATGAGGTGGCGGGAGATTTTTGTGGAAAGAAAGTAAGAAGCCAGAGATGAGGGAGGAGAGAGGTTTAGAACTGAACCAAAAAAAATTTTAGACAGGCAGAACAGAGAGAACGATGAGGCGGGAGGGAGGCTGGAGGTGAAGAAGCGGCTAAAAAAAAGCGACAGACCAATTCAGAGATCGGACGGGGCTGCCTTCCCACAGCTGAAACCAACTTGCAATGAAATAAATGAAAGCTAGACTGGCCACTGGTACAGAACGTTACGCGTTTGGGTGGGCAATAAAAACAGTTTGGGATCGAACTGTTAGCCAGCCATGTAGGGAGCCGAATGGGGGGATAAATCCCAGTTCCCAGCTGCATGGCACTTGGCCCGGTTCGTAACTAAACTGAAGTTGCATTAGTGAGAAATTGTTTGTTAACTTTTGGAGCAAGGTGTGAAAGTTTCTGGCTGGTGGATTTCATAGATAGTCTTTTAGAGTTAATAGATGCGGTCTCATAGACTTGATGGATGCGGTCTGATTGAGTTGATAGATGCGGTCTGATTGAGTTGATGGATGCGGTCTGATTGAGTTGATAGATGCGGTCTGATAGAGTTGATGGATGCGGTCTGATTGAGTTGATAGATGCGATCTGATAGAGTTGATAGATGCGGTCTGATTGAGTTGATAGATGCGGTCTGATTGAGTTTATAGATGCGGTCTGATTGAGTTGATAGATGCGGTCTGATAGAGTTGATAGATGCGGTCTGATTGAGTTGATAGACGCGGCCTGATAGACTTGATAGATGCGGTCTGATAGACTTGATAGATGCGGTCTGATAGAGTTGATAGATGCGGCCTGATAGACTTGATAGATGCGGCCTGATAGACTTGATAGATGCGGCCTGATTGAGTTGATAGACGCGGTCTGATAGACTTGATAGATGCGGTCTGATAGACTTGATAGATGCGGTCTGATAGAGTTGATAGATGCGGTCTGATTGAGTTGATACATGCGGTCTGATTGAGTTGATTGATGCGGTCTGATAGAGTTGACAGATGCGGTCTGATAGAGTTGATAGATGCATTCTGATTGAGTTCATAGATGCAGTCTGTTAGAGTTGATAGATGCATTCTGTTAGAATTAGAGATGCATTCTGATTGAGTTGATAAATGCGGTCTGATTGAGTTGATAGACGCGGCCTGATAGACTTGATAGATGCGGCCTGATTGAGTTGATAGACGCGGTCTGATAGACTTGATAGATGCGGTCTGATAGACTTGATAGATGCGGTCTGATAGAGTTGATACATGCGGTCTGATAGACTTGATAGATGCGGTCTGATAGAGTTGATAGATGCGGCCTGATAGACTTGATAGATGCGGCCTGATTGAGTTGATAGATGCGGTCTGATTGAGTTGATAGATGCGGTCTGATTGAGTTTATAGATGCGGTCTGATTGAGTTGATAGATGCGGTCTGATAGAGTTGATAGATGCGGTCTGATTGAGTTGATAGATGCGGTCTGATAGAGTTGATAGATGCGGTCTGATAGAGTTGATAGATGCGGTCTGATAGACTTGATAGATGCGGTCTGATAGACTTGATAGACGTGTCAGCAGACACGATAGATATTTAACTAGAAAGCAAAGAAATTTCCATATTTTTCAAACCCATACGATTTAAAATTCGCTTTCCCTATTCCCGCATACTCCCATATAACACCCGAAATGAGTTCTGCCTGGCATCTGAATCGAGCAAATATGAATAAGCAAAAAAGCAGCAACAGGTTAGAGGAAAAAAAACTAAAAGGAGCGGAACAAAGAAGCCAAGGGGGAAAGTAAGGAGCAGAAAAACACACACACAGAGGGCCATGCGAGAACCACTTGGTAGAAAAAGTGACTCGCAAAAAATAGTATTATAAAAAACGCGTTTTACCGTACAGAAACAGAAAGCATGAATGGGATTTCGTCTCACAAAAGCCCAACATCCACCCCCCTACCAGTTCCCCAGCCAAAATCTGCCTCATCACGACAGACTCTCTCCCCTACTGAACCAGCTCAATCAGCGAGCTGGAAAGTCACACAGGGAGGAACAGAGACAGCTGGCTTCTCGACTATAGTCTATAAAGCATCCTGCTTTTTTGTTAATAGCAAAGCCTTGACGGCTAAAGTGCAGCTCAGCAAGGGAAGGATAAAATGCAATAAATAATAACTGACAGGTATAGAATCCTTCATAAGAATGCGAAAGAAAATGAATTTTGACAAAAACACAACTCTTTGGCATCACTCCTAATAAACATAAAAACAGCAGTAGAATCTCAGTCACTCAGTAGAATCACTCCTAAAGTCACTCAGTAGAATCACTCCTAAAGTCACTCAGTAGAATCACTCCTAAAGTCACTCAGTAGAATCATTCCTAAAGTCACTCAGTAGAATCACTCTAAAAGTCACTCAGTAGAATCACTCCTAAAGTCACTCAGTAGAATCACTCTAAAAGTCACTCAGTAGAATCACTCCTAAAGTCACTCAGTAGAATCATTCCTAAAGTCACTCAGTAGAATCACTCCTAAAGTCACTCAGTAGAATCACTCCTAAAGTCACTCAGTAGAATCACTCGCATTAATAGCAAACGCAGCCTCACCCATAGGCAGCTTGGCGGCCGACGCCGACCGACTAGCAGACGCTCCGCTACGACCAGCGGCGCCCGGCTTGCCACCACCAGCGGCAGCGCCGGCGGCGTTAGATTTCGACGACGATGACAAAGACTCGTTGCCATTGGCCGACGCTTTAGGACTGGCAGCGCTGGGACCTTCGCCGTTGAGGGGGCCGGAGTCCTGAATCAATAAACAAACAGTTAATGAGATAACTTTGTTGGCTTAACGAGAATCAAGAGTTGAATTAAAAGCAGACAGGCGTACATCGTTATTGTCGTCAACAACAATGTCCTCGTTGTCCTTGGAGTCTTCATCGTCGCCAGCGGAAGCTGCAGCAGCGGCGGCGGCGGCGGCGGCCGAGGCGGCAGCGGCTGTTGAGCCGGGCGTCGAAGCGGAGTGAGAGGTGTCGAATTTGCGACGCTTCTCACCGTTGTCAGCGGGGGAACGGCCGCGGCTCATTGGGGACACTGAGGCGCGGCGCTGAGGGATGGGAGAGTAGATTTTGAGACGATTCTCAGGTTTAGATTGGGGACGATTCTCAGGGTTAGATTGGGGACGATTCTCAGGGTTAGATTAGGGACGATTCTCAGGGTTAGATATGGAACGATTCTCATGGCTAAATTGGGGACGATTCGCATGGTTAGATTGGGGACGATTCTCACAGTTAGATTGGGGACGATTCTCACGGTTAGATTGGGGACGATTCTCATGGTTAGATTAGGGACGATTCTCAGGGTTGGAATAGGGAAGATTCTCATGGTTAGATTAGGGACGATTCTCATGGTTAAATTAGGGACGATTCTCAGGGTTAGATTAGGGACAAATCTCATAGTTAGATTAGGGACGATTCTCAGGGTTAAACTAGGGACGATTCTCATGGTTAGATTAGGGACGATTCTCAGGGTTGGAATAGGGAAGATTCTCATGGTTAGATTAGGTACGTTTCATGATTAGTATAGGGGAGATTCTTATGGTTAGATTAAAGCCGACTTTTAGGTAACATTGTCTACCATTTTAGAAAAGAATACAGGGGTTTTTTAGAAAGGATGAACAGCCATAGGAGAGTGTTAACTAGGAGAGGATTACAATGAAGATGGCTGTTAAAAGGAAAATAGATGCTTAGTAAACAATGGCTGTAATAGTTTAGAGCAATTGTAAAATAGCAACAGCGCATATCTTCTACTGCGAGCTATCAGTATACAGAACAAACAAAGCACAACGATACGCATGCCGGTTCTCATTTCGAGATCGATAAACAGCTAGAAACTTATTCAACTGTTTAAAACAAACGGTAGATAAGGACAAGCACAGACACAAAAACTATTAGTTTAACTCACGTGTCTGTCGTCACCTGAAATAGGAAAATTAGGGGTTTAAAATATAAATTTAATATCAAACGAAAATTTCGGTCATTGATAAATGTAAAGCCAAAAAAATAAATGTCGGCTAAAAAGAACACGAACCTCGATCGGCGTGGTCCAATTTGCCGGTAGAGCTGACGACGCCGCCGGCTCCAGACGACGAGGCGGCGGCAGCGGAGGCGGCGGCGGCGGCCGCGGCGGCCAAATGATGCGGCAAAGGCATACCCGAGGCGGCGAAGCCAAACAAACTTGCTGCTATGGAGGTTGGCGGCAGGCCGTGAGCTGCGGCGGCAGCGGCGGCGGCCGCCAGATGGGGCGGCGGAAGCCCCGGCTGCTGATGCGGCGGCGGCGGCGGCAGCGGCGGCTGGTGATGATGCGCTCCGGAAGCGGCGGCAGCAGCGGCGGCCATGTGAGCCGCCTGCAGCTGCTTGTAGAAGTCCATCTGCTCCGGGGAGATGCCGCCGGGACCGCCGCCGGCGGCCGAGGCCAGGAGGCCCGCGGCGCCGCCGCCTCCGCTGCCGCCGAGACCTCCTGCGCCGGAGCTGCCGCCGCTGCTGCCCAAGCCGCCATTAGGGAATTTTGGATAGCCTTTGCTCTCCTCGGTCTGGGCGATGATTGCGTTCAGCTCCTGCACGGTCACCTGCTTGGCGCGCTCGACCGCAGCTACCACCTGGGAAAGAGATGCGAGTGGGTTGAGGTTTCTTGAAGGTCAGTGGGAGAAGTCACTGAAGGTCAGTGGGAGAAGTCATTGAAGGTCAGTGGGAGAGGTCACTGAAGGTCAGTGGGAGAAGTCATTGAAGGTCAGTGGGAGAGGTCACTGAAGGTCAGTGGGAGAGGTCACTGAAGGTCAGTGGGAGAGGTCACTGAAGGTCAGTGGGAGAAGTCATTGAAGGTCCGGGAGAAGTCACTGAAAGTCAGGGAGAAGTCACTGAAGGTCGGTGGGAGAAATCACTGAAGTTCAGTGGGAGAAGTCACTGAAGGTCAGTGGGAAAAATTACTGAAGGTCTGTGGGAGAAGTCACTGAAGGTCAGTGGGAGAAATCACTGAAGGCCTGTGGGAGAAGTCACGGAAGGTCAGAGAGGTCACTGAAGGTCATAGAGAAGTCACTGAAGGTCAGAGAGAAGTCACTGAAGGTCAGAGAGAAGTCACTGAAGGTCAGAGAGAAGTCACGGAAGGTCAGAGAGAAGTCACTGAAGGTCAGAGAGAAGTCACTGAAGGCCTGTGGGAGAAGTCACTGAAGGTCAGAGAGAAGTCATTGAAGGTCAGTAGGAGAGTCACTGAAGGCAAAATTGGACAGACTCACCTGCTGCTGATGCTCCTGAGACAGAAACGGAATGACCTGAGCTAAGATAGCATTTAATCGCTTAGCAATCTCTGTTTGCTTGTGCATTTCAACATTCAAACCGTAGGACATCTCGTAATACATAACGCACTGTCGCTGCATTTCATTTTTCTCCTGGTGAAGCTTCTCGTATTCAACTTTCAAACTGTGGCATTGGGAATTCATTAGGCCGAATTCTTCTTTGATTCGGTCAAGGTGCTCGGCCACAGTGAATTTGAATTGTTGCTGCCCAGGCTGCACAAATGGTAGGGTAAGTAAAGTAAGCACCAACTAAAATTGCACATGCGATAAGTATAGATTTTCCTACTTAGGCATACTCTCTTAATTTATGCTTGCACATTATGTAATATAACTTCAATGATTGCCAGCAGAAACCTACTTTACTAGGGACTTGAACATTTAACTAGAAAAAAAATAAGAAAAAATATATAATTTTTTGTTATTACTAGTGCTTAACCTTGACTTTCAAAATAGCAGAATGCAATTCCACTTCAGTAGTATTAACTGGTAATAACTATTTTATTAACAAGCAATATGCATAATACATTAGTATGGATATTAATTTCAATAACTTGAGAAACTTTTATTAAAATATTGCCAATAAAATGCTATTTCAAGGTAAAGGGAAATTTATTGTTTTCTTTTGGTATGCATCAGTTTTAAGTGTCTTTTGATGTGAGTGCAGTTCAAAGTATTGGTTTAAAAGATGTGGCCAGTCATAGTTGTTAATCCTTTGGTAAAATATACTTAAGTTGCCTGCTTATAGGTTGAGGCTTAAATTTTAGATTATCCCTGCAACTTAATGGGTTAGATAGATTTGAAATCAAACTTCTAGAATTCACTTATGTTGCATAAACCTCACTATCTAATTTTATTCTGATAAAATCTTAAGAGAATAACCAAATTTAAATTAGACTAAAAAATGTTATCTTTGATATCAGCACTCTATTATTCAATTGTGTTTTTTGCCTTTACTTTCATTTTTTTAATTTATTGTTAAGCTCTTACTATAATGTTAACTTGCTTTCCTTTCATACCCACAATTAGTTATATTTGCCAAAACTATTATATTATGATATTTTTATATACATCTCTAGTACATAAGGTTGTCATATTTTTCAATAGCATTTTGAAGCTTAAGTCACTCTAATATTATTTACTATTTAATTTAGAAATCTTTGTTATCCTCAATTGGCAGCAATTTACCCTAACTATTACGGTATATTTTGGCGGCTCGCATATATTTGGCGAGGCCCGTAATTGTGCAGAGAAAAGTTCAGAGTGTGGCTGATGGTTTATTTGTTTTTATGCACACAGAGTAGCAGCGAGACTAGACGGGCGCGTGGGGAGGTGGTGCTTGCATACAGTAAGTGGAAAAGTTATCAATGTCACCCCCAGCCAATCAGAAACCCCCGGCCTAGCCAGCAGGGGGTTGGTGCTTGCTAGCCGCGAGGCGGCATAAGCCATTGGGTAGGCTGGCTGGGCTGTAGCGTGAGTGCAGCTGCACTCTTGCCACGCCGCGTGCCAATGACCGCCACAGTATATTTATAAACTTTTGTTATTATTGCTTTTTATTACTATTATTGTTAAGCTGATGTCTCAAAAATTTAAATAAACAAAACTAAATAGGTCAATAGGCTATTTCCCTGAGCTTAATGACTATTACTACTACCATTACTACTACTAAAATAATAATAATAAAATGTTAATTAATAAAGTAGATTACTATAAAAAAATAATAAACAAAATTTAAAACAATTTAAAGTTCCTACAATTCTTTAAAAGATTGTGAAATAAAAAATTGTTTTTTATATTAGAGAGCTATGATTATTAAAAGACTTACATAATAGTTAGTTAACAAAATGAATACAATATATTTATATTAGACAAATATTACTTTATTTTCAAGTATACAATTATCTTAAAGTTTGATTATTTTGGATTTGTCATGATTTTATCAATTAATGAATATAGTTAGTTTTATCATATACATGCATTTTTACTGAGGCTATTTGGCTATTTTGTAGTCTAACTTAAATACTGACTTGATTACTACTAATTAAAGAAAAAGATACTGCTTTACTTTTTTTGGCTATTTCTTAACCTATCTATAGGTCTACTATAAAACAAAATATCCTAAAATTCATTTGACTCAATTGTTATACCACATTTGAGCATTTTTATAGCACATTCTCATTTGAGCATAGGTTACTAATTGTGACAAATCCAAAATAAGCAATATGTATAATATAATAGATAGCAAATTTTACAATTATTAATTACTTTTCAAGAATTTATCAATTAGTAAAATAGCAATATTATAGCAATTTTAAGTTTTCATAGTAAAAAATATTATGTAATGACATAATATATAGTAAACAAATTTGTGGACAATTTCTGTCTAGCTAAGAGTTAGGAAAGTTAAGCCTTGATGAGGCTATGCCTATACAAAGATGAATTTCCAAAACTACTTTTTTGCTTAAAAAAAGTAAAATTATTAGAAGTTCTTTTAAATATTTATCAAGGCCAACATTTTTCGTACCTAGGCTTAATAATATAGGTAGGCCTACAAAAGAAATAGGCATAGGTGACTAGGACTATCAGTTATAGTTGTGCAACATAAAGTTAAGGCCTAGGCCTATATCATATTAATAGTAAATACTCATTTCTACGTAAATAAAAATACTTACAGGTGGGCGATTCTGATACATCTTCATTGACATTCAGGTTGTAAGCCTCTTTGAAAAATTTAAAAAGACACGGACGTTAGCGTCATAGCGAAACAATATTTAAACGAGCGCATTAAACAATCGCCATTTAGGGATTTCTTTTCAATTAGAAACTTCTTGCTATTGTATTGAGCTTAGGTCAAATTAATAGTCGTTATTCCTTGTGCTGAGCTCAATACTTTGCCTAGAAGACCAAGCTGGCGAGGCTTGCGCACTACTATGAATGGTAACAATAATTCTTTCGGCCGTTCGGGAAAAAAACAAGTCTACGACGAAAAAATTGTTTGAAAACAAAATTTATTTGATTTGAATTTGATTGAATTCGGGCCTCTCTAAAATTTTCTTGTCTATTAAAAACATTAAAGGTTCAATTTTTTTTCTAACACCCTGGTAAACTATGTCTAGAAATAAATAAGAGTAAAAAAGCAACAAATTTGTTATGACGATAACAAATTTTTAGCACTTGTTAGTGACAAGTCTTTAGTGACAAGCTTACTGGCAATGCTAAGCAAAAAACTGCAGACTTCTCACTAATATATCTGCAATATTTCATGTTGCTAAAATGCACTCTAGGTGGAACTGAACTGTTCTTGAAAATCCTCAATTGTTAAAAAAGTTAGCTTTTATTTATTGCAAAAGTCCCAAATCATCGTAAAAAAATTTACCATTGTCATAAATTTTTTATGTTGGCATAAATTTTTGTTTTTTTTATGTGGCTAATTTAGTAGATGCCTTTCTGTAATTTTGCTTTACCTAGGGCATATCCTATTTTGTTTTACTAACTAACATGTGCACTCTTAAGGATTAGCGTTCGCGCAAATTTAAAATAGTCTACGAGTTTTCATTTATTGTAAAGTTTAAGATCGCTTAGTATTATTCCATGAAAGTCAGCGATGATACAAACTTAAGTTGTGGAATTTAGGTCAGCCTAAATACCTAAAGCATTCTTTTCTGCGCGATTTTTGCTTCAACCCAAAAAGAATTGGTATTTATTGGGACTTCTTGTGATTTTCTTGATTACTTGTGACAAAATTTTGTATAACTTGTAACCAGACCATCAACTGGCGTAAAGCGTTTCAGCTTATCATCTAGGCTACTATGGCAAAGTTAATTGTAACTATTGATAGTGCATCAAACTTGCCTAACGTTGATACTTTCGGTGAAAGTGATCCATATTGCATTGTCGAAATCAAAGGTATGATTTTTAGTATTAAGGTAGCATGGTTTACTTGTTTCGTGTAATAATTTACGCAGATAAAATAATGCAGCATAACGTTTCATTTTATGTTTTTATCAATTTTGTTTTTTAGAGTTTTCGATTGCAATCGAGAACTATTGCAAAAAATAATATGATATTTTCTGAAAATATGATCTTTTAGTGGATTTTAACTTCTATGTTTTTTGACAGGTTAAATACATAAAACTTTATTTTATTTAAAAGATTGAACAGTAGTGGAGAGCAAATAGAACTTGTTATATGGAAAAAACTGACTTTGTTAGTTTTATAATGTATCTGCAGTTTTTACATGTGTCTGTATACATACAGACTTGATTTTTGGTTGATGTGATGTGATCTTTTTTATTCATTATCATGCGATATTATTATGCATGTTTTGCTGTTTTAGAAATAAAAAAACAAAATTTGATACCATATATTCTTTAAATTTTCCTTCTTTAGGATTAAAGAACAAGACAAAGGTCATTGACAATGATCTAAATCCTGTGTGGAAAGAGAAGCTAGAGTTTGATATTGGACCATCATTGGCAGTAGAAGACAAATTAATTATTACTGTCAAGGACTATGAGAAGATTGGATCTGATAGGTAAGTTTTTCAATAATGCCAGTTATAACCAAAGATTTTTATATAATAATCTGCTTATTAATTTCCTTTTTACATTTTAGGCTACTTGGAATGTGCGAGATTTCACTTAAAGATCTGATCAAGAGCTCCAAACAGACTATGGAAGTCAATGCACCCCTTCAGGATGCCAACAAGAGAGCTATTGGAGTAATGATTTTTTTAATTATAAAAAAAATTACCTAACTTATTAGAATTTTGAATGAATTATGAAGTAAATGCATTTTTCGTTTTAGGCCACATTAAAACTTATGGTTACCTACACGGGAAAAAAGAAAGGTGAGGGTTTTCATTCGAAAATAAATACAATTTAATATCTATTTAGGAATATCTGACACTAAAGTTAAACTGCAATACTTGTCTGACATTTGTCTGCAATTGAGCTTTAAGACACCTGCAATATTAAATTGGTAAGAAAAAAAATGTTGCAATTTTTTAGTTTTCTTACTTTTTTTAGCGGGCTTATTCAGCCTATTGAAATCTTGTGATTGTCTAGGCAAATTAAATTTAAACTTGATTTGAATCAAGTTTTGATTTCTTTTAGCTTAAATTGTGTATTACCTCAATATTTCATTGCCAACTAATTATTTTTTCGCATTAAAAAGACTGACATTAAGTTGATTGCGTAATCATGTTGCGTCATATTTCCAAAGAAAATCACTGCACCTGCCACCTCTTTATCCCGTTTTAACGCCGTTGATTTGCAGACTCCAACAACACCAGCGCAAACGAAATTATTGTAACAGGAGGCAACGCTGAGGCCGAATTGGAGGACGTTGATTATGATTTTGATGAGCCGGATGCTGGGCTGGGGCACAGTGAAACGCCCCATCGCAAGTCCGCCCACCATCAGGGCAAGCGGGGCGGCGGGGGCATGGCCAAGAGGAAGACTCGATCCAAGCTCAGTACTAAGCCGCAGGATTTTCAGGTCTGATTTTTTTGCGTATCTTTTGTGTCTTTTGTGCAGTCACAGTTGTGTGTGACTATCTTGTCTAAAATTCACAGAACTTGTGTGTCACTATCTTGTCTAGAAGTCACAGTTGTGTGTCACTATCTTGTCTAGAATTCACAGTTGTGTCACTATCTTGTCTAGAAGTCACAGTTGTGTGTCACTATCTTGTCTAGAAGTCACAGTTGTGTCAGCATCTTGTCTAGAAGTCACAGTTGTGTGTCACTGTCTTTTCTAGAAGTCATAGTTGTGTGTAACTATCTTGTCTAGAAGTCACAGTTGTGTCAGCATCTTGTCTAGAAGTCACAGTTGTGTGTAACTATCTTGTCTAGAAGTCACAGTTGTGTGTAACTATCTTGTCTAGAAGTCACAGTTGTGTGTAACTATCTTGTCTAGAAGTCACAGTTGTGTGTAACTATCTTGTCTAGAAGTCACAGTTGTGTCAGCATCTTGTCTAGAAGTCACAGTTGTGTGTCACTGTCTTTTCTAGAAGTCATAGTTGTGTGTCACTGTCTTATCCACACTTTCAGTTATGTAATCTTCCAAGCTGTCTATAGTCAGTGTTTGAGGACGCTCACAAATGGATTTGTAATAACAAAAGTAACTGAAAGCCCTAAGACAAACAAGCAACTAAGACTAGAGACGAACTAGACCTTGCTCCAACCAGCTACAAGTAAAAAAAAATTTGAAAAAAACGCTCATATGTAAGCCACAGCAAATGTCCAGAAAAAAACTCTGCCGGCGGGCAGACAATTTATTCAACTTTAGGACGCTCCACGCCCAGTCAAAGAGAGGCCAATAGACAGATAAGGGGGAAACCTTTGAATACCTTCGCCTGATAAGGTTTAGCAAAGTTGATACCTCACAGTTTGCAGTGAAAATTGGTGCAAAAAAACGTGTTTTAGTTTTGATCATTTTCTGTACTTTTTTGGGCTTGACTATAGTTAATGAATGACATAATTAAATGAGCAGAATTTATTCATGCTTAGTAAATAAATGAATATTTTCAGTTTTTTTTCTATGCACTTTTCTAACAATCCATTCGATAGTATTTACTTATCTGCTTATAACAAAAATCGTTGTGACTTCAGTGAGTCATCAATAACTGTTGGGGGGACATCCGCTTACTCGAACTGTCTCATGGCTTTTGAATCCCTTAGTTAAGTAAGACCGGAAACAGCTCATGCGCGATTTCGTTTTAACAAAAAAAATAGTCCAACCAATTATAATACAAGCTGACTGGGCTTTGCAGTTAAAAATCAAACAATTTGGAAGCTCGGAGCTGGCTGAGAATTTTTATGACCAAAAAAATAATGATAATTGCTGGCTTCGTAAACTTCTGTCATTTTTTAGTTTCTGTTTGAGGCAGTGATGGCTGCCGATTTTCACATAGCAAATCGTTTGAATTTTATGCTTTTCATTTTTCTTTTTGCCTTCAATGGCCTCAAAAAAACCTCGAAACCTTCAACCTGTCACTCAGATTCGAGTCAAAGTGGTGGAGGCGCGCCAGCTGCAGGGTGCCAACATCAGCCCCGTGTGCCGCGTCACCTGCTACAATCAGATGAAGCAGACTCGAATCAAAAAGTCAACAAACTCACCCTACTGGGGCGAGACGTTTTTCTTTAACTTTCACGTTTCGCCTGCCGATCTGATGGAGGAGCTGGTCGAGTGCGGCGTGAGTTGGATTGGGCTTGATGGGGTTTTCTGTTTTAATTTATTTCAACTGACTGATTTACGTTTCGTAGCAATGAATTACCCATAAAAATTTTGCTAAAAATCATTAAAATAAACAGAGAAATAGAGATTCACAAATCTCTATTGGACATGTAAATCTCTACATTGGAACACTTGAATTATCTGTTTATTTTAATGATTTTTAGCTGCCGAGGACTAGGCTTATTTAATGGAGATTCACGTGTTCAATAGAGATTCAATAGAGATATTTAATGGAGATTCACGTGTTCAATAGAGATTCACGTGTTTAATAGAGATTCACGTGTTTAATAGAGATTCAATAGAGATATTTAATGGAGATTCACGTGTTCAATAGAGATTCACGTGTTCAATAGAGATTCACGTGTTCAATAGAGATTCACGTGTTCAATAGAGATTCACGTGTTCAATAGAGATTCACGTGTTCAATAGAGATTCACGTGTTCAATAGAGATTCACGTGTTCAATAGAGATTCACGTGTTCAATAGAGATTCACATGTTCAATATAAATTCATGTGTTCAATAGAGATTCATGTGTTCAATAGAGATTCATGTGTTCAATAGAGATTCACATGTTCAATATAAATTCATGTGTTCAATAGAGATTCACATGTTCAATAGAGATTCAAATTATCAATAAAAAAATTAGATTTACGTATTCAAAAGAGATTCACATGATAAACAGAAATTCACATGCTAAATAAAGATTAACATGTTCAATAGTAGAGATTACCATTTTCAATGGAGATTCGCATGTTCAATTGAGACTCACATGTTCACTGGAGATTCATATGTTCAATAGAGATCAATTTACATGTCTTACAGGCTTCCCACCTAATTCTCTCATTAAAAATGATTATGTGGAATACATTATTCAAATAGGCTTGGATTTAGAAAGTGAATATGAATGTTAAAATTATTGCAATAGTTAAGCTTGTGCCAGTAAGTGGCAGGTGGAAAATGTTACATCGTGCATTCGTTACCAAGGTAGCCCTTATTTACCTGAGCTACAAAGTAGCAAAACAACCAAAAATATACGAATCAAAGCGATATTTCTTAACGGCATGTTGCAACAATTAGTTTTCGAAGCCTAGTTCGCATCAAACAGCTCCAAAGCCATGGCAATCAACAAAATTTTTCTCTCTAAAAGCACTTGAAAAAATTGCGTCGCTAAGAACAATTCTGCGCACGTTTATTTTATCCTAAATTTATTTATATAGAAATTCGCCTAAAATCTTAAATTTCTACTGAAAGTAGTGTCATGAATCTTTCATTATTAAAAAAATATTTTCGTTTTTTCCTACTTACAGTACTACGTAAAATACGTAAAATTTATGTTTAAATATGAATAAATTGTCAATCAGGTGTTTAATTCGCGTCGCCTTCGCTCCGACGCGCTGATTGGCTCGTTCAAATTCGACCTTGGCATGCTGTACGAAGAGGACGGACACGCGTTCTTGCACAAATGGTTGCTACTGTGCGACCCGGAGGATCCGCAGGGCGGAGCCAAGGGCTATTTGAAAATCTGCGCCGTTATTCTCGGTCCGGGTGACGAGGCTCCGGTGAGTGGTCGGTGTAAATTCGAAAATTTTTTAATAAACAAAGAAAACAGCTGGTTTGGTGATTGTTAAAGATAATTGGGATGCCACAATTTTATAGGAATGTCCAAGTATTATAGTATGTCCCATAGATTCAAGATGATTTCGGGAATGTATGGGGAAATCCCATCGTAGCCAAGGAAAATTCTAATTGAAACCAGGTAATCACTTGCAATCTAGCTTAGCGTCGAATCCCAAGCATACCAGGGGAATCCCAAGCATATCAGGGAAATCCCAAGCATAACAGGGGAATTCCAAGCATACCAGGGGAATCCCAAGCATACCAGGGGAATCCCAAGCATATCAGGGAAATCCCAAGCATAACAGGGGAATTCCAAGCATACCAGGGGGATCCCAAGCATACCAGGGAATCCCAAGCATACCAGGGAATCCCAAGCATACCAGGGGAATACCAAGCATACCAGGTAAATCCCAAGCATAACAGAGGAATTCCAAGCTCATGGGTTCGAGCTCCAACTCTTAGTAAAAAATTGTGCATTTGAGCAAGGTATTTAATCCTGAATTATTTCAGTCCATCGAGCTGAGATCGGGTAGTAGTGTGAGCTGTACATATGTTTGTATATGGTCGGGTGTAAGGACGGGTTTCTTCATTTTTTATGCCTATTTTTCTGTCCAACAATCCCCCCTCCTGACATACCAAACAACGCACGCGCAGAGTTTCAAACAGAGCGGCAACGCTGACGAGGACGAAGACATCGAGACCAACCTGCTGCGCCCGGCTGGCGTCCAGCTGCGCCCCGCGACCTTCACTCTGCGCGTCTACAGGGCCGAAGATTTGCCTAGGAGTAAGGCTGCACTTTATTAGTACTTTATCTGAAGTCTTCCAGCCACTAACCTATCAACCGAAACCGAAATTTTTCTCAGTGGACTCCGACATTCTTCAAGGCGTCAAAAAAATTTTCACCGGCTCGTCAAACAAAGAGCTGGTCGACCCCTACCTGGTGTTTCAATTCGCCGGCAAAGAGGCCCGCACGGAGACCAAGTATAGCAACGATCATCCCGAGTGGAACGAGGAGCTACGCGTTGGACTACAATTTCCGTCAATGTGCGAGCGAATCAAATTGCAGCTGTTCGATTGGTGAGGATGTTAATTGTTGATTCCCAAAAGAAAATTGACTAGGGAATCCTTATGTAAGTAATTGAGGAGTACACGTACTCCAGTACGTAATTAGTAAATTTCCATTGTACTTGATATCGGAATCCCTATGCGTTTAACCAGAGAATCCGTGACTAGGGAATCCATATGTACGTGACCAGGGAATCCATATGTACGTGACCAGGGAATCCCTATGTACGTGACCAGGGAATCCCTATGTACGTGACCAGGGAATCCCTATGTACGTGACGAGGGAATCCAATTTTGGAGTTTTCCAAGTAAAGTCTCGTGGCAAAATAAATAGATCATAGTTTCTCTAAAACTACCTTAGCACCGGCACTCTATCCCATCGTAACTTAATAACGATGATGGAATAATTTTAAATTCTCAAGGGATCGTTTGACCGAAGATGACATAATTGGCACGGCTTACATTGACATTCCGTTGATCTCCGCTCAGGGCGAGTCAGGTGAGAGATTTTATTCATAAACTTGAAATTTTTATATCTTAATACAAATAATACATTTGATAAAAAATTCTTCAATTATATTTTTTGTACTTTTAAGGCATTATTATTAGTCATAAAAAATTGACCCATATTTCATACATATAAACATTTTGACATTCGTAAACAAAAAATTTCAGCAAAGGACAACGATGGTAATAAGCTGTGTCAATTTCTTTTGTACTGCATATACTTTTAGTTTTGAAATATATTAAGAACCGGAAATTAATTTGGCTTCTTGAAGCATTGTAACTAAAAAGAGATCTTGCAATGCTGAAAAATTATTTTTCATTTGCTCCTTATAGGTTTCATAAAAAAAACTTTGTTAAATGCCAAAAATTAATAATAAAAATTATGTCCAGCAGGTTGTCCCACAACCATCCCCTCACCCGCTCACCCCCTCACTCCTCACCCCCTCATCCCTCACCCACTCACTCCTTACGCCCTCACCCACTCACCCCTCACCCCTCACATCTGACCCCTCATCCCTCACCCACTCACCCCTCACCCCTCACATCTGAACCCTCACCCCTCACTCACTCACTCCTTACGCCCTCACCCACTTACTCCTCACCCCTCATCCTTTACCTCCTCTACCCACCTACTCAACCAAGTGCCCTCTGTCCAACTGATCTCCCACCCGCTCACCAACCCACACCCTCACTTAGTCCCGCCTAACAAAATTCTAAAACATTTATCCATGCCTAATCCTCCATAAATTCCCCCCAAAAATAGTTACTAGTCACCCCAACCTGACGTTACCGCCGCAGGCTACCTGCCCACATTCGGACCGGCCTTCATCAATTTCTACGGCTCGCCGCGCGAATTCTCCGAGCTTGGCAACGAATTCGAGGCTCTCAACGAAGGCAAAGGCGAAGGCGTCGCCTATCGAGGCCGCCTGCTGGCTGAACTGCGCACCGAACTGGGCGAGACGCCCGAACAGAGCAACGCGGAAATTCCCGACGATCAGCTCAATAAAGTGCAGAAATTTTTGCGCCGAAGAAAATATCGTTTGCACGCGGCTTTCATTAGCGCTACAATGGTTTCGGAGATTGACGCGCCGGTTGAGTTCGAGATTAGCATTGGTAACTATGGCAACAAGTTGGATGGCACAGTTCCGCCTACGGCGTCCACAACCCAGCCAACCAATGCAGTGTTTGACGGTGTGCGGTACTATTTTTTGCCGTGGGGCAACACCAAGCCCTGCGCCGTGGTCGAGAGCCAGTGGGAAGACATCGGCTTTCGGCTGCACGCTGTCAACTATCTGAACAAAATTATTAAGCGCTTGGTGAGCCTCGGATTCCCTGATTTCTGCGCTTCTTATCAACCTTCTCAGATCCTCAGGTTGATAAGAAGCCACACTCTCAGATTCTTAAGTTGGTAAGAAGCCACACTCTCAGATCCTCAGGTAGATAAGAAGCCCCACTCCCAGATCCTCAGGTAGATAAGAAGCCACACTCTCAGATCCTCAGGTTGATGAGAAGCCACACTCCCAGATCCTCAGGCTGATTAGAAGCCACACTCTCAGATCTTCAGATTGATAAGAAGCCACACTCTCAGATCCTCAGGTTGATGAGAAGCCACACTCCCAGATCCTCAGGTTAATGAGAAGCCACACTCCCAGATCCTCAGGTTAATGAGAAGCCACACTCCCAGATCCTCAGGTTGATCAGAAGCCAGAAATTCTAATCAATTACTCTTTAAGATCAGCTAAAAAAGCAGATTTTTCCAAGTCGATTAAAATTTTTTTTTCAATTAACCAAGGACGAGAACATTGAGAAAATCAACGTGGCGGTGAAGGCAAAGCTTCCCGAGGAAGAGCAGGCCCAGTTTGTCATCGCTGCTCTGGACGATCTCATACTAATGTGCAAGTGGGTTTTTCTTTTGATCTATCCTATTTATCTATCTATCTATCTATCTATCTATCTATCTATCTATATGTCCATCAATCAATCATTTAATAAATAAATAAATAAATAAATTAATCAATAAATCAATCAATCAATCAATCAATCAATCAATCAATGAATCCATCAATCAATCAATTAATCCATCAATCAATTAAATAATTAATTAATCAATCAATCAATCAGTCAATCATTTAATTCATCAATCAATCAATCGATAGATCAATCAATCAATTAATCAATCAATCAATCAATCAATCAATCAAATAATCAATTAATCCAATAATCAATCAATTAATCAATAAATCAGCTAATCAATTAATCAATCAATCAATCAATCAGTTAATCAATTAATCAATCAATCAATCAATCAATCAATCCATCCATCAATCAATAAATCAATCCATCCATCAATCAATCAATCCATCAATTAATCAATTAATCAATTAATCAGTCAGTCTATTAATCAATCAATCAATAAATCAATCAATCAATCAATTCAATTTATAATTAACGCAAATAACGTTAACTCTGCAACCGCAGCAAGGAACTGCCCGCTTGGGAGCCGGGTCAGAGCCCAGTGAACGAGCTGGACCTTTTCCTGACCTCGCTGCGCGAGAACCAGCTGTCCAGCATCCGCACCGCCGCCAGCCGACTCCGCGCTGAATGCACCTCGGTTGAAGAGGCTGTCAACGAGTTGGACTCGTTTCGCAGTCAGATCCGGGCTGTTGCTATTGAGGTGAGCTGGATGGTTGGGTAGCGACTTAAGTTATTTACGAAGTGATTTTTAAGTGGAAAGACTGTATCTGATGCAAACCCGTTAAAGATCTAAGTTTTTGTCGCTTTGTGGAAATATTGAATATAATGCTTCAGCAGTCACAATCCTATTTTACTGCTATTGCTACTTGCAGTAGAAAGTAACGTGAAATTTTCATAATATTATGAATAAGCATTTATAAACATTCACTGCCACTAACAGTAGTGTAGAAAATGTGTCAAATATATAATTAAACATTCTTTTAGAACAAGTACAGCCGATAAGAGGTTGTAGCCTAGTGGTTAGAGCGTCGGACTGACGACTTGAAGGTCGGGGGTTCGATTCCCGACTCCACTGGTACAATTTGTGTCCTTTAGCAAGACACTTAACTCTGCATTGCTTCAGTTCACCCAGCTGTTAAATGGGTACCAGCATCAGCTGGGGTAATTGAAGGTGGGTGTGGCGTCCCCCCAGTCCATGGACTGAAAAGCTGTACGCAGTCTTCAGAAGCGCTGCGCAATAGCTGCGGCTGTGCTGTTGGCTGCACATCTGGCCCGATTGGGACAGGTGTAATCAATTATTGTAATTATTATTATTATGACAGCCGATAAATTTAAAAGTATTGGAAAGACTATAAAATATACAAAAAACACTTTTCCAAGAAATAATAATCCTGAAAAACCGGTTCCCCATTCACTGACCCAACCGCAGCCTCAAAACTCATTTCCTGACGTGGTAATCTGGATGCTCTGCGCTGACAAGCGAATCGCCTACTATCGGATTCCGGCCTACGAGGTTCTCTACAGCAAGAACGATGATTTCAGGGGCAAGTTTTGCGGAAAAGTGCAGAATGTGTTCTTTAAGGTGAGCTGTTCTTTTCCTACTATTCCTTCCTTTTACACTTAATAAGATATTGTATTGCTTTGATCAATAAAATTATATCACTATTTTCAAAAATCAACAAAAATCATTCTGAATTTATAATTCATTGTCAGTTTATTGAAAAGGTAAGTGCACTGCTGTTGCTACATGTTTGGTTACCCAGTGAGTTTTTTTACTCCATGCATCTATGCTCGAAAAATGTTTGTTATTTTATTCCCGAATGTTTTTTATTTAATTTTTTACTTGTGGTTAGGTGGCATGATGGACTTAAAGATAATTTATTTTAAGGTTATGGTTCTTATTGTTCTCTTTAGGAAGTCTGATATTAGGCCGTAACCGAAGATCCATAATCAAACATTTTATACACAGTAAAACAGTTATATTCTTATCTTTCTTTTAAAAGAAATTTGAAAGAAATTAAATTTAATTTCCGATCTTAAAGGTGAAGTATAGCTACATGCATTTGTATACAACCCTCTCAATAACCTTATGTACATGTATCGTCATTCCTGCGTCCAACTCATAATGTAACAGACACCATATTAGTGACCCAATTACGTATATAAAACACCATTTTTTATTTTTATTTACACAAGTAAAAATAAGCGGCTAAAAGTCATCATTTATTTCCCTGTCCCCTTATCAACGCAACCCACATCGGGTGAATTCATCGTGAATTCCTTCCTCTCTCTCCCTTAATGTACGTGACCCCACCGGCTGAATTTATCGTACATCTTTTTTCTCTATCCCTTAATGTACAGAACCCCGACCGGCTGAATTCATTGTACATTTCTTCCTTTCTCTCCCTTAATGTACGCGACCCCACCTGCTGAATTTATCGTACATCCGTTTTCTCTATCCCTTCTTAATGTACACAACCCCGACCGGCTGAGTTCATTGTACATTCCTTCCTTTCTCTCCCTTTATGTACGCGACCCCAACTGCTGAAATTATCGTACATCTGTTTTCTCTATCCCTTAATGTACACACCGCCTACAGCCTTCTCTACCCCCAGTCTGTACATTAAACAGGCAACCGCATCCATATCCGAATTTTTAGCCGCCAAACGTGAAACAGAAAGATGAGAATCGCCTGGAGATTCCCGCCCTAGTCCGCCTAGCCGTCTGGCTTGGCTACGAGAAAGACGAAGCCGAATGGCACCGGATGCAGCGCGAGGGCAGCCTGTCCGTCCTCGCCGAGACCTACGAAAACGAATGGTACTTTGTGAAGTGGATGAAGAGCGGACCGGGTCGTCCCGCTTGGTCCGACGCTTCGGGTCGAGTTGAGATTCTCAAGGACAAGCTGACACCGCCTGAGGGCTGGAAATGGGACCGCGATTGGTACGTGAGCCCGGAGCTGAGCCTGTTTTACGACAAGGATGCTGGCCATTCCGAGTTCTTGGAGGATGTCTACGTGAATGAGACCAGGATGCCTGGATCCGCCTGGCAGGATGCTAAGGTTTGAATTTATGTACCAGTCATTCTATCTACCAAGCATGCTTTAGAGAATTTTTTATCAATAATTCTGTTTGATAAATCAAAGTGTCAATCAATCAGGAAGTTTCAATCAATCAGAAATTGTCAATCAGTCAGAAAATGTCAATCAATCAGAAATTGTCAATCAATCAGAAATCGTCAATCATTCAGGAAGTGTCAATCAGTCAGAAAGTGTCAATCAATCAGAAATCGTCAATCAGTCAGAAATTGTCAATCAGCCAGGAAGTGTCAATCATTCAGAAAGTTTCAAAAAATCTGAAAGTGTCAATCAGTCAGAAAGTGTCAATCAGCCAGGAAGTGTCAATCATTCAGAAAGTTTTAATCAGTCAGAAAGTGCCAATCAGTCAGAAGTGCCAATCAATAATTAATTGTCAATCAGTCAGAAAGTGTCAATCAGTCAGAAAGTGTCAAACAGTCAGAAAGTGGAAATCAATCTTTAAGCATCAATCTGTCAGAAAATGTCAATCAGTCATAAAGTGTCTATCTGGCAAGTGGGTTGAATGGGGTTTAAGTGCCTTGCTTAGGGGCAAAAATTGTCTCCCAATCCGTTTGCGGGTTGGATTCGAACTCTGGACCTTCAAGTCTTTAATGTGACGCTCTAAACTCTTCACTACCCGGGAATTGTAGCATTGCGATAATGCCTAAAAACATTCGTCAATCAATAAATCAATTCACCGATCTAACCTGTCAATCAACAGGTGAAATTCACCGATGTCAAAGGCGATCCCTGCGGCGACTTCGAGAGCATCAAACTGCCCGACGGCTGGCGTTGGAAAGACGACTGGACGGTAGACTTCAATCGGCCCTGCGACGAAGAAGGCTGGGAGTACACGGTGGAAGCCTCCATGGGCGGCTACGTGCCCGTGGAGAAAATGTTTCACATGTATCGGCGAAGGCGCTACATCCGGCCAAGGGTGCTGGTGGGAGATTCATCCCCAGTTAAGGAGATCAAGCAGCAGGTGAGCTGAGCGGCCTGAGCTGACGTTTTAGATTGGATTTAGAACTTCATCTGTAATTCTCATCGTATTTTGCTCTTTGATCGTATTTGTATTTTTATCCTCATCTTTTTGCTAATCTTAGGCTTTGGATAATCTCATTCTACTGGTCCTTTATTGGTTTAAGCCCTTGGATAATCTCACCAGTCTCACTTGTTGTTGCTGTTAGAGCCCTTGGATAATCTCACCATTGTTACTTGTTGTTGCTGTTAGCTCTTGGATAATCTCACCATTCTCACTTGTTGTTGCTGTTAGAGCCCTTGGATAATCTCACCATTCTCACTTGTTGTTGCTGTTAGCTCTTGGATAATCTCACCATTCTCACTTGTTGTTGCTGTTAGCCCTTGGATAATCTCACCATTCTTACTTGTTGTTGCTGTCAGCCCTTGGATAATCTCACCCTTCTCACTTGTTGTTGCTGTTAGAGCCCTTGGATAATCTCACCATTGTCACTTGCTGTTGCTGTTAGAGCCCTTGGATAATCTCACCATTCTCACTTGTTGTTGCTGTTAGCCCTTGGATAATCTCACCATTCTTACTTGTTGTTGCTGTCAGCCCTTGGATAATCTCACCCTTCTCACTTGTTGTTGCTGTTAGAGCCCTTGGATAATCTCACCATTGTCACTTGCTGTTGCTGTTAGAGCCCTTGGATAATCTCACCATTGTCACTTGCTGTTGCTGTTAGAGCCCTTGGATAATCTCACCATTGTCACTTGCTGTTGCTGTTAGAGCCCTTGGATAATCTCACCATTCTCACTTGCTGTTACTGTAGCTCTTGGATAATCTCACCATTCTCACTTGCTGTTACTGTAGCTCTTGGATAATCTCACCATTCTCACTTGCTTTTACTGTAGCTCTTGGATAATCTCACCATTCTCACTTGCTGTTACTGTAGCTCTTGGATAATCTCACCATTCTCACTTGCTGTTACTGTAGCTCTTGGATAATCTCATCATTCTCACCTACTTGAACCTTCGAGTTGCTGGATAATCTTTCCCAGCTTCCAAAGGCATCATCTTTACTGTCATTTTCAATCTCGAACGTCTACTAGCAGCTATAAAGCCAATCCCTACATCCAAACTACCCCCCTTCGCCCAGCCGGAGGAGCGCGCCGACCCCGACCAGTGCTGGGAGTACGCAATCGGATTCGGCCAGAAATTCCACGCCAACAAGCGGCCAGTTGATTTGGTCCGTCGCCGACGTTGGCACAGGAAAATGTTGCCAACTGTGCCGGGTGCGCCGTGCTTCTTCAACATGACCGAAGCGGCTAAGGACAATGTGAGAGAATAAAAGACTTTAGAGAGGAACGGAGATGTACAAACTCTCGAAAGAAAAAAATGTTTTTTTCATACAAACTTTTCTAAACGTTTCAGAAAGCTCTACTTGCCGCTCCAAGGATGGTGCTGCTGTTTGACAGTGAGTCAGTCAACCATGGAAAAATTTTCTGATGTGTCGAGCACTTGCTTAGCGATTACTAGCTCGTAATTGCGAGACAATAAAATGTGTTTTTAGGGCAATAAATTAATTTTAGCGGCGACTGGGAAAAATCAAAGTTGAAGGACACACTGTCAGCATCCAGGGCGCCACATCATCAGAATCCAGGGCCGCCCCACATTCAGAATCCAGGGGCGTCACATTCAGAATCCAGGGGTGCCACATCATCAGAATTCAGGGGCGCCACATCATCAGAATCCAGGGGCGCCACATCATCAGAATCCAGGGGCGCCACATCATCAGAATCCAGGGGCGCCACATCATCAGAATCCAGGGGCGCCACATCATCAGAATCCAGGGGCGCCACATCATCAGAATCCAGGGGCGCCACATCATCAGAATCCAGGGGCGCCACATCATCAGAATCCAGGGGCGCCACATCATCAGAATCCAGGGGCGCCACATCATCAGAAATCATTAAACCGACACCCTTTAGAACCGCGTCGCTGGCAGCTCCGTGCGTACGTGTTCCAAGCCCGCGACCTGCTGGCTGGAGATCAAACCGGTCTCTCCGATCCCTACGCTCGGGTCATCTTTCACAACCGGTCAGGCGTCACCGAGCGCATCGACAAGACCCTCTGCCCGACCTGGGACCAGACCCTGATATTCGACCGAATCGAAGTGTTCACCGATCCGCAAAGTCTGGCTGACAATCCGCCTCCGGTTGTCGTCGAGATATTCGACTACGATCAGCTTGGCGAAGACGAATTCCTTGGCAGAGCCATCGTGCAGCCGATGGTCAAGCTGAGCGGATCCGACAAGCGCCGGCCAGTACTTCAGTGGCACCCGATTTTGAAAGGTAGGCAATGCGTAGCGATTTCATGCCATACTTTAAAACTCGAGGTTAATAGTTTGCCGTGCCCTCTTGTCAGTTTCGCATGATGCTTCAGGGGTTCATAATGCTCCAAGTTGATATGATGCTTCAGGTGTGTGCATGATGCTTCAGGGGTTCATAATGCTCCAAGTTGATATGATGCCTCAGGTGTGTGCATGATGCTTCAGGGGTTCACAATGCTCCAAATTGATATGATGCTTCAGGGGTTCACAATGCTCCAAATTGATATGATGCTTCAGGGGTTCATAATGCTCCAAATTGATTTGATGCTTCAGGGGTTCATAATGCTCCAAATTGATTTGATGCTTCAGGGGTTCACAATGCTCCAAATTGATTTGATGCTTCAGGGGTTCACAATGCTCCAAATTGATATGATGCTTCAGGGGTTCACAATGCTCCAAATTGATATGATGCTTCAGGGGTTCATAATGCTCCAAATTGATTTGATGCTTCAGGGGTTCATAATGCTCCAAATTGATATGATGCTTCAGGGGTTCATAATGCTCCAAATTGATATGATGCTTCAGGGGTTCATAATGCTCCAAATTGATTTGATGCTTCAGGGGTTCATAATGCTCCAAATTGATTTGATGCTTCAGGGGTTCACAATGCTCCAAATTGATTTGATGCTTCAGGGGTTCACAATGCTCCAAATTGATATGATGCTTCAGGGGTTCACAATGCTCCAAATTGATTTGATGCTTCAGGGGTTCACAATGCTCCAAATTGATATGATGCTTCAGGTGTGTGCATGATGCTTCAGGGGTTCATAATGCTTCAAATTGATATGATGCTTCAGGTGTGTGCATGATTCTTCAGGTGTGTGCATGATGCTTCAGGGGTTCATAATGCTCCAAATTGATATGATGCCTCAGGTGTGGGCATGATTCTTCAGGGGTTAATAATGCTCCAAATTGATATGATGCCTCAGGTGTGGGCATGATTCTTCAGGGGTTAATAATGCTTCAAATTGATATGATGCTTCAGGTGTGCGCATGATGCTTCAGGGGCTCATAATGCTCCAAATTGATATGATGCTTCAGGGGTTCATAATGCTCCAAATTTATATGATGCTTCAGGGGTTCATAATGCTCCAAATTGATATGATGCTTCAGGGGTTCATAATGCTCCAAATTGATATGATGCTTCAGGTGTGTGCATGATTCTTCAGCGGTTCATAATGCTCCAAATTTATATGATGCTTCAGATGGGTGCGTGATGCTTCAGGTGTGTGCATGATGCTTCAGGTGTGTGCATGATGCTTCAGGTGTGTGCCTGATGCTTCAGGGGTTCAAAATGCTCCAAATTGATATTATGCTTCAGGTGTGTGCTGATGCTTCAGGGATTCAAACTGCTTCAAATTGATATGATGCTTCAGGTGTGTGCATGATGCTTCAGGTGTGTGCATGATGCTTCAGGGGTTTATAATGCTCCAAATTGATATGATGCTTCAGGTGTGTGCATGATGCTTCAGGTGTGTGCATGATGCTTCAGGGGTTCATAATGCTTCAAATTGATATGATGCTTCAGGTGTGTGCATGATGCTTCAGAGGTTCATATTGCTCCAAATTGATATGATGCTTCAGGTGTGTGCATGATGCTTTAGAGGTTCATAATGCTTCAAATTGATATGATGCTTCAGGTGTGTGCATGATACTTCAGGGGTTCATAATGCTCCAAATTGATATGATGCTTCAGGTGTGTGCATGATGCTTCTGGGGTTCATAATGCTTCAAATTGATATGGTGCTTCAGGTTTGTGCATGATGCATCAGGAGTTAATAATGCTCCAAATTGATATGATGCTTCAGGTGTGTGCATGATGCTTCAGGGGTTAATAGTGCTCAAAGTTTATATGATGCCTCAGGTGTGGGCAGGATGCTTTAGGGGTTAATAATGCTCGAGTACATTTCGTACTCTTCGATACGCCTATTTTTCTTGAGAATATTGATGTAGAAACTATACATGAGCTGCATTGCTTAACAATCAAGTTTTCTTGCATACAGATTCGCCTATCACCCCGCAGGCACCAAAGAGGGCGGCGAACTGCTAGCAGCCTTCGAGCTCTTCCTGCTCACCGGCGGCGACCCGCTGCCGCCTACGCCTTCGAAACGCGGCGCCGATATCTTCGTTGTGCCCGACGGCGTCAAGCCGGTACTGCAGCGCACCGGCATCGAGATCCTGTCCTGGGGCGTCCGCAACATGCAGACCTTCCAGCTCATGTCCGTCACCTCGCCGAGCGTTGAATTCGAAATTGGCGGCCACCTGGCAACCACTGACGTGATCGCCAACACGAAAAGGAATCCAAACTTTCAACAGACCCTGCTGTTCATGGACGTCATGCTGCCGAAGGAGACGCTCTATCTGCCGCCGATGAATATCCGGGTCCGGGATCACCGCCAGTTCGGCAGGAAGCCCATGGTCGGCCTACACGTGATCAAGTGCTTGGACGAATATCGGACCGAGCCCATTAGCCAGGAGTACGACGCGTTCGCTAATTTTCCGGGTGAGTTTTCTGCACTTTTATGCTTGTAGTGAAAAAATTTGTGCCATTTTGTTTGGCTTTTGATTTGCGGCTGCTACCGTCCCCTGCCCTTTGATGTGCCGCTTCTCCTGTCCTTTGATGTGCTGCTTCTCCGGTCCTTTTATTTGCCGCTTCTCATGTCCTTTGATGTGCCGCTGCTACCGCTTCTCCTGTCTTTTGATGTGCCGCTTCTCCTGTCCTTTGATGTGCCGCTTCTACCGCTTCTCCAGTCCTTTGATGTGCCGCTGCTACAGCTTCTCTTGTCCTTTGATGTCCCGCTGCTACCCTTTCTCCTGTCCTTTGATGTGCCGCTGCTACCGCTTCTCCTGTCCTTTGATGTGCCGCTGATACCGCTTCTCCTGTCCTTTGATGTGCCGCTGATACCGCTTCTCCTGTCCTTTGATGTGCCGCTGATACCGCTTCTCCTGTCCTTTAATGTGCCGCTGATACCGCTTCTCCTGTCCTTTGATGTGCCGCTGATACCGCTTCTCCTGTCCTTTGATGTGCCGCTGATACCGCTTCTCCTGTCCTTTGATGTGCCGCTGCTACCGCTTCTCCTGTCCTTTGATGTGCCGCTGATACCGCTTCTCCTGTCCTTTGATGTGCCGCTGATACCGCTTCTCCTGTCCTTTGATGTGCCGCTGCTACCGCTTCTCCTGTCTTTTGATGTGCCGCTGCTACCGCTTCTCCTGTCCTTTGATGTGCCACTGATACCGCTTCTCCTGTCCTTTAATGTGCCGCTGATACCGCTTCTCCTGTCCTTTGATGTGCCGCTGATACCGCTTCTCCTGTCCTTTAATGTGCCGCTGATACCGCTTCTCCTGTCCTTTGATGTGCCGCTGATACCGCTTCTCCTGTCCTTTAATGTGCCGCTTATCCTGTCCTTTGATGTTCCGCTGTAATTAGCTATTAGCTAGTCATTTAAGTTGCCCCTGCTATCCTTTTTACCTTTGATGAATCGCTGCTAAATTGATTATAGTAATTATACAAATATAATAATCGTTTATTTTCAGCTCTGCTAAACGCGCACTCAGCCCAGCGACCTGTGGGCAGTGCGCCTCGAGGCGACACCGTTGTAGAAGTGAACATGCGAACCAAGGTAGGCCAAAAGATTTTGGTATCGATTTTTTGGCTGGTTGCCTTTTGTGAGATTGTTTAGCTTACGATTGCTAGCTCGTACCTTGTCATATTTAACTGCCACCATTTTCTGCTTCTTTTTCTAAAAAAAAGCAACTTCAGCCAGCCACAAGATTAGCCGTCATACGTTCAGCTCTGAGCCGGTCAAATAATTCCATAAGTGATCGATCTGTAATTAATTGTATAATAGTAAAATTTGTATTTACACCCTTGGTTTGTGCACTCAATATTATATAGCTCGTATTATAGTTAGTATTTGTTGTTTTTTCTCTGTCATATCTTTTTGTCGTATCGTCAGTACATACTACATAGCTCGAATTAGGCTGAGTGTTGTACACTGCTTTTTGAGAGGCTCAGGGTATCTGCTCATGATTGATGGGAATAGGAATTATTGACTGCTCACTTGTTGTGTTGTGAAAGTATAACTAGCTATAGTTGCCTTGTCGTTTTCAGGGTGGTTAAAAACCTTATAGGGCTGTTCTAACCCTAAAGGAAAGAAAGACGAATAGAGAAAAATTACTAAATTGCTTGCCATTGCGGCTCTTGTGCCCTGCAAAAAGGGTGCACCAGTTTATGTAATAGAGTACCAGCGCTAGTATAGGGTAAATGTAAAACTTGCCCTAGTAAATTTTTTGCACCAATACTATAAGGAGTGGGCATCTGTGGTACGACGGCCTCTCCTCTGCGCCGAGCGCCTCCTTATAATTCCTGAAATTGACTGGCTCCGTTAGGCGGGATACTGGGGAGGGGCGCGGGAGCTCTGTAGCTCCGCGCTCGTGACATTATACACTAAGCGCCAAAAAACGGATACCCCTTTTGCGAAAGCAGCAGCGCTAAAATTTTTCAACCTCATTGACATATGACTCACAAAGTAAGGCGAGGAGGAAACGAAGGAGAAGTGAAAATCATCAGGGCCAGTCACCCCATCACCCCCAACCCCATCCACCAAAAGCCAGCGCGCACTTGAATTGAAGTTTATAATTTAAGACAGGGCAAGAGGGTATCCGTTTTTTTTGGAGCACAGTGTATTGATTTGCCGCCCTTTCACGCACAGTAGTTCACATAAAATGTGCATAGTTTTTCTCGCTCATTTTCATGCCCAGTCCGGTGTCGACCTCTCGGTTCGCCTGGCTTCTCTCTCTCTCTCTCTTGGTTCCTCCCGTTCATTCAGCCGTTACTCACTCCGTGAGCAGCCGTGCGCAGCCACTGTGTTCCCCTGCTCACCTGGCTCCCCTCTCTCTCTCTCGGCCGGTTTCTGTCAGCCGGGTCATCGATGAATCACTTGGGTCAGGTCGCGCCATCCGTCTCTGGAATTAGTATTGGCCTGTGCCTTTTCTCTTTTCTATGCCCCTCTATGCTTCTTTCCTTTTCTGCTTATTTTGTCACTCATAAATACCCTTCATTTTCATGAGTAAGTCCAATTCTAAATCAATGACTTGACGCCGTCAATCAATACAGGCTGGTTGCTGGTTGAAATCCAGCTGTTAAAATTAAATTTCATTTGCTATTTTCAGTTTTTTATAAATATGTAGTGATGCACGGGGAACCTCCCCGGGCCCCGACTCTCCGGGAACGTGTACAGACCCTGGTGCCGCGTCACCTGACCGTGCCCGCGTACGACGCTGTGCTAGTCGAGGTTGGGAGGAGGGCGTACAACGCTCCGCTCCCCTAAAGCCTAGGCCCAGCAGCCCTACAGGAGGAAAGAACGCAAGACTCACCAGAGTCTTACGCAATTTATTGGGAATGGGGGTGGTGAGCTGAGCCAGGGACTTCTATAAGCAGCAGTCTGGGACTGGAAACGAAAAAAATACGCTCCCAAATTTTTCCCTTATTGTGGCAAGGCATTTTGACCCGATCGTTTTCGAGCAAGGGAAGACAGGAGAAAGTGGGGTCTGTCATAAGGGAGCAGGGGATAGAGCAGAAACGCGATTCATAGAGCAGAGAAGCAGAAGCAAGCGAGTTAAATGTGCAGGCTTGAAAAGGCCCCTTCACATCAATATGTGACTTACTTTGGTTTTTATAATTGAAGTGTACAGAGCGACAATGTACAATTTTAGAATTAGTCACCGTCTTGCCACGAGTTTTTTCAGTTTCTCGGCCAAACGTTCAGGAGTAAGGAAGAATATAAAAAGCCTTGCACAGTGCTGGCTGCCCAATTAAATCCCGAATTCAAACACAAATTTCTTTAGCAAGTGACCATTTCCTGTGAAAATTCTAATGGTGAACGCAAAAATCAGAATTAAACTTTCGGATGCCCTGCAGTTTGAGTAATGTCAATTGGGCTTTTACAGCTCCCCTGTGAAGGACGCTGCTCTTTTAGGGAATTGGAAGCAAGCTAAGGACGTCAAGCTGACGATTCACTCCAAGATTTGTTTGCTTCACTTTCATCCCGATGACTTCAGCCAAGACCCTGTTCTATCGTCGCTTGATTGAAAGCCGAGCTTTCTACAGGAGTTCGCTGACTTCCTCGACAGCTGGGGCCCTGGCCTGCCTAAAAAGGCCTTCTTTGCCTGTCGCGTGACTTGTGGCGCTCTGGCTTATTGTGCAAGACACTTGCTGGACCACGAAGGCCTCTCCTAAGTGCTTCTTGGACGATCCAGCCGGACTGCATCGAGTGTCGATTCGGCTGGCTGCGCCAGATGTTCGGAGCAAATTTCTGTATTTTGGCACGGTAATTAAGGCGATCAGGAGGAAAATTGCTGCCGCCAGTCTGCTGAAGACAGGGCCATCGAGATTCCTTGAGATTCTGGCTCCATCTAGGAGTCCGTGAGCATGCTGGCTGCCCTTGCCCAGATCATAACGGAAATATTTCATCGGTTTATTAACCGAAAATGCGAGTCCTGCTAAGAGCTGCATCTGGAACAGGTAGAAGTGCCACCGTTTTTAGGCTGACGGGATACCTGCAGCACCTTCCTTGCAATGCAGCAGCAGCAGCGGGTAGTTTGCGGACTCGTGGATGAGATGGTCGACGAGGAGGTAGTCCTTCATGCAGCTTGTAACTTGCACGCACGGCCACGATGTGCAGTCAGGCCTGGTCAGGGCTTTCTCCGACTGCATGATCAAGAACCTGGCCAAGAAGCTCTCCAGTCGAGATAGTGGAACGAAGCGAAAGATCAGCAAACTTTCAAGCCTTTCCACCACAATTTGATTGCTTTAACTATTATTTAACTTGATTTTAACTCCTGTACAATCAATTTCCTAAAATATGCAAATTTAGAGTTTGTAAATAAAGTCACAAGAAGCAGACCTTTAAAAAGGTTTTACAGTTAACAATCCAGTATGTAGACCAATATTTTCTCATCCTACGGTCCATATTCTTCAATTAATCGCAGCAATAAATCTATTCGAATCTTTATGCATTCATTTGTGGTCTATATCTGTCGCTAACACTCTCAACTGATAGATTTCTTGTCTGTTTCTTATGACACTAGCTGGGAAATGTTGCCACAATAAGGTAAATGCGGATTGGCAGAAGTCCCTGGCCCTGTCTGGGAGGATGCGTCACCCGTCTTGCGAGCTTGCATTGGCTGACTTGACTAACCCCCCGTGGGAGAATGGAGTCTGGGGAAGACTCATCGCGCTGGCCTGTATAAGACTCTGTCTCGCGCATCGAGCCCTCACCTTTTTAGTTTTCTGAAAAATATACACGATCAAGCCGTTTGTGTGGCAGACCGAAATAGTCAAGTTTATCTATGCGGTACGGATTTTGGAAAGATCAAGAGTGGCCTAATCCACCATTCAGAGGCAACCAAAAGGCCCAAAATGACGTCAATGTTATTCAAAATTGTATTCTTGACCTGGCAGATACGGCGAATTTTACCGAAACTATCCGAGGTTTGAGAGCCCAGTTAAATCTTGAGGCCAAACACTATTCTGATCAAGATTATTGGCGCTTTAACATCAACTCTGACTACATGATGCTTCTGAGGCAAGTCCACTTAAGCGATGGGACGCCCTATGTGTGCTTGAAGATCTGCAAGCGCACGCATGAAAGGGCACCGACAAAAATGGTTTTAGACGATTTCGTGAGTCAATCTGAAGTGTTAGAACGAGGCCAAGGTGGAGTGCCTAGGAAAAGGAGTCAATCGCAAGAGGATAAGAGGAACAATCGGATGAGAAGATTCTAGACAATTTTCCAGAATTACATGCTAACTTTGCTGCACGCAAGAGAAATCCTTATCGCAAGTGTCGTTACGAATCGGAAATGAACCAGAAGAAAAAAAAGTGAATTCATCTTTTCTCTTGACTCTTTAAGCTATTGTGTCTTACTTTCTTTTTGCTTATTTGGCTACTTTTTTCATCTCTTGTTTTATCTCGAAAGCAATAGACGTTTATGAATCAACTGCGATGAGTAAATTGTATACTTACTTTAGTAGTTTTTTAATTAAAATCCCCGACTTTTTCTCTTGCTATAGACATTTCCCATATTTCTGGAAACGATTAATTGTAATACGCTTGTATAGCTAACGTTTCTTTGCTTTAAAATATTAATTTTTTATTACAATTCGCTACAAAAAGCAGTAAATTTTTAATTTCTAAATTATTTCTTTTAAGTTTCAGTAATTCAAGCTCATTTGACAAAAAAATCCTCGAGATTAATTTTCGATAAAAATACTTACTGAAATACTAAATTTCCACGAAATTAGCTCTGCTTGATTAGCGTTTAATGCATCAATAACTACTAATAATAATCTGCAGGAGGGCTGCAGGCACTCAGAATGCACTAAGCTACATACTGAAGCTGATTGCTGACTACTGAAGCGCGTGCAGTCACACTAAATACCGTACGCAGGCGGCATATAGACACACACACACACACACACACACACGGCTTTACTGTACCAGTAGCTTTGTTAATTTTAATGTTGATTATTTCATTTATTTTATTTTGCTACAGGTAAATGCTTCCATCTTTGAGTTTTCTTTTTTTGGTCAGCAAAACCTTAAAATTTCTGACCTTGGTGCCGAGTTGATGGGACAGAAATTTATCACTACTCTTTGACACGTCAGATCGACGTCTCTCAAATCGACGAAGACATCGACTGGTGGTCTAAGTACTACGCCTCCACGGGCGACCTGGACAAATGCCGCAAATACATCGACATGGGCTACGACACCATGAAGCTGTACAGCACAACCCTGGAGGCCGCCGAGTTTTTCAACGGTTTCAGCGACTTCTGCGACACGTTCGGCTTCGTCCGCGGTAAAAATCTGGACGACGACGAGGGCAACATTGTCGGCGAGTTCAAAGGCTCGTTTCGAATCTACCCGCTGCCGGAGGATCTCGACGCTCCCCTGCCGTTGCGTCAGCTCGGCAAAGGTCGCGTGGACTCCAACCCGGTTGACTGCACAGTCCGACTGTACGTCATCAAGTCGTTTGATCTGCAGCCGAATGATCCCAGCGGGCTGGCAGATCCCTACGTGGAGATTGAGCTGGGCAAGCGCAAGATGAGCAGCAAGGACAAGTACTTGCCTAACACGCTCAACCCCGTATTTGGCCAGTAAGACTTCCTACATTACTGATTGTACTTTACCTAATTACCTGATTACCTAAGCTGTCAAGGCACCAAATTTACTTAAAACGGGGCGCCAAAGCTACTACAAAGAAGGGCGCCAAACCCACTACAAAGAAGGGCGCCAAACCCACTACAAAGAAGGGCGCCAAAGCTACTGGAAAGAACGGCGCCAAAGCTACTAGAAAGGGAGTGCATTTATAAAATCTAATTTAAAAGTAACCAAAATGGCAAAAATATTAAAATCCTAATTATTTACCTTCGGATTTCACAAAACATTCCCTTCAATCTCCCACCTACACAACACCGCAGAATTTTCGAAATCAAGTGCATCCTACCCATCGACAAAGACCTGTACATCCGCGTCAAAGACTACGACTTCTTAGGCTCGGATGACGTCATTGGTGAGACGGTGATCGACTTGGAGAACCGCTTCCTCAGCAAGTACAACGCCCGCGTTGGGCTGCCCCAGTCCTACTACACCGAGGGCCCAAATCAGTGGCGCGACGTTCGCAAACCCAAAGAAATTCTGGCCGACTTTTGTGCCAAAAATTTCCTACCGGAACCGATGTTTGAAGGCACCGACTGTCTGCGGCTGGGCACAAAGACCTTCTATTTGGATACGTTCGAGCCTACCAGAAAGACAAATCCCCACTACGGTCCAGAGGACGAGCGTCTGGCTCTCCACGTGCTCAACTGTCCTGCCGCTGGTGAAGGAGCACGTGGAGACCCGACCGCTCTACTCGCCGCTGCAACCAGGGCATCGAGCAGGGCAAGCTGCAGTGCTGGGTGGACATATTCCCGACCGTCGAGGGCCCGCTGCCGCCCCCTACCGACGTTCGACCTCGCGAGCCAAAGAAATACGAGCTGCGCGTGATTGTGTGGAATACCAAGGATGTCATTCTGGAGGAGACGTCCATCACTGGCGAGGCTATGTCGGACATTTATGTCCGGGTTAGTTAGGGATTCTTTTTTCTAGATGTTAAATTAGCTAAACACCAGAAGAATATCATAGAGAGACAAACAGACATCAGACCGACAGACAGACAGACAGACAGACAGACAGACAGACAGACAGACAGACAGACACACAGACACACAGACACACTGACAGAGAGACAGACAGACAGACAGACAGACAGATAGACGGACAGGCAGACAGACAGACAGACAGACAGTCAAACAAACAGACAGACAGACACAGACACACAGACACACAGACACAATGACAGACAGACACCTCCAGTATGTTCGCCATCGCTGATTAACACCTGCCCCTTTCACGCGAACGCGCAGGGCTGGCTGGCGGGCCTTGACGAGAAGCAGGAGACGGACGTGCACTATCGCAGCCTTGACGGTGTCGGCAACTTCAATTGGCGCTTCAAGTTTCCCATAGATTACCTCCCGGCCGAGAACGTGATGGTGGTGAAGAAGAAGGAGCATTTCTGGTCCCTGGACGCCACCGAGCAGTGCGTGCCACCGAATCTGGTCGTGCAGATCTGGGACAACGACAAATTCTCCGCCGACGACTTCCTCGGCACGCTGGAGTTGAACTTGTCCAACATGCCGGCGCCGAAGAAGAAGTCGGCGCAGTGCAGCGTGGAACAGCTGCCCGCCTACGGCAAGAGCGTCAAGATGATCAACTTGTTCGAGTGCAAACGCGCCTACGGCTACTGGCCGTGCATCAACGACGAGAAACCCGAGGCCGAGAGATTGACGGTGAGATTCGGGTTGAGAAGTAGGTAGAGATCGGGTGAGAAGTAGGTAGAGATCGAGTTGAGAAGTAGGTAGAAATCGAGTTGAGAAGTAGGTAGAGATCGAGTTGAGAAGTAGGTAGAGATCGAGTTGAGAAGTAGGTAGAGATCGAGTTGAGAAGTAGGTAGAGATCGGGTGAGAAGTAGGTTGAGATCGGGTTGAGAAGTAGGTAGAGATCGGGTTGAGAAGTTGGTAGAGATCTGAGAAGTAGGTATTGATTAGGTGAGAAGAACTCGTAGCTAGATATCGGGTAAGAAGTAAATTAGAACTGTGAAAATGTATAGACGAGGAAGAACTTAAATTCACAATAACTTTTTAATCAGTTTAAAAGGAAGCTGATTTTTTACAATAGATCCTACTTAAAACGACCCACTTTTATCGTCCGCCATTGTCTACCTCCCTGGCAGGGCAAAGTTGAGATGGAGCTGGAGCTGTTGACGGCCGAGGAGGCCCAGCTTCGCCCAGCGGGATTCGGCCAGGACGAACCGAACGAAAATCCTCACCTGGACCCGCCTAAGTGAGTTTTTATTGTTTTATTTGTTAAAATTCTATGCGCACTACTATTCAATGTGGATGTGAGTAGCAACATAGATTTTTATTGCTAAATTTTTTAAGTGCCGAATCATTTTTCACAAGTTTTGCTAAAAAATTTACTATTTTTAATAAAAACCACATCCTCATCCTTAACTTCCCCAATCCCAAAAGGCGCCCAGAAACATCATTCCTCTGGTTCACCTCGCCCTGGAAGACTTTCAAACACATTGTGTGGCGAAACTACAAGTGGTACATCATCGGATCCATTCTGATTGTCATATTCGGCCTGCTGCTAGCTATGTTCATTTACGCTGTGCCTGTGAGTACCCCCTGGCAACTGGGTCAAGCAAATACAGACCCTTATTAAACAGTTTAACTCATTCATTGATTCTTCCTTTTTACTTTTCAGGGTCTCGCGGCGAGAAAAGTGATGGGAATTTAACACTGGGAATGCTTTGAGTGTTTCCACAGCCCAGAACTTGTTGAAAAAAAGAACAAATTTATCTTTATCTGGGCACGACTATTTTGATAGTTTATTTGTTATTTATCAATAAACACAGCGGTTAGTTTATATATTATCTTATATTGAATTCTATTAAGTATCTCTTTGCTTTATAACAAGTCGAACCTATAATAAATATTATTTTCTTTAATAGCACCATTCTAAAATATTTGCGACACTTTTTCTGCCTTTTTATAAAATTTTCTAAGATAGAAAGATAAATAGATGGATAGATTAGATAGATTGGAAGTACGTAGATTTTCTTGAACTTTTCTGTCTACCTTGCGTAAAAAATTTTTTTCCATAAGCGAGAGTTTTGAAATAAAGTTTTATGAATAATTTTGACTAATAAAATGCTTCCATTTTTTATAAATTTATATTTTTTGAGTTGTTAATCATTCACAGTATCTTTCATTCTGATTATAGTTCTTTTATATACGATTGCAGTATTCAAAACTATGTTTTATGAGCACTTTCGCTTGCCTTTTTCGTGCTTAGTATACGGTATTATGTGGTTAAGATTATTATAAAAACTTAGCGAGACAATGTCAGTCTTTTGTTTACCCAAATTTATAATAGTTGATTCGTTAATTGTGTTACAATGTGGAGCACTATTTAGTTACTCGTATTAATTAATTTTATAAGATGTACTAACTACAATCAATAATGTTTAATAATTTCTAAGTCCGTTTTGAAGACAATAATAGCAATGAAAGAATAGAAGCTTATGGGCAACTTTTTGGTTTCTGGCCCGCTTTTTTTCGACTGTATTGTTTCGTTTTTGTAGCCTAAAATCCGTAGCGTGTTTTATTCTTTTTTGGAACTTTTTTAACTTCATTTTGAAAGCAAGCCTTTTGCCTAGTGGATACTTAATTTTGTTGGAAGCCAGCTCCTTTCAGACTCACTCCTGAAGTCTTTTCAGACCCACTCCTGAAGTCCTTTCAGACCCACTCCTGAAGTCCTTTCAGACTTACTCTTGAAGTCCTTTCAGACTCACTCCTGAAGTCTTTTCAGACCCACTCCTGAAGTCTTTTCAAACCCACTCCTGAAGTCTTTTCAAACCCATTCCTGAAGTCCTTTCAGACTTACTCTTGAAGTCCTTTCAGACTCACTCCTGAAGTCCTTTCAGACCCACTCCTGAAGTCCTTTCAGACCCACTCCTGAAGTCCTTTCAGACTTACTCTTGAAGTCCTTTCAGACTCACTCCTGAAGTCCTTTTCAGACCCTACTCCTGAAGTCCTTTCAGACTTACTCTTGAAGTCCTTTCAGACTCACTCCTGAAGTCTTTTCAGACCCACTCCTGAAGTCTTTTCAAACCCATTCCTGAAGTCCTTTCAGACTTACTCTTGAAGTCCTTTCAGACTCACTCCTGAAGTCTTTTCAGACCCACTCCTGAAGTCTTTTCAAACCCACTCCTGAAGTCTTTTCAAACCCATTCCTGAAGTCCTTTCAGACTTACTCTTGAAGTCCTTTCAGACTCACTCCTGAAGTCTTTTCAGACCCACTCCTGAAGTCTTTTCAAACCCACTCCTGAAGTCTTTTCAAACCCATTCCTGAAGTCCTTTCAGACTTACTCTTGAAGTCCTTTCAGACTCACTCCTGAAGTCTTTTCAGACCCACTCCTGAAGTCCTTTCAGACTCACTCCTGAAGTCCTTTCAGACCCACTCCTGAAGTCCTTTCAAACCCATTCCTGAAGTCCTTTCAAACCCATTCCTGAAGTCTTTTCAGACCCACTCCTGAAGTCCTTTCAAACACATTCCTGAAGTCCTTTCAGACTTACTCTTGAAGTCCTTTCAGACTCACTCCTGAAGTCTTTTCAGACCCACTCCTGAAATCCTTTCAGACTCACTCCTGAAGTCCTTTCAGACCCACTCCTGAAGTCCTTTCAAACCCATTCCTGAAGTCCTTTCAGACTCACTCCTGAAGTCTTTTCAGACCCACTCCTGAAGTCCTTTCAGACTTACTCACTCGTGACCTAAAGTCCTTTCAGACTCACTCTTGAAGTCCTTTCAGACTCACTCCTGAAGTCCTTTCAGACTTACTCTTGAAGTCCTTTCAGACTCACTCCTGAAGTCCTTTCAGACTCACTCCTGAAGTCTTTTCAGACCCACTCCTGAAGTCCTTTCAGACTTACTCACTCGTGACCTAAAGTCCTTTCAGACTCACTCTTGAAGTCCTTTCAGACTTACTCTTGAAGTCCTTTCAGACTTACTCTTGAAGTCCTTTCAGACTCACTCCTGAAGTCCTTTCAGACTTACTCTTGAAGTCCTTTCAGACTTACTCCTGAAGTCCTTTCAGACCCACTCCTGAAGTCCTTTCAGACTCACTCCTGAAGTCCTTTCATACTCACTCCTGAAGCCCTTTCAGACTCACTCCTGAAGTCCTTTCAGACTCACTCCTGAAGTCCTTTCAGACTTACTCACTCGTGACCTAAAGTCCTTTCAGACTCACTCCTGAAGTCCTTTCAGACTTACTCACTCGTGACCTAAAGTCCTTTCAGACTCACTAACCCCTGACCTAAAGTCCTTTCAAACTCACTCCTGAAGTCCTGTCAAACTTACTCCTGAAGTCCTGTCAAACTCACTCCTGAAGTCTCTTCAGACTCACTCCTGAAATCCTTCTAGACTCACTCCTGAAGTCTTTTCAGACCCACTCCTGAAGTCCTTTCAAACCCATTCCTGAAGTCCTTTCAGACTTACTCTTGAAGTCCTTTCAGACTCACTCCTGAAGTCCTTTCAGACTCACTCCTGAAGTCCTTTCAGACTTACTCTTGAAGTCCTTTCAGACTCACTCCTGAAGTCCTTTCAGACTTACTCTTGAAGTCCTTTCAGACTCACTCCTGAAGTCCTTTCAGACTCACTCCTGAAGTCCTTTCAGACTTACTCTTGAAGTCCTTTCAGACTCACTCCTGAAGTCCTTTCAGACTCACTCCTGAAGTCCTTTCAGACTTACTCACTCGAGACCTAAAGTCCTTTCAGACTCACTAACCCCTGACCTAAACTCACTCCTTTCAAACTCACTCCTGAAGTCCTGTCAAACTCACTCCTGAAGTCCTGTCAAACTCACTCCTGAAGTCCTTTCAGACTCACTAACCCCTGACCTAAAGTCCTTTCAAACTCACTCCTGAAGTCCTGTCAAACTCACTCCTGAAGTCCTTTCAGACTCACTCCTGAAGTCCTTTCTGACTTACTCCTGAAGTCCTTTCAGACTCACTTACTCCTGCATGAACTCCTTTGAGACTTACTCCTTTCTTCTATTCAATCGAATCAAGAACCCTTGAACTGAAAAGTCATAAAAAGAAACTGAAATTCATTTTCAATCCTAATTAAAACTACAATTTTTAAGAGGCAAATTAGTCAAGCGTAAGGACTTGCCATCTGGAAAAGGCAAATTAAGGATCTCTAATCAATCATGCAACGATTTTCGCCTCTTGCATTAGCTGCTCCTACGTTATCACTTGCGTTGACCTCAATAATTAAGACTTTAGTATTTAGTATTTAGTATTCCACTTTTAGGGCTAGCATCAAATTGAAAAATGACTAGCTATAATGTATAGCGCAAGCTTAGATGCGGAAATTAAAAGTCTACGATGCTGCGCAAGGCTGATTCCCTACTAACTCATCCGAATTATAAGAGATTGATGGGGCATTGGAAACTGCGGGCGCAACGAAACTGCTTGGCTAGTTGAGTTGCTTAGGGGGGTCACTGGACCGGTTATTGAGCTGCCATTCTGATCTAGGCCTCGTGGCGCAATGTGATGTGTTTGTCTGTTTACTCTGCTCTCGACTCAATCTCATTTAGCCGACTTAATTGCCATAGTTGGGTATTCTTTGAGGAGTTGGGGGCCATTAATTGGCTGCTAGCCATGCCCCTTCGGCTCATGCTGGCATTTAATAATAATATAATCAGCTAGATAAGTAAGTAAAGCGAGTGTAAGAGTAAGTAAATGGGTGAGTGGGTGAACGAGTAAATAAGTGAGAGGGTGAATAAAAGAGTGAGTAAGTGACTGAGTAAGTGAATGAGTGAGTGAATGAATGATTAAGTGAGTGAATGGAAGAGCGACTGAGTGACTGAGTGAGTAACTTGAGTGAGTGAATGGAAGAGTGAGTGAGTGAGTGAGTGAGTGAGTGAGTGACTGAGTGAGTGAATGGAAGAGTGAGTGAGTGAGTGAGTGAATGGAAGAGTGAGTGAGTGACTGAGTGAGTGGATGGAAGAGTGAGTGAGTGAGTAAGTAAATCAGTAATTGAATGCAAGAGTGAGTGAGTGAATGAAAAGGTTAATGACTAAGTGAGTGATTCGATGAGTGAATGAGTAAATGTATCAGAAATGCGCAAAATTGTTTCTGTCACAGGCAATTACTCTTAGAATGAAAATTCTCCCTACTTATCTGTCACCAGTTGAAGTTTTCATTCGTCTGTTTCAATCTGTCAGTTTCACCACTCTGTTAGCAGTGAAAATTTTCTAGCAAAAAGTCTAATTTGTAAATCCCAGTTGAAAATCTGCGCAGTAATCTTTGCAGTCAACGCCTTTACCTGAAGCTGGCAAATGCTTTTGGCACGCTTGCTAATTAAATTACAAACCACTATGCATCAGATCTGTTATATTAGATTTCTATATGTAAAATCCTGTCAAGGATGCCTGCCCAAAATCCATACAGGAAGGTTTTACTGACGCGGACACTCACTAAATTATAGATTTCCTACTATGGACATTTTTGTCTTCAAACCAATTTTTTTGTTTCTTTTTCTAGCTAGTTCAAATATTTGGCCCACACGAGAGTTCGAGCACGTACCGAGCTAGCTAGCTAGTTTTGGAAGTGGCTTGTATTAGGTAACTGGTTTGCAAACAGATAGTTTCAGCAAGCTGCCATGCTATCCATGCTGAAGGTTTCTCGTGTGTTTATTGACATCTATTTTTACCTCTACGCCAGGGTGAGAGAATTGGGCCTTGCTTTGTGTCAATAGGCAGATCCTTGATTAGCTAGCTATTTTTAGAACACGGGTTTGGGTTCCTTGAATTTCTTTTAGTGATGAAAAAATATTCGTTTCATTTTAGAGGAAAAATGCGTCTTGTTAGCGCGATTTGAGATCTAGAAGATTGGTCGCTGAGAATCATGTGAAAATAGGCTTGATAAATTCGATCAAATTAGAATCTCCTCTTCAGACTCTCAGTCTTTCATTAGAATATCATGTAAGACTCTCGCTCTCCGTTAGAATCTCCCAATAGACTCTCGCTTCCATTATAATCTCCCAATAGACTCTCGCTTCCATTAGAATCTCTCATTAGACTCTCGCAAACCATTAGAATCTCCCATTAGTCTCGCTTTCATTAGAATCTCCCATTAGACTCTCGCTAAGCATTAGAATCTCCCATTAGACTCTCGCTAAGCATTAGAATCTCCCATTAGTCTCGCTTTCATTAGAATCTCCCATTAGACTCTCGCAAACCATTAGAATCTCCCATTAGACTCTCGCTTCCATTAGAATCTCCCATTAGACTCTCGCTTCCATTAGAATCTCTCATTAGACTCTCGCTTCCATTAGAATCTCCCATTAGACTCTCGCTTCCATTAGAATCTCTCATTAGACTCTCGCTTCCATTAGAATCTCTCATTAGACTCTCGCTTCCATTAGAATCTCCCATTAGACTCTCGCTTCCATTAGAATCTCCCAATAGACTCTCGCTTCCATTAGAATCTCCCAATAGACTCTCGCTTCCATTAGAATCTCCCATTAGACTCTCGCTTCCATTAGAATCTCTCATTAGACTCTCGCTTCCATTAGAATCTCTCATTAGACTCTCGCTTCCATTAGAATCTCCCATTAGACTCTCGCTTCCATTAGAATCTCCCAATAGACTCTCGCTTCCATTAGAATCTCCCAATAGACTCTCGCTTCCATTAGAATCTCCCAATAGACTCTCGCTTCCATTAGAATCTCCCAATAGACTCTCGCTTCCATTAGAATCTCCCATTAGACTCTCGCTTCCATTAGAATCTCCCAATAGACTCTCGCTTCCATTAGAATCTCCCAATAGACTCTCGCTTCCATTAGAATCTCCCATTAGACTCTCGCTTCCATTAGAATCTCTCATTAGACTCTCGCTTCAATTAGAATCTCCCATTAGACTCTCGCTTCCATTAGAATCTCCCAATAGACTCTCGCTTCCATTAGAATCTCCCATTAGACTCTCGCAAACCATTAGAATCTCCCATTAGACTCTCGCTTCAATTAGAATCTCTCATTAAAATATCCCAGTAACAAACTTACTCTGAAAAAAATCCCCTGTATTACCAAACACATCCAATATCCCGTATCCTTTCCAAATATAAAAGTACGAACAAAATTTCTTTACTTAATTTGTTTATCGTTTAAGTTCGCCAGGCCAGTAGTTTAATGCAAATCAATTAGCCTTTTACAATGCGGTTTATAGTTTTTTGATAGCTTAGAATAAATTCCAGACTAAAAAAGCGCTCATTTATTGCTGGCTGTAATTCACTGCTCTTAGGTTTACACAGCTCTTACTCTTGTGCGCTTGTGCTTTCACAGCGATTGCTCCTGTTTATTCAAATATGCCCAAATTTCCTGAGTGGATTTTGATTAAACAAGCTGAAACTCAATTAATTTGCTTGCCGATGCATCTGGCTTGGATTTTGCATTGGTTTTATTGCGGATAATGGAAACTGATCGGCATCCTTGGAAGGGGTCAGTTCATAGCCATTGCGGTCTTTCTGGCTAATTTATTGCTGTGTGGGATGCTCCGGTCATCGCTTCTGAGCGGCTGCTAACGAATTGCTGTCTGTCTGTCTGTCTGTCTGTCTGTCTGTCTGTCTGTCTGTCTGTCTGTCTGTCTGTCTGTCTGTCTGTCTATCTGTCTGTCTGTCTGTCCGTCTGCTTCTCCATGTCTCCACCCTCTGATTTAGTCATATTCGGCTCTCGTCTTGACTATCTGCAACTCTTCAGCTCTCTTTTAGTTTCTGATTTTTCCTGGCTTATCATTAGGGAAAGAAGTTGCTAAAAATTTTTAGAACTCGAATTTAATGACTTCCCTGACCTGGACAAGCCTGACTAGCTCCTCGACATGTCCAATCATTAGCAAAGCCCGCCCAATCCGTTTTTAAGTAGTTGACCAAGTGGAGATTTAAGAAATTTATTTTCGATATTTTTCGTCAAATCTTTCGTGCAATTCTTGCACGGGTGAAAATGTAGCATCACCTACCTTGAATCATGAACTAATCCGTTTAAGATAAGGTTGGTCCCTTACAAAGTTTGTTTTTCAATATTGAATAACTGCTGTTGCCCGTTAGACAATGTTAAAAGAATCCGGAAGGCGAAATGATTAGACTTGAGCGTAGACAGAAGTCATAAAAGGAAGCATACGAGTTCTCTTGTATTTGCCGTTAATAAAAAGAAGATCCTTAGGCTCTGGTTATTATGCCCCTTGAGCCCAACTGAACGGTTAGCGCTTTTGTCCATAGACAGAATCAACGCTCGTTTAAAACCACATACGCTGATACACAACAGACAAAAATTTGATTACAGGGTGATCGGTAAAAATCTGGACTTTTTTTGTACTTTAAAAAAGTCAACAATCAACATGTTTTATGGAGTGTCATTGAACAGGTATCAAAAACAATGTGTCTAAGGGTTGCTGCTTCAATGCCAAGTCGCGCTGACGCCCTCCGCCCGAGCACGGCGGATCAGCGACTTGACGTTGGCCATCATGGCCTGTACACTGCACAGGTCCATCTGGCGGAGGCAGTACCGAATGCGGTTCTCCAGCTGCTCCAGGTTGTCCGCTGTCCAATTGTGATGGTAGACCTTCTGCTTCAACATGCCCCAGAAATCCTCAATGGGCCTCAGCTGCGGGACATTTGGTGGATTGAGCTCCTTGCTCACGAAGTTGACACCTGTCTCTTGAAAGGCATCGATGACGTCATGGGCGTAATGGCAGCTCGCCAGGTCAGGCCAGAACAGGTAGTTGCCATCTGAGTGCCTCTCCTCGATGAATGGCAGGAGACGTTTGCGAATGCACTCGTTGGCGTAGATGACCTTGTTCATGGAGCTCCCGTGGCAGAAAAAGGCCTTGTACATGCCGTTCTTGCTGATGGCCAGCCAAACCAAGACCTTGTCCTCGAACTTCTTCGTGGGAGAAAACCGGACTTCATCTGGCGCGTCGCCCCGAGCTGTGGCGTAGTAGTACCTATTTCCAGGGATGACGCTGGACGACAGTGGGAAGTAGGACTCATCATCCATGATTATGTCCAAGCCGCCATCATCTCCAGCCAGCACAGCCCGGTAAAGTCGGTCAATCCGCACTCGCTGGCGCTCCGCCTGCTCAGCCGAGAAGAATGGCACTTTCTCCTTCTTGAAAGCACTCAGCCCCTGCTTCTTGAGGATCTCATTGACATACGATTGGCTGATGTCGAATTTGCTGGCGATTTCTCGCTGGGACAAGCCCCGCCTGGCGTCGTTGGCCATCCGCTTCATCAGGCTGTCATTGACCTTGGTCGCAGGTCGCCCGGATCCTTCCTTGCGCAGCACAGCTGCCTCACCAACCTCCGAGTAGCAATCCAGGATTCCATAAACAGTTGATCTTGGGATGCCAAGCTCAGCAAAATATCTCGCCACAGCGTTGTTGCTCTGCTCTGGGTGCTCAATCTTGTATTGTACAACCAGTTTCCGACGTTGTTCTTCACTTAGAGCCTGCATCTCTGTTGCAACGTAATAAACTGGGGCAGCTCACGTCTTTGGCAGAAGAGGACATCCCCAGTGTCACTTTCAAGCAAAGTTTTAAGTCTTTGCCCTCTGCGAATTTGTCTATGGTAGAAAATAGAAATGTCCAGATTTTTACCGATCACCCGTATCTTGTCAGAAAACATTCTGGCATACCAGGATTTGTTTGCGTTTTTCTAGCAATCAAATTTCCCAAAGTCAGTCCTCAAAAAACCTACTGCAAACTCGTGTTGCTGTTACCGAGTGAAAACACAGAGCTTGGCGTTTGTCCAACATCCAGTTGAACATGTTGATTGCCCCTCCCCTGGCACAGAAACTGTGCCACATCCTCCTGCCAGCTAAAAATACTCTCGGAGTTTGGGTAAAAAAAATTAATAAAAATATCCCCCGATAGTTTCTGTTCTCTGGCCTGATAAGAGAATGTTTGGTTTTGTTATAATCCTCATTGCATTGGAATGACTCACAGCAGGCTTGTGTGGGTGTTAGCTAGATCCCCATCACGCTGGGGTCTAAATTTGGCAATTTTTCCCGACAAGGAACTAGTTGGAGTAAAATCGAGATTCTCTAGAAAAAAATATCCTCTTTTTGAGACCGTTTCTTAGTGGATAGCAACTAAATTTTTGCGAATTTGATTGGCTGTCGGCTGGCCATGGTATTTCCCCCAGCTCAATCTCTTAATATATATAAGTAGCAGCTGCTCGGTGAGGAGTTTTATCCCCAAACCTGCAAGACTATTGCTGCATCTGTGCGATAAAAAGTATAGATTTCAACGAACTCTTGCATCAATAATGTCTTCAAAGGGAAAGTGAGTTCAAAATGACTTTTTATTTTTACTTACAGTCAGTCTTTTCAATTGAGGATTTGTTTTTTATAATATTCTTTAGAATTCTACCCTTCTAACACGATTGTTCCACCCTTCTACCCCAGATTCTTCAGAGAGTCTTCCGCCCCGTCTACCCCTGATTCTTCAGAGAGTCTTCCGCCCCCTCTACCCCCGATTCTTCAGGGAGTCTTCCGCCCCCCTCTTCTACCTCCGATTCTTCAGGGAGTCTTCCGCCCCCTCTTCTACCTCCGATTCTTCAGAGAGTCTTCCGCCCCCTCTTCTACCTCCGATTCTTCAGAGAGTCTTCCGCCCCCCTTCTACCCCCGATTCTTCAGAGAGTCTTCCGCCCCCTATCTTCCCCCGATTCTTCAGGGAGTCTTCCGCCCCCCTCTTCTACCTCCGATTCTTCAGGGAGTCTTCCGCCCCCTCTTCTACCTCCGATTCTTCAGAGAGTCTTCCGCCCCCCTTCTACCCCCGATTCTTCAGGGAGTCTTCCGCCCCCTATCTTCCCCCGATTCTTCAGGGAGTCTTCCGCCCCCCTTCTACCCCCGATTCTTCAGGGAGTCTTCCGCCCCCTCTTCTACCCCGATTCTTCAGAGAGTCTTCCGCCCCCTCCTCGCCCCCCTTCTACCCCCGATTCTTCAGGGAGTCTTCCGCCCCCTCTTCTACCTCCGATTCTTCAGAGAGTCTTCCGCCCCCCTTCTACCCCCGATTCTTCAGGGAGTCTTCCGCCCCCTCTTCTACCCCCGATTCTTCAGAGAGTCTTCCGCCCCCCTTCTACCCCCGATTCTTCAGAGAGTCTTCCGCCCCCCTTCTACCCCCGATTCTTCAGAGAGTCTTCCGCCCCCCTTCTACCCCCGATTCTTCAGAGAGTCTTCCGCCCCCCTTCTACCCCCGATTCTTCAGAGAGTCTTCCGCCCCCCTTCTACCCCCGATTCTTCAGAGAGTCTTCCGCCCCCCTTCTACCCCCGATTCTTCAGAGAGTCTTCCGCCCCCCTTCTACCCCCGATTCTTCAGAGAGTCTTCCGCCCCCTCTACCCCCGATTCTTCAGAAAGTTTCCGCCCCTTTACCCCTGATTCTTTATACAGTCTTCCCCCCTTCTACCCCCGATTCTTCAGAGAGTCTTCCGCCCCCCTTCTACCCCCGATTCTTCAGAGAGTCTTCCGCCCCCTCTACCCCCGATTCTTCAGAAAGTCTCCGCCCCTTTACCCCTGATTCTTTATACAGTCTTCCCCCCTTCTACCCCCGATTCTTCAGAGAGTCTTCCGCCCCCCTTCTACCCCCGATTCTTCAGAGAGTCTTCCGCCCCCTCTTCTACCTCCGATTCTTCAGAGAGTCTTCCGCCCCCCTTCTACCCCCGATTCTTCAGAGAGTCTTCCGCCCCTTTACCCCTGATTCTTTATACAGTCTTCCCCCCTTCTACCCCCGATTCTTCAGAGAGTCTTCTGCCCCTTCTACCTTCGAACCAAAAGACAATCAAATAATAGAAAAAAGTCGCCACCCACGCAGACCGATCTACCTGGCTCTCGTCCTGCTATCAATTATCGCCCTGCCATCGGCTTCCCTGCCCACCTATTCCGTGGGTGACGTCATCGAGCGTCGCGCGAGCTACTGGCCCGGGATGTGGCAGTTCGATCGAGGCGACAGTTCGGGCTACGGCGACTATTATTACTATGGCAACCAGCCGCGAGTTCGCCCGATCAAGAGGGGATATTTCTGGCCGGGGATGTGGCAGTTTGATCGCTACGAGGATGACAACCGGCCGGAGACGCCGTTCTCTAACAAGCGAGCGTACTTTTGGCCCGGCATGTGGCGCCACCAGCAGCGTCGCCCTAGCGCCGTCGCCAAGCGCTCCTACGGCTACGGATACTATAACGATCATCCGTATTGGCTGGGCAAAGCCTGCGGCGAGACTGGCGACTTGGAGGCCTGCGGCATTCTGAGCGGCTTGCACTATTACTACTGAGAACAGGTGTTGAACAGTTTGTGTGTCCGGCTATGACCTCCATTAGCGGGCAGTCACATTCAAAATATTTTATTTCTAGCTGTTCTTTATTCGTTTTATTGTCTGTCTATTATTAGGTTGCTAGGCATCTGCAGTGTAAGTTACTAACCAGTTTCTAATTGGTTTTTATGGACACAGTTGCGTCATTATTATAATTATCCTACTGTTGCTTCAATACGGTTACTAAGCAGTTGCTATGCGGCTGCTATGCGGTTGCTATGCAGTTGCTATGCCGTTGCTATCCAGTTGATATGCAGCTGCTATCCAGTTGCTATGCAGTTGCTATGCAGTTGCTATGCAGTTGCTATGCAGTTGCCATGGAGTTGCTATGCAGTTGCCATGGAGTTGCTATGCAGTTTCTATGTAGCTGCTATGCAGTTGCTATGCAGTTGTTATGCAGTTGCCATGGAGTTGCTATGCAGTTGCTATGCAGTTGCTAAGGTGTGTAGCTATTTCTGTGCTAGGTAGCCGCTACTTAAAAATTGCAGTCCATCGCGTTGCTAACTAATTTTGTTGCAGCGTATTCGTTGCTGCGTAGTTGCCATGTAAATTCTGGATAGCAACTACAACTAAAACAGTTGCTATGTTGATTTTGAATAGCAGTCACGTGTCGTTGTTGATATATGTAGTTGCTATGAAGTTGATCAACACATTCTAAAAAATGTTGCAAAACCATGTTGCCGTGTTGTTGCCATGGCGTAAATCACATGAATCAGATAAAACTACAGTTCCCAAACCACCTTTATCTCAGAACCTATTCGTATTGTCCTATCACGCAGCAGAAGTGCGCCTAGTTGCGCAATCAAAAAATAAGTTTATCCATTTTTTCAACATATTACTTTTTCTTTTACGCAGAAACAGAGACGAGCAGAAGCAACCAATTTTTTAAGGTCGAAGGGAGTGGGGCAGCAGTTTGTTAGGGGAGTGGGGCAGCAGATTGTTAGGGGAGTGGGGCTGCAGATTGTTAGGGGAGTGGGGCAGCAGATTGTTAAGAGAGTGGGGCAGCAGATTGTTAGGGGAGTGGGGCAGCAGATTGTTAGGGGAGTGGGGCAGCAGATTGTTAAGAGAGTGGGGCAGCAGATTGTTAGGGGAGTGGGGCTGCAGATTGTTAGGGGAGTGGGGCAGCAGATTGTTAAGAGAGTGGGGCAGCAGATTGTTAGGGGAGTGGGGCAGCAGATTGTTAGGGGAGTGGGGCAGCAGATTGTTAAGAGAGTGGGGCAGCAGATTGTTAGGGGGAGTGGGGCTGCAGATTGTTAGGGGGAGTGGGGCAGCAGATTGTTAGGGGGAGTGGGGCAGCAGATTGTTAAGGGAGTGGGGCAGCAGATTGTTAGGGGGAGTGGAGCTGCAGATTGTTAGGGGAGTGGGGCAGCAGATTGTTAGGGGAGTGGGGCTGCAGATTGTTAGGGGAGTGGGGCAGCAGATTGTTAGGGTAGTGGGGTGCAGATTGTTAGGGGAGTGGGGCTGCAGACTGTTAAGGGAGTGGGGCTGCAGATTGTTAGGGGAGTGGGGCAGCAGATTGTTAGGGTAGTGGGGCAGCAGATTGTTAGGGTAGTGGGGCAGCAGATTGTTAGGGTAGTGGGGTGCAGATATTTAGGGGAGTGGGGCTGCAGATTTTTAGGGAAGTGGGGCAGCAGATTGTTAGGGGAGTGGGGGGGGCTCCAGATTGATAGGGTAGTGGGGTGCAGATTGTTAGGGGAGTGGGGCTGCAGATTGTTAGGGAGTGGGGCAGCAGATTGTTAGGGAGTGGGGCAGCAGATTGTTAACGGAGCGATAAAGAATGCTATAATTGTATCACAATACTTTCAATCCTTTTCAATAAGAATTCAAAAGGGCAAACTTTTCGGAACACCTGAATAACTAATCGAGTCCGCAACGGGACACCTGCGCAGTGCTCATAAACAGAAATTTCACAACAATTTAAATTCGAGACGGGCTCACTTGAGAAATTTTTTTGCAGCTGGGGGCGTCTTCAATTCATATTGAAATGTCAAAAAAATTTCCTGACAACATGAAATAGTATTTCTAATGTACTATTTATTAGATATGAATATGACGGATATTAAAAGTGAATTTGAAATTGAATTGTTACAGAGAAAAGAGCAGAATTAGTTAAACAACAATTTCATAGAATTGGTCGGACGCATGTTCAATAAAAATTCCTATATCCGTTAGATAGTTCCCATTTTGGGATTTCACTATCGACCACTCCTTCCCCGTGAATATCAACCCCCCCCCCCAAGAAAGAATTCCAATCATAGAGAAGATTATTAAATCCTCAGAAACTAGTGAGCGATGGGAGCTCACGTCCCGCCAGCTTGACTATGGGAAGAATTCCCAGCGAAGCGGAGCTGCTTTATCCGCCCTGACTGACAGACTAATAATACGATAGGGAATTTCTGGCGGCCATCTGCTTTGAAATTCTATAAGCTCTGGAGCTCAAATTTCTGTCTTAGGAAGTTTCCGCGCACCCCCCTTAACTACTTTCCCATCCATCAACACTTTCCAATCGGGATAAAAAAAGCAATCAACAAGTTGCCTATTTTCGGACTCTTTAAATTCTGAATCCTTTATTATTTACTGACTATCGATAAAAAGAAATTTGACGGATACAATTCTAACTTTACGAAAAAAAAACTCTGATTAAACAAATCAAATAGAAAAATTAGATTGTCGCAAGATTCCTCTTTTTAATCATATAAATCTTTGTTTTGTACTATGCTTATAGGTCTAATAAATACAGTTTTAGAAATGCGCACATTTTACAAATGCGCACGGAGTTTAATTTAGTAGACTTTTGACCTCTATTGTCGCAACGCGTATATCACCTGCTGACAGACTGGCGTAGAAAAAAAAGCCAAAAATTATTTACGATGCAATCCGCATTGAGCGGGCGAACACCAGCAAATATCGCTTTAATGACTCGGAAAGAATAAGAAAGAATCCCCTCACAGCAGCATATAAACTGCGCAAAAAAATAAAATTAAGACTTGCCTTCGTCATAGATGCTTGCATCGCACAAATTGCTATATAAATATGAGTTCGTTGAGCTTTTGCAGCAAACTGAAATTTGCATCGCACCAGCATTGATAGCCAGGAGCAATCTACTCGTCATGGCGCAAGTTAATCCCAGCGACACGTCTAACATATCTGTGAGAAAAATTTTCTTTTAAAACATATTAGAACTTCGTAGACTGCTCTAACATTTCACATCCTTGTATTCTTGAATTATTCGTTTCTTCAGAAAGTAGCCGACTCTTCTAAAACCGAGAGCCCACACCAACGGAAAGCCATCCGATGCTTGATCGGTTTGGTCATTTCGGTCTTGTCGACGCTCCTCCTGGTCTTTGTCCTGCTTTACGCGCTGAACGCTCACCAGCCACCAACTTCTCACCACCCGCCTAGTGTCTGCACCAGCAAGGCCTGCATTAGTGCTAGCGCCCTGCTGCAGAGCCACATCGACTTCAATGCCGATCCGTGTCGAGATTTCTACGATTTCGCTTGCGGAGGCTTCCACAAGGATCACCCGTTCACGTCACGGACTGTCAACTCTTTGCTAAAAGAAAGCAACAATATTGAAGGAAATCTGTTTGAGCTGATGTATTATAAAAACTTGTCCAAACAGAGAGACGCCAACGAGGCTGAGCTGTTCCAAACCCTGCGATTTGTGTACGGGACTTGCATGCAGTGGCACGACTCGAGTGTGCTCAAATCGAAGAGACGCCAGATTCTACCGAGAAATTGGAAGCTGTCTAAGCCAGATCGTGACATAAAATCGCTAGTTGAGCCATTGATCGAATATTTAGAGAGCTTTACAGGCGTTGAGGACTTTGTGGCCAGGTTGGTGATGTCCGATACATCCGGACTGGTGCAGCTCTCCATTTCCAAGTCGAATTCTACAATCGAGGAGCCGCAAGGACGCGGTCAGCTCAGATTATATACGAGGGGTGTCCCAAAAGTCCGTGCACTTTCTTTATTTCAGCCGGTTCTGACAAACGAAAAATATTCAGACTGCAGCAGTTACAAAGACAATTATCTGCCCGTAAAAATGACTTGCTGTTTGTTCATTTATCTACTGTCATTCTCGAGATATTTCAATTTTAGTGTCCCACCCCCTGTACTACTTCTACAAAGTGCTGAAAGCAGAGTTTTCCAGCTTTATCGATCTGTTGAAAAATATGTCGAGCTTCAGTCATGTCAGATTGCATGAATTATGCACTTTGGGTAAAATTTCTTTACTCTGGATTGTCTATGGTGAAAATGACGTCCTTCGTTTGGCAGAGCCCACGTCATGAAAGGGCGAGCATCTGTGAGCACCTGGGTCTTCAAAGTTTTCGCTGAAGTTTTGCACTCTTTGCCAAGATGAGCTCAGTGCACAGCGTTGAGAGCCAACGCAGCCAGATTTTTGCACTGCAGGCTGGAATGCCAGTCGGATTGCTGACCATCTTCAAGAGAAACATGGAGACAATGGTCTTAAACTGAGCTGAGGGCCATTTATGGCTGGATTGAACGCTTCAAGAGTGGCCAGCTGACAGTCTCTGACCAGCCGCGCAGTGGGCGGCCGCAATCGCCTGCAAGCAAACTCCTTGGTGAACAAATTCAAGAATTGCTTGAAACTGATGCCAGACTGATATTCCGCGAGATCGCTGACATGCTCGGCAGCCCGAAGTCCACAGTTCATCACGCGATGACAGAGCAGATGGAGCTGTCAAAGATCTCGGCTCGCTGGGTGCCGCAAAACTTTGAAAACCCAGGTGCTCACAGATGCTCGCCCTTTCATGACGTGGGCTCTGCCAAACGAAGGACGTCATTTTCACCATAGACAATCCAGAGTAAAGAAATTTTACCCAAAGTGCATAATTCATGCAATCTGACATGACTGAAGCTCGACATATTTTTCAACAGATCGATAAAGCTGGAAAACTCTGCTTTCAGCACTTTGTAGAAGTAGTACAGGGGGTGGGACACTAAAATTGAAATATCTCGAGAATGACAGTAGATAAATGAACAAACAGCAAGTCATTTTTACGGGCAGATAATTGTCTTTGTAACTGCTGCAGTCTGAATATTTTTCGTTTGTCAGAACCGGCTGAAATAAAGAAAGTGCACGGACTTTTGGGACACCCCTCGTACCTGGATATATTTCGTAATCGTAAGTTGGAACGCAAATTTCTCAGTTATCGAACCCTTAATTGGTGAATTCAGTAAATTTGTGGGCCTAAATCTCACCAGCGACATGAACCAGCTGCAGCTAGCCATTAAGAAAATTTCGGATACAAGCAAAATTTATACCAAGGAACAAGCAACCGTGGAGCAATTGCGTGTTCTGACTGAAGAATATGCTGCCCATCAAAATTTTAACTGGACAGTGTTTTTGAAATCTCTGAGGAGTTATCTAGGAGCATTTGTAGTTTCTGAAGCAAACTTCATTGTTGACGACTATCCACTATTCAATTTTGTTATAGATAGATTGCGACCAGAACTGACGAACAAACAAGGTCCATTCTATGACTTTGTTCGTCTGGAGGCCCTCATGTCGGTGGTCAAGTACCTGCCTGACGACCCCTTTATTGAGCTGAAGCGGCTCTTCCTGCGAGATAAGTTCCTCATCAGTCCACATGAAGATCATCTTGGGTCAGATGTCTGCATGACCATGGCGTTGGAGTCCATGCCTCCTGTTGCTTACGAAATGTTCAGAAGCGCCTACTTGAATGACAGCTTCGACTCTGTCAAGGAAATGATTGGTCACATCAAGCAGGCCATGGGAGACAGCGTGGACGCCGAGTCCTGGATTCTTCAGCCGAGTAAGATGTCAATCAAGAGGAAGCTGGACGCAATTCGAAGCACAGTTTCTTATCCCCAGTTCAACTTGTCCGAGTTTTCCGAGGCATACTCAACTTTCGCAGCTCGAGTGAAACAGTGTAGGACTTTCGGTGAAGTAGTTTTGGCGTTTAAGGAAGCCAAGCTCGAAAATTCTATGTGGTTTGTGAAAACTAGCGAACCAACGTGGAAAGCAAACCAATTTTTTACTAATCCATTTCAAGTGAATACTCTTTACGCAGCAAACTCAATATTTATCTATCTGGGGATGCTACGCACGAAATTCTACGAGAAGGATCTACCGGACTACCTGCTTTATGGAGAAGTCGGCAGTGTCATTGGACACGAGTTAGGGCACGCTTTCGATGATATAAACCGATTTGATGGCGGTGGGAAAAGTACATTTGACTCTGTCACAGAGGAGCGCTACGCAAACAGGACTCTCTGTCTGACTCGTTCCTACGACGATCTGATAGAAACGCAAGTTGGAGGGTTCCTCCACCCAATGGGCTCTCAGACAGTTACTGACCACTTCGCGGATATTACGGGCACCAATGCTGCTTTTCGAGCTCACAAAGCCGCGCTCACCAGGAAGACCTGTTCAAATGCTGCCTGGACAACTGCTAGCTGGTCGCACACCTGACCAGCTGTTCTTCATTCAAGTTGCTCAGTACTATTGCAGCAAGGCAGAGAGACACGTTTTGAATATGCTCTTCCAAAGCGACACGCACTCTCCCCCAAGACCGAGAGTTAATGGATTAGCCATGCATTCGAATGACTTTGTCCGAGTTTTCAAATGCAAACCTGGAGATGCAATGTATTTGAGTGACAGGGAAAAGTGTCACTTTTGGTAATCAGATTTACTTTCTGGAGACGTTCAGTTAGGAATTTGTTGTATGAGCATGAATAAAACACGATTATTCTGTCGGAGCAAGATGCAATCTTCTTATTATCAACTATTTAATGGACTTTTCAATACAATATTTAAAAAAGTGTGTTTGTCTACTTTTAGTAGAAAGCGAAAAATTTAGCTTAAAGAAATGGATGTAAGAGAAATTCGAGTCAAAATGAATATTTAAAATCAATTTCCAAAACAAACAATCAAAGATACAAGATAGTTAATTGTTGTTAACAATTCACCTGGATATACGTGAGAATTCCGTAGTGATTCGGTGATTTATTATAATTGGTTGCGTAATTTACGTATACCAAGTATTGCGAGCGTGCTGACATCAACACTACTCGGACTTCTGGGTAAGTAAGTCGACTGGCCCACAGCTAACGTGGTGAGTCTAGCAGAATATCAAGTTTTAAAAATGGTAGGGAAATCAATAATAACTAATACAAATTACCTATATCAACTTGCCTTTAGCTAACGACAATTGCTAATCAATAAAAGTTATATATTAGGCTGCGATTATTGGTAACTTCGCAGTAAATAGCGCAGTTCCTTAGTCTTGATTACAGTGCGATGGACCATATGTCCTCCATTCAAATCAACTCATACCCGTAGCTTCTGATGTTAAAAATTGCATTCATTAAACAAGAAAGCCGATTTTTTACGCAAGAAAACTCCTGGGCGTTTTGCCATTACCAAAACTGACACTTTTCCTCATCACCCAGATACATAGGATCACCTGGCCGACAGTTGAACACCCTGGCAAAGTCTTTCGAGTGCATCACTTTGCCGTTAACTCGCGGCTTTGGCGGGGAATGGGCCTGTCCGTCAAACTCGGCAATCAAAATGTTCCTCTCCGCCTTTGTGCAGCGCGGCTGAGCATCTTGGATGAAAAACAGTTGATCAGATGTGAGGCTGGACAGAAACTTACCGGGAAGCATTTGCTGCGCCAGTTTTGAGCTGCTGGTTGTTGCGGTGGATCTGTACGCACTAAAGGCAGCGTTCAAGCCGATGATGTCTGCGAAATTCTCGCCCAGCGTCACTTGACCAGCGGATATTCCGAAGCTGGAAAACTCAGGATCAATTAGGCGATTGTACGACTCAATGAGGCACTGAGTTTGATTGAGATACCTCAGCTCTGTGACCCTGTCGAATATAGTGTCGCCTCGGATTTCTCTTTCTCCGTTTTCATTGTATTTGCTGCCAGTTGCGTCGAAAGCGTGCCCGAGCTCGTGTCCAATGACGCTGCCGACCCCTCCGTAAAGCAGATAGTCCGGTAGATCTTTCTCGTAGAATTTCGTGCGCAGCAGTCCGAGGTAAATAAATACCGAGATTGAACTTCTCGAGAAATGAGCATTAACTATGAATGGATTCTCAAAAATTTCTTTGGCTTTCCACGTTGGTTCGCTAGTTTTCACAAACCACATAGAATTTTCGAGCTTGGCTTCCTTAAACGCCAAAACTACTTCACCGAAAGTCCTACACTGTTTCACTCGAGCTGCGAAAGTTGAGTAGGCCTCGGAAAACTCGGACAAGTTGAACTGGGGATAAGAAACTGTGCTTCGAATTGCGTCCAGCTTCCTCTTGATTGACATCTTACTCGGCTGAAGAATCCAGGACTCGGCGTCCACGCTGTCTCGCATGGCCTGCTTGATGTGACCAATCATTTCCTTGACGGAGTCGAAGCTGTCATTCAAGTAGGCGCTTCTGAACATTTCGTAAGCAACAGGAGGCATGGACTCCAACGCCATGGTCATGCAGACATCTGACCCAAGATGATCTTCATGTGGACTGATGAGGAACTTATCTTGCAGGAAGAGCCGCTTCAGCTCAATAAAGGGGTCGTCAGGCAGGTACTTGACCACCGACATGAGGGCCTCCAGACGAACAAAGTCATAGAATGGACCCAGTGTGGCACTGATTTCTTTCTGCAACTTATCAATTACAAAAAATATAAGTTTATATCGTTTAACAGAAATTTCTAGTGTGGCTGCAAGGTTACTTTTAGAGTGTTTGTTTAAAGTATTCATAAACTTCGTCCAGTTGAAATTAATTTTATGTTCCAGACTGCCTGTTTCCAGCTGCAGCTTTTCTATAGAGTAAGGACCAAAGCGCTTAGATGACGTGTCTACATTGTTGATTTCTATGACAGCACTTTGCACCTGTCCTAACGTAGATGTGACATTCAGGCCCACTGTATCGCAGAACTTCTTGATTAAAGGTTGTATATTGGAAAAATTTGTTCGCCAACTTGATGAGCTCACGAAATAAAACAGCGAGGGACCCAATGACAGTTCACGTTCTCCTCTTGACTTCTTGTCGGTTCTGAGAGGCGTCATCTGCAGCAGTCCGGATGTATCGGACATCACCAACCTGGCCACAAAGTCCTCAACGCCTGTAAAGCTCTCTAAATATTCGATCAATGGCTCAACTAGCGATTTTATGTCACGATCTGGCTTAGACAGCTTCCAATTTCTCGGTAGAATCTGGCGTCTCTTCGATTTGAGCACACTCGAGTCGTGCCACTGCATGCAAGTCCCGTACACAAATCGCAGCGTTTGGAACAGCTCAGCCTCGTTGGCGTCTCTCTGTTTGGACAAGTTTTTATAATACATCAGCTCGAACAGATTTCCTTCAATATTGTTGCTTTCTTTTAGCAAAGAGTTGACAGTCCGTGACGTGAACGGGTGATCCTTGTGGAAGCCTCCGCAAGCGAAATCGTAGAAATCTCGACACGGATCGGCGTTGAAGTCGATGTGGCTCTGCAGCAGGGCGCTAGCACTAATGCAGGCCTTGCTGGTGCAGACACTAGGCGGGTGGTGAGAAGTTGGTGGCTGGTGAGCGTTCAGCGCGTAAAGCAGGACAAAGACCAGGAGGAGCGTCGACAAGACCGAAATGACCGAACCGATCAAGCATCGGATGGCTTTCCGTCGGTGTGGGCTCTCGCGTACTTAAGTTCTCTGTGGAGCTCTGGAAATAGAAAGCAAAAAATTGCATAATTTAGAATACATCGAAGGGTTTACAGTTTTCGCAAAAAGGGATGCATATATTTGGCCCTACCTTTAAAGATGTCTCACTGGCTTTAACTGATGTCATATTCATAATGCAGCTTAGGCTCTGTTGAGATCGCTTGTTTTCTTGATCTCGGTATTTATAAATTAAATGATTCTAGCCCTAGCTTTTACCTTCGTGAAACATGCGCTTAACTTGTTGCAGTTTTACTTACAGCTATTTATTACAGTTACGAATGTAGGCACTTTCAAGCGTTATATTTTGAAACAAAAAACTTGCAACTGCGCAAATTTTTGGTAATTAAAGAGGGCTGGCTAACAACGAAAGAAAATTTTAAGTACTAATTGCATGGCATAAAGCAGCTAACTGAGTACGAATATTAATGTAAGGATGTCTACTTCTCTAGACGTGAACTTTTTGTTAATAACATTTTACTTAACTACTTCTAAATCACGAGTAACTAGCCGAACCTTCATAAAGAGTCAACTAATTTAGTGAAAATACTGGAATTTTTCACATTTCAAGTGAACTCTTATTATAAAAATCGGCTTTAAGAGAATTCGGGCAACTTCTTGTTGCTGGAATACTTTTTATTTTTATTGTACGTCTAAAGACGGTAAATGAAATCCAAATTGTACAGAAAAGTATCCTTAGGATGAGGACTTTCTGTTTTAGTTTTATTTTCAGTTTTTTAGTACACAGGCTGTAGGCAACATCTCGGCAATCTGCTCTCGGCACTACTTATCAATCAATCACAAATTACTGTTGATGGAGCGACACCACTTAGGTAGAGGTTTCGAAAGGGCTAGTGTGGTGAGGGTAGTTTATCGGGAATGGGAGGCCAAAGCTATTGACTAATCTAATTAATTTTTCTTCAGCCTAATTTCAGCGTAAATTTTGTGGATTCAAGTACCAACTTGCTGTTTAATTGATACAATGATAAAATGGAGTGATAAAATAACTTTAAAGGAATTTAACGGTACTATTCCAATAAAAACTACATCGTTCATGTAGGAAAAAGTGTGGGAAGCTATACGTCTTTAATGCACCTTAAGTTTTGCCTTTGAGAATGTCATTTGGTAACGGTGTTGCTATGGTGGCTGGAAATCGTGCCAACAGTCTTGTTGAGGTTTACAACACGCATCAAAGTTATCTTAGTTGTTGGCTTGCTACTATACTGTTGGTTTTCAAAGGACCACAGCAAAAATACGCAATATAGCTAATGAACACCTGTGATGAAAGCACCGAAAAGCGAGTCTAAATTGTATACATTGATATCGTTTTACTAAGTAGGAAATTCTAAACAAACTTTCGAGACCAAGAAAGTCGCGGCTAAGGTCGCCAAATAAACTCTCTAACCTGGCATTTGCATCTCTACATCCGTTCCACCTATGCTGTCAGCGTACGAACCGCAGCTTTTACAAGTTGATCAGCTTCCTATGCAAAGATCAGTTTATTTCCTGCGTTTTTTTATAATTATGTATGTAGGAGGCGGATCTTTATCTCATGAAAACATTGTATTAAAAGACTTGTTATTCTCCATGGCTAAAAATGGTTATTAATTCTTTATACGAAATTGGGTGTAACAGTATAACCAGGATGAAGCTGTAGCCAAAAAACATCCGGTATGTTGATAAACACAGCTTTGTTTTTTAGATTGTCATTCTGCAGTAATTTTGATTTGCTTTTATTAGAGCAGTACGATACAACAGAGATGTCAGGTCATAGTTCATTAACTTATTGGACATTGAAATCAGGGAATGTACTTTAATTCGATTCCTAAACAACACCTAAAGTGAAACAATTTTGTTTAACAAATGTCGAGAACATTTTTATTTCCAGCTATTGTAGATAAATTATTCGTGTCATTGTTGACGATTCATCAGACAGTGACTTAGTTGCCACTTGAAATGAGGAATGGATAGAAAGTAAATGACAAAATTGGCCACCGAGTCCGCCGTGGTCAGGATATTAGCGACCCCCAGAAATAGGTGCAAACCAGGCCAATCCAAGTCTTTCAGGATGCCCGCAGCCAGCAGAGGCAGTTCGCAAACGACAAAGACCGAACAAAGAACCAGGACTGTGCGATTTACCGATCTGAAGAAAAAAGTGCAATTTTTTGTAAATGCTACCTTGAACTTAATTATTTCTTCTGAAAAAATTGACTCCAGTCACGCTTTAGCAAGAAGGACCTGTAAGAACTTCCGATCTGAACTTGTCTAAACAGTGAACTCTCCTTATGTACAGCTAAATACTGACAGAAGATTTGACTGAAGGAAAGTTATTCTGTTAAACTGAGTGGATAGTTAAAGCTAGAATAAAACCTAGAACTCCTTGGTTTCAAGTTAGGCGATCTAACTACTTTAAAAACCTTCCAATACGTCCGTAACGATTGCGTTAGAAGCAAAAAACGGCTACCCCTAAAACCGGACTAACCCAGCTTGAGCTTGTCTTTGTCGTCTCAGTCGAACGAAAAACGGCGCTGGCAAATCTCTCAACAATTGTCGGTGCGTTCGCCGCAGCCGGCACAGAGTCAGACAGCTGGTCAGCACAAGACAACAAACTGGTAGCAGTGAGTGCAGAGCAAAGAAACATCTCGGATAGATCCAGTAGGCTGACGAGGTCGCAAACTGAGCTGCTTGAATATTCACAATCTTCTGTGTGGCGGCACAAACAGTATAGTTGACTTCCAAAGCTCGAGGCAGTGTTACAAGCAGTGACAGTGCGACGAGAACTGCAGAAGCTGCGTTCACTGATCGACTTGACGGTGGCGATGAGAGAACTGAATCACTAACAGCTCGCCAGCGTCTCCAGGCGATGTGCACAATAAGCCAATTGCGAGTCACTGAGCTCGCCTTGTACACCGTCCAGACTGCGTACAGTACCAAGTTAGACAGCCAGACAGGACCTGAGGGAAAACTATGTCCAGCAGCTGGCGCCGTCATCAGATAATAAGACTCAAATATCAGCGCTGTAAGGCTCAGCACGAGCTCACAAGCCGACAGATGCAGCAACATCTGGGTTAGGGAGCTGCAGCCGCAGTTGATCCCACCGCTGCCACCAGACACTGTGCTAGCCGTGCTATTCAAACTGGCGTTGCTGCGCCTCGGCCTGCGCTGTCGATGATAACGATGCCCGAATACGCAAACTGAAGCAGCAGAGACGAGCAACGCTACGAGAGCCAGTCCAGACTTGCACAAGTACAGAGCATCGATTGCTAGCTCGTCGGCTGTTGCATTAGGCCAGAATAGTTGCCGTGTGGGCAGCTTAATTCTAGAGCAGTTCTCCATTGACCATGAGTCGGAGCTGTCGTTTTCTATATCACCTAAGGCTGTCATTGTAGGTTAAGAAAATCTCGGTTTACAAGGGGCGAAAGTTAAGTTTGGTTTTTAATCACACTGAATGATTCCTCGCTATTGGCTTAGTAGCTCTCTTTAACGTAAATTCCTACAGTTTCAAATCAAAGCCCATTGGTTCATACAAGCACGAACCATGCATCTTTCCCTATAGCTTTCTGAAATTCCTCATGTTTCCAAATCCTTCAGATTGCAACAAAATTTATCGGTTAATCTTGATGTTAATTTTATGAGGACTACATGACTTCCATGTGACAGCGTTGGATTATCGGCATTCTGTTTTAAATGGGAAGAGAATCAATATATCCTGCCTATGAGGTAGGCGCCCCTGTCTATGACGTGAGCGCCCCTGTCTATGACGTGAGCGCCCCTGTCTATGACGTGAGCGCCCCTGTCTATGACGTGAGCGCCCCTGTCTATGACGTGAGCGCCCCTGTCTATGACGTGAGCGCCCCTGTCTATGACGTGAGCGCCCCTGTCTATGACGTGAGCGCCCCTGTCTATGACGTGAGCGCCCCTGTCTATGACGTGAGCGCCCCTGTCTATGACGTGAGCGCCCCTGTCTATGACGTGAGCGCCCCTGTCTATGAGGTGAGCGCCCCTGTCTATGACGTGAGCGCCCCTGTCTATGAGGTGAGCGCCCCTGTCCACGAGGTGAGCGCCCCTGTCTATGAGGTAAGCGCCAATGAAGCCGCAGGGAAAAACCAATTTTGTTTAGCAATATAAAAAACTGCTTAAATTAAGTATGCCACGTACAGTAATGCATACTCCGAATTGGAGTAAAAGTGTTTTGGTGCATTTTTTAACTGTACTGTAACGGCTATTTGCATGCAGATGATAATTTTAGCATTATAACCTTCAGGATTAGTTTTCTAAATAATTGCGACTCCCGCTTGCTTCTACTATTGCTCCAAAAGTTGTGTCTAATTGCTCTAATTTATTTATGTGAATTTTACGCGAACTTTTTGCGCTCGAATGATCCTACGATCTGTACTATAAACATTATGTGAAATATTACAGCGAAGCTGTCTTATGTACTTAAATTTAAACTAGTAAAATTGCACAAATTTCGTAACGCGTGGGTATCTTCTTATTGTTACTTTTTCCGAACACTTCGTAAGTTAAAGTAAGTTAAAATTAGCTAGGTTTTTTATTTCAGGGAAAATGCACTCTAAGTTTCATCTTTAAACTACAAATTATTAACAGGAAATCGAATAACCATTCCACCAGGACTAAACTAACTTGACCCAAGCTAGCACTGTAGCTAGCTAGTAAAATAGATTTATAATTCCCTGCCTGATTTCGCCATATAGTTGGTTAGCTATGCCCACCCGTGGGAAAGTTCACCCAAACAGGGGTAAGATGTTTTACCATACCGGTCGCATTCTTTGAACAAGCAAATGCCACTGTATTACTGCAGATGCGGACCAGATTGTAGCGCAACTGATTTTGCCAATATTGTCTGTTTATGATTCCTATACACGTTGTATTGTTTCAGAACCTATCAGAATTCCGACTTCTTCGGTTGAGGAAAATTCATCCAAGCTTTCTGTTAATCGCATAATATAGCCACTGCACTGCTAACGAGAAATTTGATCAGTACACACAATGATTTAATTTCGTTTGTTTGCCAACCAAAGTGCGAAAGTGAACGCGTACAGTACGATTTTATAACGGCGGCGTTCCAAAAAAGCCAAATTCTAATCGGCAAAAAGCTAAGAATTCTTACGCTCGTAGACATCATCGAAAGACATTTTAGTTCGCAAAACCGAGAAAAAAACAAAGCGCCAAAAAGTCACAACTCGGCGAAATTCCACATTGGCGAAAATTTGAGCATTTTTCGACACAACCTCGACAGCACACATCGTCAATATGTAACAGTCATTGAATGCTCAGATTTTCTACGTTGTATCTTTTCGACGATATTCCTTCTCGACGATGTGTACGTCTTTTTTGCTATCTGTACGTCTTTTTGGCTATGTGTACGTCTTTTTGGTTATGTGTACGTCTTTTTGGCTATGTGTACGTCTTTTTGGTTATGTGTACGTCTTTTTGGCTATGTGTACGTCTTTTTGGTTATGTGTACGCCTTTTTGGCTATGTGTACTTCTTTTTGGCTATGTGTACTTCTTTTTGGCTATGTGTACGTCTTTTTGGTTATGTGTACGTCTTTTTGGCGATGTGTACGTCTTTTTGGCGATGTGTACGTCTTTATGGCGATGTGTACGTCTTTTTGGCGATGTGTACGTCTTTTTGGCGATGTGTACGTCTTTTTGGCGATGTGTACGTCTTTTTGGCGATGTGTACGTCTTTTTGGCGATGTGTACGTCTTTTTGGCTATGTGTCTTTTCGATGTGTCTCTTCTACGATGTATTTTTTTCTAGGATGTGTCTTTTCGGCGTTGTGATTGCGCCTGTTTGATAGCCATACCATTATAATTTTACTTTTAGACTTGAAAAAAACAACAAAAGGAAGCCAAATGACCGAAAATTAAATTTAAAAAAATTGACCACAAGGGAACAGGGTTTGGAAGTACTAGAGCTGCTTAATAAAAATTATCGAGTTTTAATTATTATTTTCCAGCAATCATGGTCTCAAGGGAATCTTGATTGTCTCGTATTTTAATCAGAAATCTGGAAGGGCTTAGGCATGGTTAAAAAAAGGACTCTGCTAACTATTTTTCAGTATTAAAAAGACATTGCTTTCGAATTAAAAATAAATCCCTTGAGACTCTTGTAATACGAGAAAAGTCTTTTTAATGGAGTAGCACGTTGAAAAATAAGTTGCATTTTTTTGTTAAAAGTAATCGAAACGAATTTAACAATCAATTTAGACGTCTGAAATGGCAGTCTCTGGAGCTCACATCAATTTTTTATTCTAGGAGTCATCAAAAAGGCTAATTTTTGCATCGACTGAGCTACGACAATAAAATAGGATCTAAGTTTCCCGATTTACTACTGCCCTATATGAATTGCATGAAACAAATGTAAGTTTAGGTTATTAGAATTGAAAAATAGCTAAAGCATTTTAGGTTAGGCGTCTACTTTCTATAAACAATAGATGCAAACAATTCATAACTATTTAATTGACATGTCCCTCTCTAAATCTGAAACTCCGATTCCATCACACACTCTACCTTCTCCCCGTCACCCTTCCCCTGTCACCCTTTCCCCGTCACTCTTCCCCCGTCACCCTTCCCCCGTCACCCTTCCCCCGTCACCCTTCCCCCGTCACCCTTCCCCCGTCACTTTTCCCCCGTCACCCTTCCCCTGCCACCCTTCCCCGTCACCCTTCCCCTGCCACCCTTCCCCGTCACCCTTCCCCTGTGACTCTTCCCCGTCACTCCCCCCGTCACTCTTCCCCCATCACTCTTCCCCCCATCACTCTCCCCGGCACTCTTCCCCGTCACTCTTCCCCGTCACTCTTCCCCGTCACTTTTCCCCCCATCACTCTACCCGGATTCTAACTAGCGTCACTCCCTCACTCCCAGCTCCTATGAGCCTCCAATAATATTTTTTTAATTTTCTCGGTCCCTACGCAAATTAAGACAGCAAGACAATCTAACTTGCTGTTGCAAGGAGTCTTCTTTCCTTACTTCACACTTCCAGCTGAGAACTTCAATAATAAAATTTTCTTGAAAAAGATGTCTAGTTCAAGTTACCATGTTATGAGCAAATCAAGGATATTGGAATTAACTGGATCTTATCAGATGTAATTTATACTGAAACCAGATAGAGAAGGATATTGACAAATCAGCACCAATTCTGAACCTGACATTTTCATGCAATAAACTCGACCCATCTGGTTTCTAACGCATATGGTCGTGTAGCTTGCGATTTAGTGACTAAAATTCAGATTGATTGCTCTATCTGATTGGATTAGCTGCGGCAAGGTTTTATTGAGCGATGGGGCAGACACCTTCATAATAATAAGAATGTGACAGATAGATAGATAGATAGATAGATAGATAGATAGATAGATAGATAGATAGATAGATAGATAGATAGATAGATAGATAGATAGATAGATAGATAGATAGATAGATAGATAGATAGATAGATAGATAGATAGATAGATAGATAGATAGATAGATAGATAGATAGATAGATAGATAGATAGATAGATAGATAGATAGATAGATAGATAGATAGATAGATAGATAGATAGATAGATAGATAGATAGATAGATAGATAGATAGATAGATAGATAGATAGATAGATAGATAGATAGATAGATAGATAGATAGATAGATAGATAGATAGATAGATAGATAGATAGATAGATAGATAGATAGATAGATAGATAGATAGATAGATAGATAGATAGATAGATAGATAGATAGATAGATAGATAGATAGATAGATAGATAGATAGATAGATAGATAGATAGATAGATAGATAGATAGATAGATAGATAGATAGATAGATAGATAGATAGATAGATAGATAGATAGATAGATAGATAGATAGATAGATAGATAGATAGATAGATAGATAGATAGATAGATAGATAGATAGATAGATAGATAGATAGATAGATAGATAGATAGATAGATAGATAGATAGATAGATAGATAGATAGATAGATAGATAGATAGATAGATAGATAGATAGATAGATAGATAGATAGATAGATAGATAGATAGATAGATAGATAGATAGATAGATAGATAGATAGATAGATAGATAGATAGATAGATAGATAGATAGATAGATAGATAGATAGATAGATAGATAGATAGATAGATAGATAGATAGATAGATAGATAGATAGATAGATAGATAGATAGATAGATAGATAGATAGATAGATAGATAGATAGATAGATAGATAGATAGATAGATAGATAGATAGATAGATAGATAGATAGATAGATAGATAGATAGATAGATAGATAGATAGATAGATAGATAGATAGATAGATAGATAGATAGATAGATAGATAGATAGATAGATAGATAGATAGATAGATAGATAGATAGATAGATAGATAGATAGATAGATAGATAGATAGATAGATAGATAGATAGATAGATAGATAGATAGATAGATAGATAGATAGATAGATAGATAGATAGATAGATAGATAGATAGATAGATAGATAGATAGATAGATAGATAGATAGATAGATAGATAGATAGATAGATAGATAGATAGATAGATAGATAGATAGATAGATAGATAGATAGATAGATAGATAGATAGATAGATAGATAGATAGATAGATAGATAGATAGATAGATAGATAGATAGATAGATAGATAGATAGATAGATAGATAGATAGATAGATAGATAGATAGATAGATAGATAGATAGATAGATAGATAGATAGATAGATAGATAGATAGATAGATAGATAGATAGATAGATAGATAGATAGATAGATAGATAGATAGATAGATAGATAGATAGATAGATAGATAGATAGATAGATAGATAGATAGATAGATAGATAGATAGATAGATAGATAGATAGATAGATAGATAGATAGATAGATAGATAGATAGATAGATAGATAGATAGATAGATAGATAGATAGATAGATAGATAGA